>CM040745.1:9035000-9427500 GCA_022829145.1 Albula goreensis | reverse complement strand
TATTTCTGCTTGAAGTGCATTTGGCTTAAGTGTGTCTTTAATATTGCCCAATTATGTCCTATGATTACAATTGCATATGTTTCTCAAATTGGCAACCCTCTTTTAAAATGAATAAAAGTATGTTTAGGTGTCAATAAATAAAGGAAACACATTTAAAGATTTTTCTCAGCAGGTTTACTCCCAAGTTGTATCTTTCTTATCACCACTGAACGACCTGCTCCTCACATGCAAGGAGAAAACATGAAGCATGTGCCATTTGAGTTTCTAGCCACCTCTTTTTTTTTTTTTTTTTTTTTGGGGGTGGTTCTGTAGCTGCACTTGGACCAGCAGATATTTTTTTACATTAGACAAATGATGCATATTGGTGGTGCATGCTCATTTGGAGTGGTACATTTACAACTGCACTTTTGATGCCATACTGCACAGATATTGGGTGGACCAAATAGCTAAGACACCAGAGGTTGCTTTCAAACTGAATGAGGCCTGCTGTCCCCACTCATTTTGATCTGCATCCTAGTGCATTCACATCACAATTACTTTTTCACAACATACAGCTCCAAAAAAAAAAAAAAAAAAACAGACCTGTATGCAAATCAAACCGTGGGTGAGAAAGGCCCCCAAAACCCACCTTACCCCTGGCAGAATGAAGCCAATTATGTCCCGGCACTGCAGATGCCCCCTTCACAGGCCGTTAATGACATTACCCAGGCGCAAACATGCAGGGCCTGGGCTACAGGGTCCAGCCTGCGCTCTCCACAAGCATCTTTCTCAGTCACTGGGGAATAATTTATTTTGTTATGTCACAATTTTGAGAATGATAGGCATTCATAATGCAATGCTAACACAGCTACTCAACTTTTTATCATGTACATAAATTAATGTTCATTTTAAAATTTTAGGATCTTATGTTTATAATTGTATTAATTATATTTTATTTAAAAGTCATTTATGTTTTTATTTAAAAGCAAAAATAAATTTAAACATAAAGTGATGAAGACCAGGGTAGGCCTTCCTCAGAGGAACAGCTGAGGACAAGTATTCATCAAGGACAGCCATGAAACAATGCTGAATCTGCACTAATTTTTCTGCTGCTAGGCAATTATGGCTCCATGCATGTGAAAAATATATAGTCAGAAATCAAAATATAATTAAGTGGTAGAATATAGTTCCCTTAAAAAAAAAAAAAACTGATATCTGCATATATCTGCTTTATACACAATGGCCATTTTTAAAAGAGTAGTTCCTTTTAAATATAGTGAAATGCAGTGGCAGTGAAGTAAGAACCCTTAGCAATTAAAACCCCCAAACATGAATCCGTGCTGAGTGTAACAGTATGCAGCCCACACCACCATTATTGTAAATACAGAAAATGTGCATAAACCAGAGGTCATTCAACTCATTCTGTGTATACAGATTATTCTGATCACATGTATGATGAAATATCTTTTATTTCCCTGAATTAAGAGACTTGTTTTGCACATACACGCAAAGAGCTCTATTTTAATGGTCCAAATTCATGGTGCAATGATCAGGTAGACCTCTTTACATTGAGTTCAGCTGTATTTTAAAACTATGAGATGTCGATTTCACATAAATACAGTGCAACTGTTACATAACATTCCAAATGGCCAGTGAAAGAACTTTGACCAATCACAGATCTTTATGTTATCATTTTGCCACCAGTTTGGACTGTCAGTACAGAGACATAACTGTACAGGGAGAATTTTTCTCACTATACCACAAACTTTCAGGAAGACAAGGCAACCCAGTAGAGGGTGTTTTCTTGTTTAAGTGTTTCATGGATATGGGTATGCAAAATGTGTTCTGTCTCTAAACAGAGGGCCCAGTTCATTTGCATGATTTCACACTTAACCGCAAATTTTTTGGATAAATTATGTAGACTCCTTTCTTTGTTGGTATGGCGTGGAATGAATAACTCTGATGGAACAAGTGTCAGGATGCCTTTAGAAATACACCTGTGAAATATGCAAATGTATTACAAACGGTAATGAGCTTATTTATTTTAATTTACAAAGTTGAAATTAGCATTAGGGTGACTAAATGACCTGGAAGTTAATAATCTGCCCGCAAAGCTTAACAAGCTTTACCCTTTCATATGTTAGCGAGCCTAAATGGTTCCTTTAACTTGGTGAGTTGTATTGTCGGATGCGTGCTTTAAAATATCTAATGGCATAATCACATATTGCTGCCTTGGAGGGGAATTCCCAGATGGTGTGGTATGATTAGTTAATTCACTTTGCTATTTAGAAATGAGCATCTGGAAACACAGGTTGCACTAATACCACTGGGTCTCTGCATTTCCTCCAAATTAATGTCATTCACTCAATTTAATCAGCAGAGGTGCAAAAAAACCGAACGGTTATTAGAACCCTATTATCGTACTATTATCACCTATAATTTTGAAAGTTTACACTGCAGATCTTTCAGTCTTCATTTATTGTCACTGACGATGTTTGGTTGATTTGCTCGTATTTGCTTATATTGTCTCCACACATTTGTGGAGTTTTTTTTGTTAGTTTTAATGGTCATCACTGCTGTTTCTCAACATCAAAATGTTAACATTACATTTACCTTCTACGGCCACTTGTATATCGTCTGATTTTCAATACTCAAGACGTTCAGTGTCTTCAGATTTATCTTCAAAAGCCATGTTTTGTCCCCTAATAATTTTGTCATTGAGTCTTTTCCGATAATATTTCTGTAATATGCCAGTATTAAATATGCAAAATCATACAGAACACACCAGAATGAGGGAGACGGGGAAATTGGAATATGAAAGGGACTTTGGGGCGGGGGGGCTTCTGCTGCATTTGATGCGGACAAAAAGCAGGTTCATCTCCTCCATTTGGAAGTGCACTTTCCCATCATTCGACAATGTCTGCAATAATGGTCCATTGGTACCACGCACTCGGCACTTATGTCTTTTCAGTTGTCTGATTTGACTGAGGGGTTGAGTGGGGGGGGGGGGTTATGAAGAGGACCCAAATAGGTTTGCTGCTCCTGGCCACTCCCCTGTGGTTTCCCGCTGTCCGAATGGATGGATCCTCTCTTTTCTCTGGAGTGGCCCCTGCTGGGACCAGAGGATGATGGAAACCTGGATAACGGTGGCCACCCCCCGCTCCTCTCTCATTTCATCTTTTCAGCAACTTCTTCTTTGGCTTGCTTCTTATTTACATTCTGCAAAGCTGGACGGACTGATGAACCAAATTGACCCACGCAAAAATTCCTGGTGCTTCAGATGTACAGTATAGATAATTTATCATATGTTATATTTGTGTGATGTATACTTTGTACTCTATGGCAACACTTTTAACCATTAGATTAATTCAATCAAAGCATTTTTATACCTGACACATTTAAGTTATGATATTTATGATGACTGCGGTATAGTTATGATAACTACACCAGTATCATATGCATATTCGGGTTGGTGTTTTGGTGCTATGCAGCAGTCTTCAGTGGTCTCTTAATTTTACTTCAGACTGAATTGCGGAAATGTAACTCCACAATGGGCAGATAATTCACAACAATGAGATGAGAAGCTGTCATTCCACACAAAAGTGCCCTATGGAAAGGGGTAGGTGCATCAAAAATATAGCAGAAAAAAGTGTCTCAAATCTGACCTTCCATTGAAAAAAAAAAAAAAAGAATGTTGCTTAATTTTTTGGTACCTTTGTGAAAAGGAAATACGCTGCTCATCTGCTATCAGAGGCTGTTTACCTTGCAGCCCAACATATGCCCCCCCCCCCCCCATCCATGCCCCCACCTCCATTCCATGGAGCTGGTTGTCCCTGGGCTCCAGCCGTAGGATTAGGCATGGGGGTGGGTGAACTCTTGGCCCTCTGTAATTAAAAGACCTGGAGTTTAAGCCCTGCTCATAATACATCAGCATTTCTCACTTCTGTGTGTCTTAAGGGGCCTATCACTGACTCACAGCTCTCTCTCAGACCACTGCAGCTCAGCTTCCTTCGGCCAATTTCCTCCCTACCCAATGCCTTGGTGCCGAGCAGCAGCTTATCGCTTATAGACAATCGCTTAGTCTGATTGAACCGCAGTCTGCTCCAATCAATGTCTGATTATATGATCCTCATCATGAGACGAAGCAGAAGAAAACTAATTTTTCTTTTTTTTATTTTACCCCTGTCATAGCCTCAGGAAGGTGTGCGTTTACCCACGGTCCCAGAGCCAATGCCATTCTGTTGAGTCATACCGTACCTACTGTTCTGGCCCATTCTGTGCCAGTGTCTCACTTTCTCTTACAGATCTATTAATGAAGGTAATTGCATCTGCATCCAAGCATTGAAGTGGTCAACTATGTAATTGTGCTAATTCGTCCTGGTAAGAGGCTGACCTTATGGAATACAATTACACACACCTGAATTAGACAAGGGCCCAAGAGGCCCATTAAGCATTTAATAGCAAACAAGGTATCATTAACAGCAAAAAACAAACAATCTATTCAACCTAATAGTAGTGCTAATAATGGTGCTAATTCCCACTACAAATTCATTCTAGTCGCTATAAAGAAAGCAAACAATACCTTTGCAATCTGCAACACACTGTAAAAAACAGAATGGCAATGAGCTGCCAGGAGCCTAAGAACAGATTCATTTAAAAATCCTTACTGTATTTCCTTTCTCAGGGTAATTCATAACACCAGCATCCTTTTACATTTTAGTCATTACTCCAGAGAAATACTCCAGGCATTACCACCGCTGAAGTGGTTGATTTTATGGAGCCAGACATTAGTTATGCATGGATACCAGTTGTGAAATCAAGTGGTCTACAGTAACTCTGCATAAACACAAATTATTTGTGCATTTTAATATGCCCACCCATGCCTTATAATTATGCATTACTTTACACTTTCATAATTGACAGAAAATATGAAGCAGGTCAAGGGTCACCTATTAGAATGACTTTTCATTTAATTTTTTGACAGCCCAATACACAGATGCAGGGTGAATTTGTTCAAGACACACAATACATGCACATGGGAACCTTTTCACTAAAATCCTGCAGTCTTCCCCTGAGGGTCTGGTCCACTTCCGCTTTAATTGTATAACACTATTTCTTTCAACCACAAAGGCAGACTCTCAACATGCACACGGAATGCACAACCTTATTTTTAATTGTATAATTAATTCATTACACATTACACCATATATTTAATTTGTACTCCTTTTCTTCTATTAATTCATCAATTCAAAATAAGTGCTAAATTGTTTTCAACATATTAGGCAAAATGTGCATGTTATGGGTGTTTTTTCTTTGTTTTACACATAGGTTACAAAACCAAGTTCTTATCACTGAAAACAATAAATGTAGTCATTCCATTAAGGCACAGATTCAGAATAAATGTATCATTAAATTTCATTTACAAGAATTGCACTTTTTGTTATTTTTGTACAAAGTTACAAATACGGTAGCCAGTGCAAATTCTGGTCCTAAAATTAGCAATCATAACAATTAACTGCAGTCTCACCACATACGTGTGATGCTACACTGTTTTATATTGATACACATTTGAAGTTTTAACCAAGAATATTAGTATGGTGTGTACACTCCACCTGCAGTTTCATGTGGTGTTACACAGTCAAGTGGGTCTCGTTCCTGGTTCAGTTGGCAGTGTATCACTCTGTGTTTTTCACGCTTCCTTAAATGAGGCAGCAGGGCGATGTGCTGAAGAGGTGATCCAGACAATGGAACAGTGTATCGTAGGATGTGCAGGAATGCTAGGGCCTTTCACCCCCATGTCACACAGCCTGCAGTATCATTGTTTTGTCCACATCACAGGGCCATTAAAGAGGGCCGATGAAGGATGGCTCTTGTATTTTAACTGCGTAAATTGACACACATCCCACTTGCAATTAACAACAGAAGCTGACATTGTAGCCTACATCCCGGCTACACTGTGCTCTTTGTGGTGGGGACGGTCCGAAAGAGAGAAAACAGCAGGGAAATGTTCCGTTGAGTCACCGAGTCGCACTTTGTGTTCTGTTCATCTCCGCTTGCCCAAGAGGGCATGACCTGAAGACTGAACATTCAGTTCTTATTGTTCTATATTATGTTGATACTGTTTTTGTGTATTTCAACTGTCTGGTAGGACAGTATACATTGAGATTCATTATCACTTACAGCGTTACTTTACTTTGTTTTGGTTGTGTGGTGTAGATTGAGATTAAGGAGCTAGACTTTCTGATATTAGGAGATGAATATCAAAGTCTGCAGACATCCTAATGCCATGAAGTGTATGGAAGCTTCACAGCACTGATATAATGTAAAGCAGATAGCATTCCACAAAAGGACACTAGCCCCAGATACAGATATGTTTTTATACCAATTTACTGATTTCAATGACTTAATCAGGTGTCTGTGGCTTACTATGTAAAGTGAATGCACAAAGACATAATGGGGTTGATTAAAAAGTGATAAAGTAACCATTCCCTGTGCTGAGTATCCCCCTAAGTCCAATTTCGAGTTGGAACTCAGCATCAAAACAGGGAACATGGCTGCACAGAAATTACTCTACAAAGGCCTGAAACCACTTTGACATCACAAAAGGTCAACTGTCAACCATTCCCATAGCCACGCATGCATCCTAACGACTCAGAATATATGAGTCTGTAACCCATCCCTCCTCCTGGAGAGATTAATACCCACACATGCTTAATATTGTTACTGTTTAAAAGGCAGCTTCAATAGCCCAAATATTTGAATATATTGATGAATCTGATGGGTGCATAGAAATATTGCTTGTTTAAGAATTTCAATCAATATACATAAAAATAGATAATAATATTTAAAAAAGAGCTGTTATCTACTAGGAAGAGAGTTGTCTTTGTCCACCAGACAAAAAGCTCTGTATTTTACGCCGGGAGTATGAGAGTGTTTTGGTAAAAGGATATCATTAATCATTGGCATAATCTGATGACATCAGGTCGTGCCCTGCTAAGTGTGTTTTCCTCATTATGTTAATATGCTGGAGAGAGACACGTTTTCATACTTTTCTTCCCCTTGCCCCATCCTTGCATGACAATGTTGCTGTCATTTTTTTCTTAAGAGAGAGACATCAAGATTATATATTCCATTATGGCCAAACATCACAGTCAAAGAGCAGTCTGGATTTTCATTTTTTACATTTTGAATATACCACTCAAACAGACATATACGTTGTCTAAAACGTGCTTCTCTAAATTTCATCAACACCAGCTATCGTCACTCGGGATGATTTATTTGTATTACTATGGATTGTCCACAGTGAATAAATATTCTATCAACTTTCAATTTCTCAAGCCCCGCCCCAAGATAATGAATGGATTGCAAGCATTTCAATGGCAGCAGAAAATAAAGCTTCAAGCTATTTACTGTCCTCTTGATCTATGAAGTTTTTGGTTTTGATTGTGTGTGATTATGTTCAGAGAGGGTGACCTTTTGTGGCAACAGTATTGTAATATAATGAGAATGTGGCACATCACAGGAGTTCAGTGAAGTGCCCTGACTACCATCTGCGTTAAAAGAATCAATACTGAATGTTGTGGATGGGATGGAATAGGAAGACTTGCTTCCCAGCCAGCAGGACAAAAGAAAACCAGGTGAATAACACCCCAGATTATTTTGGACCCAGTCTAATAAAGGAATGTTTGAATATAATCACAATTTTAATATTATGCCATGCCATGTTGTTAACTGGTTCAAGAACCAAATCACTTTTTTGAAAAGGAATGTTTCAGTACAAATTTTACCATCATCACAAATCAGGTACCTATGAGTTTGAGCTTGACTCAAATGATTGAATTACACACAGCTTCATGTGTTCAGTGTCATTCTAGGCTTTAAAATGCAATTTAGACTAACATCGGCATGCATTTATTGATGTTTAAAAACCATTTTAGGCCCTGAGAAGATTACTACACGTTGTCTAGGTATGACATAACTGGACCCAAAACTTTTGATCATGTTAAAGTCAATTTAAATATTACCACCACTGGTGTGCATATTTAAATTCTGTTAAATTTGGTTCTTTACCGGGGCGCCAGTGTGTCCGCAGGTTTTTCCTTCTGCCGCTTACCATGGCTTGGCTAGTTTATGAGCTGTATACACTGATGTTGATTTAATTGGAGATTAGGGCTATTACACCTATTGTTACCTTTCATGCCATTTTTTCTTTGCTGTCATTCCTGATTTTATTAAAAAGAAATTGACCTAAAATGTTAGATTAAATCAATGATCTGGCTACTTAAATAATTAAGATGTAAAAGTGGGCTGAGATGTATAAACAGATGCAGCCTCCCCTGGCCATCTCTGCTCTGAATGCTGTGAGACTGTTTTGTCTCATTTGTCCATGCATGCAACAGCCAAACTAACAGGCTCCCAGAATAGTCCTGATAAGCTACAGTAATGGGCCACATCACAGAAATATGTCCCATTTCCTGGATTTGGCTTGGACATTATTTTACAGAAAATCACCACAAGCATATGACATCTTAGAATGTTGCCTTTCTTGTTATTTAATGTAAAAGTGATTAGCATTGCGAATGATTATTTATAACTTTGTAATATAATAATAACTACTAAGTAATAGGTGTTAAGTCATATTAAGTTCATAAGCAAAATGAGCAATATTGAATAAATCAGGCATTTCAGTAGTTTCCTTGGAAACATTATGAAAATATTACTAAAACTTATCTTCTGAGGTATTTTCATGACTAAATGATGAATGTCGGGGGAGGTTGGTAGTGATTTTGTCAACATTGCGCCTGGGATATTTTCCTGTGTTTCTGATAGAACTTATTTTGAGCAGTAAATAAATTATACGATGAGAATGGCCCCATAAGAACATCCTCTCCCAGCCACATGGGACTCTGAATGCAGTGTTTAAACAGCATATGGAGGATGCACATAAGCAGTAATACTTTGAAAGATCACAGTAATGTTAGCAACACAACGGTTCAGCATGATGCAATAGTTTCATCCAGCAAGACACAGGTACATAAAACCGCAACACTTTATCCTCTTTTTATGAATTTGTCTTGAAACAGCAGTGGAGTTCATACCTTTGTCTCCATGGTTTCTCACCACACTCGGACCACGTGTCCACGCGTGAACAGTTCTTTGAGTCACTATGGGCACCAATAAGTGAACAAGAGTACTGGTGAAACATTCATCACTAAAATATTAAGGCTTATATTGTAAGACAGCACATTAATTCAAATAGCTGTGAGGCCTCCTGGGAGCTAAAGTCGTGCTGTACTTTCAGGAGACTGAAAGTCCTGCATGAATATGGCACAGAAAATGAGAGGAACACACTCTAGAGATTTTTTCTGTGCACAGGGACGGATTGATCAAAGTAATTAAGCATGTTTTTCACAACACATATGTTAAGTGTCACACCAGGCTCCCGTCTCACAGAGATTTAATAAACACTCTGGTTTGACGATGGGGATATAGTGGTGTAAAAAAGTAAAGCTTACTCAGCTCATATCACCGCTAGTGTAACGCACCTTCAACTGGCAGCTAAATACCATTTTACGGGACTAACGAGGCCCCTTCCTTGTCTGCACTGTCGAGATGACTGACTGGGCCAACAGCCCACCTCTGGTTTGAAGGAAAAAAGAAAAAGAAAAAGACGAAACACCAATTAGAAAGCTTCTCCTCGCTGCACCCTCAGAAAAGCCAGGCTCCGCTAAAGGTCAGCGTGAAATTTGAATGACGGGGCTAAAGTCTTTTACTCATAATTTTTGTGTTTGCAGTAGAATTCTCAGCAATTCTCAGATTTAAAGGCCTTAAGTGAGAACAGCAATTAATTGTAATGAATAATCTGACAAATCTGGTTGACATATGGCTGCTAATACTCCTCCTTTCTAGTGGGAGCAGAGGGGGGATTAGATTAGCTCAAATGAAACCTGGGAGTGCCATGCCATCTGCATGTAGAGGTAGAGGCGATACACGTTGAACAGGGAGTGGGAAGATTTCTGTCGTGTTCCAAGCTCACTCCTGCAGCTTTAGCAGGCAGATTTGGGAATAGTGTTTTTTTTCTCTTAATATTGAACCAGCTGCCTGTCAGGGAAAAAAGCAATATAGCGAGGCATACGGTTTAGCTGAACCACGGCCAAAACTGAAGAAAAGGGAAAACTAAACAAACATGACAGAACTAATGAGTGCTGTACAAACACGTCAACAAAATCACAGGCGTTTCGCCATCTGAACGCATTTAAGCTCCGCTGGCCTGTGTTTGTCATCATCCGGTTTAACTACGCACATCATCTGATTCAAAAACGTTAACTGGCAACTTTTTGCAACTTGTCAACAACCCATCTTGTCCCTTCTCCTTCCATTCCATCCCTGTGTCCTGAATTTTTTCCCCTCCCTAGCCGCAGCTTATCCATTTAATCATTGTAGCTCATTACAACAGTGTTTACCGCATTAGCGGCTGTCCACATGTTCCAACAGACAAAGCCATGAACCATAAAAAAATGAAAGAGTTTAAGATTATTACAGGGCCAAATTGTATATGAAAAACTTAATCTTGGACACATAATTGAACTTTCTATACCAAAGTCTACAAAACCAGGAACAATTTAGTCAAACGTCTGCAATGTTGGAACTTGCTGGCTGCTAAATTTGCCTTCAGTATCTTACATAATACTTTACCCAGACCGATATTTGTAAGAAAAGCACAAGCTGCGCCAGCCAGGAACAATGGAGTCTTGGGAGTGGGCTGTGTCAACAAAGCATATCAGAACTAATAGTTGCATGAAGGCTTGATAAGGAACTGATTACCACATGGGCTTAGTGTGGCTATAAACAGCTAGCACACTTCTGTGCGGAGGAAATATCAGGAAGAGAAAACCATGGGGGCCACTTATTGCGCTGCTCATACGTACTGTACATGTCACCCTGTCTTTCATTAACACACAATAGAAGAAAGGAACAGAAAAATAAGGACTATATGATGGAAAATAAGATTAAATATAATCTCTACAAGTATACATATGGATATATTTCTCATTTGACATGGTCAAAGTCTGTTTTCTGTCAAACATGCCACTTTAGAACTAGTGTTCGTATCGCTTTATTTTGAATAATTAGGCTTATTTAGGCCCATGTGTTTTCATGATGGTGCAAAGCCTCCTATCGAAAATGCCAGTAGAGCAGCAAAGCACATGGTATACAGATTTTATGTGGAAGTTCGCAAAAATATCAGCTTATATATTTATTACATGACCATATCTAAAATATACCAAACTGAAAGTTGCTCTGACACACACACACACACACACACACACACAAGCACGGCTTTACCAAAACTCATGGTTGTTACTCTAGCACAAATTAAGAGATCATAGCTGGCACTATTTGCTACACCTGTCAGACAAATATGTGGAAAATCGAGTTATAACCCTCCTTCTCTTTTAAAAGTGCATTTTCAATAGATAGTTCATAAGTGGATGTCATATTTAATTGGAGGAATTGAATAAAGACTGGTTCTCTGTGAGGTGCTGGTGTCTAGCAGACCTAATTGCCAGGGAACAGGTCTTAATTTAAACCGGGGGGTAATTATCATGCAAAGCATACCCACCCAGAATGTTTGCATAACCATCACAAGCGTTTTCATAAATGATGCTTTAATTAGTCTTAATTAGAATTTGTTTAAGTCAGCAGGGAATGCAGAGCCCGTGAAATGATGTATGTAATAAGCACCAGGCGCACTCTCATTTTTTTCTTTTTTTTTTTCTCTTTTTTTTTTTTTTTTACTTGGGGAATAGAGCTGACAAAATCACATCACATTAAATTGATTCAGTCAGAATTAAAATTCTTATGGTATTAATTAAATGGGGAAGATCTCATTAGCAGGCTGTGCAGTGAGGGAGAGACTCACACAGCCAGCAGATGTGTCGGTGTCAGCGCTGCCGTACACCGTGGCCATTAGGCCCGGGAGACAGGGGGAGAGAGGGAGAGAGAGCGCCCTGTCTCCCACAAAAAAAAAAAAAAAAAATGGGGTGGCAGAATATTAATGGGGGTGTATTAAGGTCCTCACCATCTACAGCTTTATTTAGGTTCATTTGGCCTATTTAGTTGGTGGAATTCAATAACAGAAAAGCTAATGACCTGACTACATACCATATTATCTGTGCTGATGAGACCTAGTCTTGCTGGATGAGTCTCCAAGGATACGCAGGCAAAAACCTCGAGAACCTCTATAGTTCTGCTGTGTCTTTCTTACATTTCCAGTAATATTTCATGCGATTCTGAGTGCCCAAGGCAGAATGGATATTTACATTGACAGCTATTATGTAAATACATTAATTGTCATTGATGCAGTCCTTCAGTTGCATGGACTGCAGGATTAGCTGTATTAGCTCCACATGGTGAGGGTTGCTCTTTTGCTGCTTTTTCCTCACTTTTCTATTCTTCCCCTAGGTGGGATTTGACATCTTCAGGTCAGACATCATTCTGTGATGTAGAGCAATAGACACATTGGATTCACCTTCCAGCAGCTGTCACTTTCAGTTAGCTTGGACATGAAAAGACACCAAAAACATCAACACCCATAGGAACTGGAGGTGTACCTGATAACTATCTTACATGCTTGCTGCATTTGAATCACAAAAATGTGTAATCCACAAGAGAAATGATGACATCTGGAGAGTGTGTAGAACATTTTATGTGTAATTTCCTAAAAAGCTAAGAGCTTGAGTAGGTTGTCAACTTTGGTAGATACTCAGTCACTTAGTCCTTATACATTAAAACAACAAGGACGAATGGATGTCCTGGCTTACATACAGCAAATGAAGCAGCTATAGATACAATGTGCACCGTTATTTTTTTAAACACATTTTACTGACATTTTAATTCCCGTGGAAAAGTAGTTGGTGAACAGCCAATGCTGTCTCTAAATATGTATGAATTAGCCTGCACAAAAATAATATTCAGCCAATTTCTCTCCAAAATACATTCTCCTCTGAAATTAATTAAGAGGCCCAGGAGAACTATAATGGCATCTGGAACAGACAAATGCACTGAGTATTGAAACCAATGATAGCGCAGCACACAGCACCCCTCAGGCAATATGGTAGCAACCCAACATCGGCAAAGTTACAAGGATCTTTTATTAGGTGCAAGCAGCAAACACGCCTTATCGGAGGGGACCTGAATAAATATTTAGGGCGAATACACAGTATATCATTTTTCTTCACACTTGGATTGCATTATGATTTCCATGCAGACCCAGGTGAGATGAGGTCAGGAGATACAATTATGTTGGACTTGGAAGCAGCTGCAGTGTAAGCTCTCTTTAACCATGCTTGGCTGGTTTAGCCATCAAAAGCCCCTTGTACATGCGTCATAAAAAAAACATTGGATATGTGTTTAAATGGTATTAAAATACTGTTGACCCTTAAAATTAGAAAGGAAAACGTGCAACTCCTTGCATGTTATTTATTTCATATCTATTGTAGGTGCTCAGGGAAAATAGAGACATATGGCTGAGGCCTTCAGAATTTATTGATGAGAGGTTAAAATGGAAGGCAATTCATTTCTGAAGCTTAAACATGGTGGTATTATTCTCCAGCCAAAACCTAGCAATTTGAGGGATGCAAGCAGGACCAGTCATTTACCATTATCTTCAACACTGAACCACAGTTTTGTTTTCATTATTGCTGTAATTCTAAATATTTTTCAGTGTTTTATGAATTGTTTTTTTCTCAAGAAAAACAAAATGAGCTTCATTATCCATAGTGTGATTAACCCTCTAATTGCTTAAGTTCAAATCTGTCAAGCATGTCAGGCATTAGTTTGATTTAATTAGGCTTTAGCTGGCAGAAGCTGCAAATGAGCAAGTGGAATAGTATAGCAGGATCACTTGTTTCAAAAGTCATTTTCTGCTTGGGTATTATTTCAACTACTGTTTCAGTCTGCCAGTTAAGAGGTATATATGATTATCATTAGCATTGGCCATTACATTTTTTAGTTTTTTTATCATTAGTTTTTTTTTACCTTAACACATCCCACACACTTATTGTGGGTTGCACGTACATCTTACGTCTACGCTCAATCCTTATGATTGTGATTAGGTGCAACTGCTCTGTTTCTGCAGGATTTCTTACACCTGGCTTGGTGTCTATCTTAGTTTGAGTTCACTGGAACAATGTATTGTCAGATTTGGCCCTTGGACCTTTATATGGTACCCATTGAATATTTCTGCTAAAAAGGGGAAGATCCATTTCAAAGGGAAAGTCCTCCATGAATTGACATTTCTGTTGAAAGAGAGATTCAAGGCCTCGAAAAGAGACAGGAACCACTAGATTTTCATCAAAGCTTTTCTGAAAGTAGCTCACAATGAAGTGCCGCACATCATATCTCTGCCAATGGGCTCTTGTTCTTTAACATAAGCTTTATATACATTCAGCACATATACCTACCTTTTGGTCTGAGTTCAGGCTGAGACTTCAGGTGAAGCGCTGTCTCGAATTTTAATTGTCTGGAGTCAATTCACAACAAATGCTGTGTGCATGCTTCATTTTTTCAGTTTATTATGCTTTTCCTAACAGGTGACTGGTTTTGAATGTTTACTCAACTTAATTTAATAAAATTACAACAAAATCTTTATTTTCTTGAATAAATGGAAACATATTGGCATAGCTTTGTGGCACTGCCCTTAGCATTGACGGTTCTTGTTCTTGACTTTACAGACAAGAGCCATATGGGTATTTTTTTAAGTCTTAATCCCTTAAATTCAATTCTAAATGCACATCACTGCCCTTTTCACTCAAAGTGAGCAAACTGGCAGAGTCCACCAATTTGTGTTCTCCTTGTGTATATTGCTGGATCATTCATGAAAGCTTCGCTGTGTGGTACGATTAAATAACTGATCAACACATTGATGCTAGTGAAATGTGAAACGCTGGATAAATCACTATTTGTAAATATGCACAGGAATTACAAGAAATGACCGAAAGGAGTAGTGAGAATCATTCACGACAACCAGTTGACATCTTAGAGAAAGGCACACTGGTGTTGAATGGGTGGAAATGTGATGTTAGAGATTGTAAACCAGAGCTTGTGGGTTTAATCCCCAGGTGGAGAGCCCTGTGATTGTACCCTTGAGGACGGTACTCTACATGAAGTGCCTAAATAATTATTCAACTGTTCAACTGCAGCATTTGTAAGACTGGGAATGCGTTTCAAAACTAGCTTTCACAAATCCCATTATTCTTTATTCAGTCAACACCCATTTGTGTAAGTTAACTCATTCATTTAAGCTGGGGAGAGGGCCTTTCTAAACTTGTCAGCGACATCTTTTACCCAGCACAATACCTGTGAAATCTGTGTAGACACATACGAGGTAATCCTCTTTGCAATTGTCAAACAAATTGGGGGTCACATCAGAGCAAAGGCACTGGGGAGGTTTTTTATTGGACAGGCACAGAGGACATGTCCCAGTCATGTGGTGGTGGTCTGGGCCCACGTTTTCCCATCCAGGTCGACCGGAGGCCCTCCCAGCTCCCCAGCTTCCAACTGCAGCAGCCGGATCCTCCACTGGGAAAGGTGTATTACGGCTGGGTTAATTCACTGATTAATATCCAGCCGCTAGATCGGGTCTTTCCCCAGATGGCCAATTAAAAACTCCAACTGGCAGAGCATTGCCAAGGCGGCAGGTTGCCGTGGGGGCCAGGGCTGGAGGCTGTGACAGAAGGTGTGGGCCTCCATTTTGCCAAGGAGCAACTGTCTCACTCTCCTCAGAAGAATGACAAAGTGGGCATGTGCGGGAATCCAGGGGCCAGGAAGAAAACGGGCTACCTTCCTGCATGTGGCCTGTGTCTATGTTCAAACTACCATCTCCATTTCCAGCTCCAGCGCTGTAGGCCAGGCCTTATGCAGCCTTATGCAGCCTCAGAACATAAACCTCTCTGCCTCCCTGCACTGCCTCTCTCTCATCCAGGACTACAGAGCACTGGTTCAATATCATTTATTATTTCTTGACAAATATGCAAAACAATTACATTGTTATGCATAAACAACAATGTGTCTTGAGATATGTCTTTGGGCTTTGAACAATATTTCACAATACGAAGATAGAAAATACGAAAAATACAACAAAATCAACATTTTAAATTGTTCAAATATAGGCCTGTGTCAAGATTTATTTTCTTAAAGCCCATTCCCTATTTATAGGGAATGATATATATAACAAAATAAGGCAAGTATAACAAATAAGTAAAAAACAAAAAAATGTAATATTGAAAAAATTATTATGAGTGTGAAGTCTTAGTTATCCCTGTAAATGTTGAATTTCCATCAGAAAAATCACAGGGTGTTAATGTGATGTATTTTTCATCAACAATCCTCTCTAAAATCATATACTCTCTAATCTCATGAACAAAAACTGGCAGTATTATGCAGCTTTTTTATTTTTCATAATAAAGCCATGAATTATTAGGTACAGATATAAACCCATTTCAATGCAGGTCTCATTAATGACACAAACGCATTTGTACAGACCGCAGTTACTATGGTAACTCTGTAAATACAATGGCTGCTGCTGATCTGGGAGGAATAGCAATTAATAACTGTGCTAAGTGCTGGAAATGGAAGGTAAGACCCCCCAGCCAGCCTCTGAGAACTGTACAACAGAAAAAGAACAGGAAAGAGAAAACATTCCATTACGGCCTGTTTTACTTTCAAGGGGTTGTCCTAGGTGGGTAAAAGTATACTGTCATATGGTTAAAAGAGAGTAGAGTAAGCCTGGAAAAGAATTGATGGCCCATTTTATAATTTAATTGCCTTTTTAATGTCCTTGTTCTAAACCATTGCTCTTTAAACTCTTTCGTAATGTGATGAACATCAAGACATGAAACCAAGTTCATGGATACCTATTTTTGGTAAATAGTTCTAGCATTCAATATTTTTTATCTTTTTTAAAAGCATGAAGGCAGACATGAGAGAAACGTATGTTTAAATTTAGTTCGTTCATAACTAGGGTAGTAACGAGCTATAAAAGGCACAATGATGTAAATGACGGAGAAATATATGATAGTTAGAAAGGCTTTGAAGGTTGTATAAAGTATCAGGACTCGTAAGGACTGACACCTGGCTCACATATAACCACCACCCAAAAGTTTCTCGCCAACGATTCTTAGGTCCACCTTAGAGCTCTCTGCAGACTGGATATGAAATATCCAGCACCTCACAACCCCCCACCCGCCTTCCCCATCAGCCTCTGAGGCTACAATCAAGGGTGAGTTAAGGGATCGGGGGAGGGAGGCAAAGATCCTGGATGTGATTACTGACAAGAAAGCATGGCTCGGAGACCTCCGACTTCCACATGGCTCACTCCTGCCCTACACCGAATCAAAGCAAACAAAGACACTGGCGTCCAAGAGCTTCTGAAGTGGGGAACCGCTGGAGCACCACACGGGTGACTGTCCGCCTTTCATTCTGCTCTTCATAAGGATCCTACAAATGAAAAAAAAATATATATATGTGTGTGTGTGTGTGTGTGTGTGTGTGTGAGAGAGAGAGAGAGGTAGGTGAAACTCAATGCAGCAGAGCACCTCTTGAAGGTGGCCAGTGTGGAGACAGGCTTCAGAGAAGGTCACTTCTAATTTTCGTTCAATAATTTCATAACTTGCCTGATCACAAGGACCCTGCAGGGTGGCACCTTTTAAAATTATTCAGGTAGAAGAGTGTTTTTGTCAAGGTTATGATCTTGTTGCATGTTTAATGGTTTGCATTTAAATGGCTATATGAAGGATTTTTAGAGTAATATGTAGTTGGTTAATCAAAAGTGATAGTTCATTGTGATCACATAAATCAAGTCACCATTTCAGTCAACTGAGTCTCACTACAACAGCCTCTGTGAAGTATTTCTAGGTGGGGGTCTTGGGTTGGATCGGGAGTAAAATCCTTTCCGGGGACACATCACACCCAGGGGAGGAAAACAGGAAAACACTCTGCAGACAACAAGCCCCAGTTCTTAGTAGATACCAACCTAAAGCTCGATGACACATGTGACAAGCATATTCTGACTGTCTTCCACACCAGCGTGCAAAGATAGAGCTCAGGCCAAAACAACGGTGAACACTGTTATTTCATTCACACAGCATAAACCAAAAGCCATGAACACCATTCCTGGGCAGACAGTATTTCTACCCAACACAGCTGACACAAAACACATTGTGAAATATCAACCATGGAACTTGCACTTTCTGCCATGCTAGAATGGTTTAGTTATATCCCAAATGAAGCTTATCATAATTGGTTTCTTTCATACAATGAAAACATGTTGTGAAATATTATTTACTGAGTGTGTTTCAAATATTAGTATGCATGGTAATTGAACTTGCTGTTGCTAAGATTTGCTGTCTTGGGATCTTGGTGATTAGTTATACCCTGAATCAAGTTTATCATAATCTGCTGGCCTGCTAGCCTTCGTGATAGCAAGATCACTGTATCTTCTTATTGTTTGATACCAGTAAAGACACTAAATTACTAAAATATCCAAAACTACATATAGCCAATAGACTACCATCAACAGACTTGCAAATCTAAATGTAGGATATCTCATCAATGACAAGCAACTATGGTCAATCTTGACATGTTGTAAATAAAGTTAAGGAAACAAAACAAGCCAACAGAAGCAGGTCTGTAGTAAGAAAACATATTTAATAAAGATTTCAAATAGCCAAAACTCTCTGAATTCATTGCATTGTGTCTCAGATTAAGGGTCAGCACCATTGTTTTTATTTTGAAATAAGCTGTGCAGGCCTCAATATCAGTAACAAAAGGCGTTAGCTAATGTCCCTCTTAAATACTTCTTTATTGCAGCCATGGCTGCCATGATGATGCTATTAAAAGTAATTAACTGCTTCCCTGATAATTCATCAAAGTGCTTTATGTCTTTGCATTGTGCAAATGCAGTATGTTAAGCCAGTGCAATATTTAGAAGGGGAAATGGTAGGCATCCATTTTTACAGAGAAGAGAAAAATTGTTTTCCATGGGGGATTCTGGCTTAATATATTTCAGGAAGCCCTATCTTATTGGGATTTGTGAAGGCTGCTTAAAACCCTTAAACTAAAGTTGAAATGAATTGAAAGAAAGAAGCCATTTAAATATGGTGAATAATAACTGAGGTTAGTGGTTGCAATGAACATTTCACTCAAATTTTTTTTAAACAGGGAAGTTCACCCCATGTCCAAATAAATGTACACTGTAGTGATCTTTTTGAGTATATCTTTGTCAAGGAGGTGGGACTGATTCAAGGGATGAAGATGTCTGGGTTACTTACCTACTTCCAGACAGTATCTACTTTCTTCTACTTGTATCTACTTCTGCACTTGAATATGATAAATTAGTGAATATTACACAATATTTTTGCAATGATGGAAGCATTTTGATTGTGTAAAGTGCAGGAAAGGCGGGAATGCTGAGTGATTTGCTGTATGCTGCTGGACAGGGGCTGACATGGAGACAGACGAGCTGCATTTCCCCCGGCTGAGGGACTGAGGGGACTTTGGCTGCCGTGTGGGGCGGCGTCTTCACTCCGCTTCCACAGGGACGAGGGTGCTCCTCCTCTGCACCCGAGCGGTCGAACGCTTCTGGGGACCAAACCAAAGTCAAACAGGACACCAGTGAAAGATGGGGCCGACCGGCGGGCCGAAGCGGCTCGCATCCGCCAAACGTCTCCTGTGTGTGAAATTGGCTGAGAGGATGTAGACGTATTCCAGGCGTTGATCCATGCAGCAGCATAATCAGCCAGAAGATCTCCACTCCTCTCCTTTAAGGTCACGCTGCGTCTCGGCACAAAACAGTAAGCGACACTGACTGTGCCGAACATGTTAACTGAGCAACCAACAGAACCTGACCCTGACAACACCCCCCACCCTCCCGAATCCACCCCCCATCAACTCCCCCCTGTGGATATGTCCCATGGTGGCCTCCATACACTCTTTCCTCAGCAGGGTGCACTGATATTTGGTGACAGAGCATGCCAACCTAATCAACACCACTCAAAATTACATTAAAGGATACGGCTGTGGCGAGTGGGTGCACACAGACGTGGAATGAATCAAGCGTGTCATTGGAGAACCCCAGCCATGCCTGGGTGTCCTTTCACTCAATTGAAAATTTGGCTGTGTGCTATTTTACATTTGGTTTAAGGGTTACACCCCTTTGTTTATCACTCCTTCATGAAAAGCCTTGTAGCACACACATAGACCGTCTAAATCCAAACCAACATTTTTCAGATTCTGAGTTTCTCAAGTTTCTCAGCACTAGCAGGTTATTGTAATATTTGTCATATTGTTCTGGAATTTGTTAATTTGTTGCATTAAATCAAAATATGTTCTAATTTTCCAGACTGGAGACCCATCACACATGAATAAATTCATACTAAAGAAATAGAAAGGGAGCAACAGTCCCAACATAAACTAGGACTATAAAATAAATAAATAATGTTTCATAATCACGTATTAAAATCATAAATGAAATTTAAAAATGAATCATTTTTGATAAGCATACAGTTTATTATTTTAACCCCATGTATTTGCCTTGTATTTGAAATGTGCGATTACAATCAATGTTCATGGCTGGTTTAAATCCAGGAAAGAAACAGAAAGTGTCAAGATAAGTGACAACATGTAATCATGTATAATGCTAACCTCAAATCCTGTAAAGCAGAATTCCAAACAAAGTAAGCGCATTCAAAACTGGACTGACACGCAGGCCCTCTTCACCCTGTAGTTTGATAAAGAACATCCACAGGGGAATTGAGAATCGCTTTGAGATACACTACTATAAACAGAAGTAACAAGAGAGTATAACGGGCCACGTGTATTGCCCCAGTGAATGCTCAAGCATCTTTGATGGAAAGTTTAGCCGTGCTGGAAATGCAATTGAGAAAGCAGTAAAAGCGACAGAGAAAAGCATGAATGTAATTAAAGCGGCTGACACTTTTATACCGGGTAATGGGAGTCCAGGGGCCGGCTATTCCCCGATGTGCTCCCCTCTCACTATGGAGTGCATTTTAATACCACCGAACACAACTACTTAAATGCCACTCTTATGGCCTTTATGGAAAAGTAATATGGATGTGTAAATAGGGTAAATACCAACATCTAAGGGTTTAAGGGATATGGTAAATAAACATCGGCTAATACACAAAAGGCATAAAGGTATGAGACTGGCTGCAGTGGCACTGACAGAAGAAAAGCAGGATATCCTTCCAACAAAAATGGAGGAGTAGGAATTTTAGAACCTCTTAAAAATGTAAGACGAAGCATTAAATCCCTTTTATGTGGAACTAGGTGACTTAAAATTGTATTATTAATTAAAAACTAATTAATTTTACCTTGAAATTAAAAATGACTTAAGCAAATGATAGTGATAAAACATTTGTGGTGTGAGATTTATCTCACTTGTGATCTGACTGCGCAGCGGAGGCCCTGTGTGTGACCAAAGGATCGCCCCCTGAGGAAATGTGCGTTTTACATTAGCAATGGATCCACACATTCATATGATCCACACCGTACTATAACCAGATATAATGTAGTGCCACACACATTTATGTGGACTAAAATCAGGACTCATGCCCACAAAAACATGATTCTCCTCCATCTTTCTTTCAAAATGAAGTGGTTTAACCATCCCTAACCCAGTCTGACAGAGGCCGTCTGAAAAATGTCAGAGCAGTGAGGTGAATTGCTTTTTTTCCCAGCTGTCTCAATATTATTGAAACCAATAAAGCACATCTTCTATATATTGCATTGTCCTTATAAAAAGAGAAAAGTTGCATTATCACAATATCAGCATAAATGTATGTATAAATATATGTTCATAATATCATGCTAAAGGAACAGCAAATTGATGGCCGTCATTTTCATGAAACGACTGAAAACTACAAAACTCAAGTTGCACAGCAATTCATGTGTCTGTCTCTCATGTTTTTTCATATGATATCATTTAAACATGTCTCATCCAGATTGCACCGTGTCCTCAGCCTAAATGATTCATGTCAGTGAGAAAAATAATAATATTTAGCCCCTGCTTGGTAAAATGAAGAAAGAAGCCAAGCCATTGGGTGATTGTAATGCCAGTGCGAATGCAAGTCTATGAGGAGATGAAAGCTCTCTGCTTTCATGGGAATACAGAAAAGGGGATTTTGCACATGGCAAGACGGATAATGAGCAAGTTAATAACATAAATGATACGCTACAATCTTACTCAACCATCCAGGTCCTACAATTTAATCTATAATAAATAATCCGGCATCATTGTGAGATGGCATCTCATAATGGAAAATGAAATATGCTGGTATGATAGGTACAATAAATCTGGATTCTCCTATGGTTCCCTCAGGCTAGAACAATATGTAACTGTAGTGCTCTCTGTCAGGATGAGCCCATCTCTGAGCCATCATAAAATCTAAATGGGCACTAATTAGGCAAGCCTTCCCTCTCAGACTTACTATTTCTATTGACATTTTCCGCGCGCCTCGGCCCCCCCACCCCACCCCTCCATAACATCGTAAGTCACCGGGATAAGAACTCCCAGGATTGTATGGAGCGGAGCCTTAATGGAGAAGTTCAACTCAGAGGCCATGCATAAATTCCCCCTTTCCAATGCGCCAGCATACTCCCCAGACCAGAGCAGTTGCTCTACTCTACATAATCAACAAACTTGCTGTCTCCACACTGGATGCACCTCAGTTTGCTTATTGGCCGACTGACACCATGGCCTGGATTCAGTCATTATTAGACCTTTAATTTTGACTTAAAAATCAAGGCATGCTTTTTTTTTCCTTTGAATGAAAAGTTTCAGAAATTCTGATACCACTAAAATCAACATGGCAAACTGTTTCTGGAATGAAATATTCAAAAATCATACACCTTGCATTTATTTGTCTGTGAAAATGATGAGCTCAAATCTGTGTCTCAGTGTTGAGACGGTAGCTCGGGGGTGGTGGATGCAACTTTGCTGCGTATCAAATTAAGTGGCTGCTGCCACTTCAGAACCATGGACAGTTCATAAATAACCCCAGAAATAAAAGAAGGAAAGGTAATGCCAGGAATATCAGCACCATGGCCAGAGGCACAGGTAACCCCATATCTGTCAGCACCACAGTGAGCCACTCAGACCTCCCAAAGCTACCACCAGCTTAATCCAATCACAGAGCTGTGAAGTTTTCCAGATAAAGTGACTGAAATGCCAGGTCTGCACTTGTGTTGTTTGAAAGAATACAACATCAGGTACATTTATTCAAGCAATAATGAAAAATGCCCATGGGGAAAACTGAACTGATGGAGTATCTTCAGTTCTAGATGAGTTGGAGTTAAAGGGAGAAGGGACCATGATTAAAAGTCAACTTGTAATTGACCTTGGACTTGTTCCTTGTCTATTCATCTTATACCCTCCTTCAAGCCCCATCTTTTTCACCTTTGGTTAATCTGCTTTCAATCTGTGCACACCCTTTTAAACCATCAATGTCCATATTTGTTGTCATCCCTGATCAGTGTTTTGTACTGTACCAATGAATGGGGGATAACCACTAATTAGGTGCTTCTGTATTAAACCTAATTAACTAATTACGCATTTATATCAAGTAAATGTCAATGGACATGGAGGAAAAAAAGTGGAAAAAAACTTCACATTTTATTTTCATGCGTCTGTAACTTTGGAATTATTTGGCCAGTTTGAGAACACCAGCTTGGTGTCAGCAGACAATTAAAAAAAAAGCATATGAAACCTCACAGTCTGTTTCTGGTCTCTCTGGGGGTCTGTCACCATAGATACCACACCCAAGTATATTTGTCCCAGACTTTGTAATTTAGGGGTGTGGTGGGACAATGGGACTGGAAGAGGGGGCGGGTGGGGGTGGGGAGGGGCTGCGCGCTGTAGTTTGAGTAAATGTATATTCGTCTCTGACTGGATTATGCGAATAAGGCAGTGGCTCTGGCTTGGGTGCGGTAGAGGCCTGCTTGTTGAACATATGTTGAGAGCACGGCTAAGCCATCTGGCTCAGAGTCAAGTATTCCCCCCAACTGCAGTCTTACGCTACCTGACAGCAGAAAAGCTCCATTCCCCTGGCGTCCGGGGCACAAATGGAGAAATATTATTGAAATGATTATCTGCATCAAGACTCAGATTTGGGCTGACATTTCGCCGGCTCTGTGTAATCCGAGGGGTTGTCTGAGAGAGGGAGGAGTGGGGGCTCGCTAGTAAGCCGTGGCGGACGGTGGGCGGCAGATGATTAATGAAGCTGGAATAAAGGGTGGACCGGGCCCACCTCCACCCAGACCCAAGGGCCAAGGACCTGCATGTGAAATTGGACTCGGCTGCACGTACCCCCCCTTCCCCACACCCCCCAAGCCCACATCCCCCCTTCCCCTTCCTTTTCCCATGGGGGGGTGGGGGCGTGGGGGGGGGGAGACACCAGAGTTCCATGGAAGCTACCGAGAAGGATGCAGAGCCTGGTACTACAGCAGCCTGGCTTTATAATCAGGCCCCCCGCATCAGCGCAGCTGGCTGGAGCCTGAGCAGGAGCTGAGCAGGAGTTGGAGTCTGAGCAGGACCCGGAGCAGGAGCAGTAGTCGGAACAGGAGCTGGAGCTGAAGCCTGGCCGTTGAGCCTCAGGGAACGCTCCGACCCCACACTGCTGTTTCACATGCGGAAGACTGGATGGACTTAACCACTCCTCTAATTCATCAGTCATTAGGCCACTGCTTCAAAAATGACTTTACCTTCTCCTGGTGAGAGCTACGTTAAACAACTGACAGCATAGTAAACATAGACTGAATAAGCCTAATGTGTGTAAGCTTGTGTGTTTGTACATGTGTAACAGCTAGACTTTCTGAAAAAAAAAAAACTTTTATAGAAAGTATTGCTCTACTTTAACAGCTCAAAAGAGCAAAACTATTAAGCCCCTCTTGTGAAATCTTCTTGAACTCAAGGTTAAATTATTGGCAGGACTTAGGGGAAACCTTGACTATGAGGAAACATCTGCACTGTTATAAGGGTACCCTAATTCAGGAGTGCCTGCAGTTCCACAATGTGGCCATGCTCAGGCAACACTTTTGTCAGATATTTAGAGATGTACCACGTTCCCTCCAGCCCATCTCTGCTTCACAGTTCATCCTAAAGGGGGGATGTGGATGCTGTGGAGCTCCAGACATGGGCGCTGCTTTGCATGGTCCCCCCCTGCGCCTCTGCGCTCTCTAAATGAACACGGCCCGCTCTGCATGTGCAGCGGAACAGACCTCCAGAGTTCTACATCATTGTGCCAGCCTCGTCCAGCCTCCGCGAGGCCCAGCGGCCGTGATGGATGAGCTGGTGAAAGCCTCTCTGGATGTTGATAATCAGACAACAGGAAACTCACTGCCTTTACCATGGGAAGAACCAAGACTGTGGAGCTCATGAATGAACGCAGAGAAAAGGGGGGGAAGGGAGGTGGGGCAAAAGCGGTAGTTAAAACGGACATTTTTTAATTAATCTGCCAATAATTATGGCGAGACAGAGTTGTTTTGTGAAGGTGTGTGTGGTTAATACCTTGATGGGGGTGGAGTAGGACAGTTAGGTGAGCTGGACTTAATGTGTGCTTCTTTGCAGGAGCAGGGATTTATTTTTTTAATTACGTAAATTATGTGTTTACCTTTTATGATCCGGCCAGGGAAATGGAAACTTCTTTCTTTCCTTTCTTTTTTTTTCTAAGAAAATGACCAGCGCATGATTAATTGCAAGCTCACAGGTTTTACAGCTTCAAGAGTAAATCAACTGCTAAGAAGTGCTAACTTGCTAAAACATAAACTAATTTTAGGCCCCAGATATTAAAATATAATCCATCTTCTTCCTCCACGGGGGAAAGCTAATTAGAAATTGTGACTGGCATAAGGGAGAAGAGGTGGAAGAACAGTAGAATTAGGTTCAGGAGCAGGAAAAAAAACGAGCTCCCCAGTAAATCACTGGGTTTCTGTACATTTTCGCCACATCATTACTTCTGTTGTAAATGATTTCATTCCTCCTTTTTCAAAAATAAGCTGTCTTTCACAGAAAGCACCATCGGCTACACTCAATTATTCCTATGAACAGAATATTAATCTGGACTTTGTTTTTAGAATGCAGACTGTGAAGATTACAGAGAAGGTACAAATATGCCAAATACATAAAGGAATTATTAATACAATAAACTTGCAGAAAATATGTCTATCTAAATATGTCTATATATAACATGGCTCTGCTTTAAATATGTTTCTTGATCTTACTTTGTTGCACTTTTGTTTTTCGTATTTCGTTACTCTTAGTATAGTAAAATTCAGGGTTAACAGCAGAATTTAATCTCACTGGTTCTGACAAGGAAATAAAAGACTTGCAGTCTATTCCAATAATGAAAAGTTAGCTGTAAGCGGATCTAATGCAGTACACTTCATTCAAAGTGCCGAGGGAGGGATTTTTTTTTTCAATAGGAATAATATTTATATTGTCCTCTCCTATACAGGGTTATTTGAGTCAATGCCTGAGACTGGGAGAATAACCAATAAACAACATTTGCCATGGCCTAAGGCATTGCTTCTACCTGTGTTCTTCATATGTTCTGACCTTATGCAGGAAAACATCCAAATCTTACTGCAGACTGTAATTTATGCCCCTGAGGAACTCTGCGGTTCAAAACAGTGGCGGTCACAAGGGTTCAGATATGAAGGTACGCTCCAGAACATTCTGCCTTTTCTCGGGGGCTATAAATGCAGATAGAGCCTGAGTTGAATCTGGACTGTGACAGAGCACCCGTGACCGTGAAGGAATGTGATCAACAAGCACAGAGGGAATTCAAATGTCCCCCGTCACAAGGCTGCCACGGTGACGCTACTAACATCAGTCTGAGCGAGCGGGCCCTTCTGCAGCCCAAGCCAAGGTGCATTTGACTGCATGGCCTAAGCAGAGTGAAGTCCAAGCCAGAGGGGGAGCACAAAAGACAAGCTTTTGAAATTCCTACAGGCAGTCCCAACTAAAACCCAGATGGCACCTGAAGGGGTGACAGTTGTGAGGGAATAAACCCCTGATATTAAAGAAGAGGAAAATGTCTGGACAAAAGGGGTTCCTCTTATCATTTTATAATAAAAAACACTGAAAAAACAGACTGCTCTTTCCGGTGACGGCATTACACCATAAGAACTCCATAGCCAAGGTGAAAACCTTGTCATTTTTACCCTCCCTAAATTAAGCTCAGGGCTCATAATTAATAAAATAGTGACATCTTTTCAGATTTAAGTTTTTTTCTACCTTTATCACCGCAGAAAGGTGTAATTTAACAGAGTGCCAATTTAGCTCTGTCTACCCCTGCTCTGCGTTAACCCTTTCACTGGAGGATGTGGCCTAGTAATCCATTAAAAGGGACGCATTTTCAGGGGTTTCAGTCGTCTAAAAGCTGCGGAATTGCTGGCCTGCTGAGTGTCCATTTGGCTGCTCAAAAACTCCATACTTCCCTTTTACACAGGCAGCAATTATCCCTGAAAGAAAAGGGAAGAACTTCAAAAACACAACTTTTTCTACGATAATATATTCACAGCTAAAGGGGGCATGTGCATGTAAATGAAAATGTGTTTAAATGGTCGATTGATTAATTGGAAATTGAGTAAAAAATTAATAGAAACAACTGAGAAAACATTAATAAATCCTGTCAGATGGCTTTGCTTGACTTTTCTGTGTCTGTGTGACCTTAAAATATTGTAGACATGAAATGTGCGCAGGCTCCGACAGCACCGAAATTAAAGATTAAGCTTAGAGAAAATAGCAGCAGCTGTTAAATAAGGTTTACTTACAATAATGTTTGATTCTTGCCACAACATCCTAGGTCACCTTTGAGACAAAATTTTGAAGTCTTTTATTGCTGGACAAACAAATAATCCAACACAAAAGAATGAAGCCTAAGATTTATGTTTACTCACCATAGCAAGTGTACTCTCTTCAATACGTTCAATTCATTTTTTATATCTGTTATTGCATTGTTTAATGTGCTTTAGCGCTATGTGTACAGTGTAGACTTCCCAGATAAACTGCTTCAGCAGAATAAAGGTTTTAAGACATACACATAAAAATATAATTAAAACAAAGCTCTGATAGGGGGGTTGTAATATTTTCTGCATCGTGCTGTTTGTAATAACACTGTTAATATGCAGAGTGTACTGAGGCAGTTTTGCAGACCCAATGCTGTGGGGAAGATGTGGACAATTGTCTGTAGAAGGTCAAGCAGAGAGAGGCTCATTTGGAATTCAGCATTGCAACATTGCCATCTTTTGGCAGGCTGGTGTAGTCAGAGACCGGCTCTGAACGCAGCCCAGATGTTCCTGGAGAAATCCGCCTTCCGAGACTCCCCAGCATGGCCCTCTCCACCATATCTGCGGGTTTTTGTATATCTAATATATTTGTGTATTTTATACCAAGTTGCATTGATCTAATTGCAGTTTGGCTCTGTTTCCTCTCATTGCCCTGCTTCATTTGAAGGGGTGGAGTCTGAGTTTTCCCATATGGGAGGATCCCCAGAGTGCTGTTTAGGAGGCAGTTGAAGGGAAATAGGCATTAGTTAGTTTCTCAGTTTAGTTTACTGATTGCATGTGTTGAAATGCATCTACCTTAAAAACATCTACACTAAATGCATTTCTTCTCATCAGAAATCACGCTCAGAAATTGTGAGAGAATTTGAGAGGAAATGCAACAATTCAAAACAGCCAGAATTTTCATAAACATATGAACACCTGATCTGAAATGAGTGATAATCTGTACAATGTACTGAAAGGGGAACAAAAGTATGGTACAAACGTGCTCTTTGAAGTACATTTTTTAATGTAAATGTATTGCTAATTGCATCTTTAATTAATTTCATACATTTCAATTTATTTAAATTATGATAAACTGGCACATTATGAAGCAGGGGTATTAAGTTCTATCAAAGATATCTTATATAAATATTTGGATCGTAAGGACTCTTATTTCATGATTTTATAGCCAAGGAAAGTCAAACTCAATTCCCACCAAGCTGTAGCATAATGCTGGATTTTTTCCAACCAACTGTCAACAGCCTTAATTGTTCTAAAGATTTGCTTGACATTATATTTCTCCAATCACCAACCATATTTATTCTATCTTTTAAGAATGGCTAATACTGTAATGTTATCAATACAATGAAGATTATTTTTAAAACAGTTTTAATACATGATTATATATTAACTGTATAAGAATATAATTAAGGCTAAAGCCAAAATAATCCAGCTCCCAAAATAGACTCCAATTCTTCCAAGTTACCCTCACATGGCTCCTTCAATAACAATAACCATTTGAAATAAGTATTTATTTCCAGAAAAATCCTGTATGTGAACATTAAATCTTTGGTATCAAATGCCATTGATCCAACATAGTTACCATGTCAATATCAATTCCAGGTATAGGTTATTTTATAATACAAAGAATAAAGCTTTGTTTATTTTCATATCTATATATATATGAAATATTTGGTTACGAATATTGTTTTGTGGTCACAGGCCCATTTTCCCACGATGGTGTATGGGACATCAGGGATAGAAAAGTGTATCCGCTCTGACAGAAAGTGACAATTCATCCCTCCGTCTCTTCAACTGACATGTCACATTTTCTGATGACTTCATTGTGCACCCTGTCAGTGCACTTAATCTGTGTGTCAGTCAGCCCCAAGCAGCCTGCGCCAGCCTCCAAAGCACTTCTAATACCTACATTATATTTGGTGTAATGTCATTCAGCGTAGTGCAGATATTATCTTCTATTTGCATCATTCTGCCACTCTTACACTGTCCACAGCCCGGGCGACAGCGAGCCGCTCATTTCCCCGTCCATTTCCAGCAGCCTGACATCTGTCAAGATGGAGGTCCTCCATTATGTGTCCATTTTTATCATGGCCACACACTCTGAGCCCGGCTGTGCCGCAGGAGGAGGCTTCTACTTCCCTTTTTTAAGAGAAATGATTTTCTTTCACTTTTGTTTGCATTCTTCTTGGCTTATTGTGTTCAAATTCATTTGTGAACAGTTCATTTTTCAGGCTAAAAGTGATATATAAATAATATTACTTTTGAAAAGAAGCTATTTGTTTCACCCTCATCATATTGCCTTTTTTATTTTATTATAAGTCCTTTGGGATCACTTATATGTTCCAAAATTAAAATGGTTTTATTGCTTTTAATTTTGAACTGTTACGATATATAAGAATTTAGGTGATGCAGAATTTCTTCAGAAACAAACTGTCCGAGCATTCAAAAGATTTTCTTTTTTTTTTTCTTTAGCTTGTCACCAAAAGCAAGGGGTAAAAAAGTCACCTTGGATGCTCACAGACCAGACACAAATATTCTGGCCCCTCCAGCACATTGTTTATTCAAGTTTGACTGCATGCAAGACTTGTTGTCTCACCCTCTCCATACAACAATGGAGTCATGGGGACAAATGCTTGCGGTCTCAGCAACTGAAGAGTAGCCAGAGAAATTTATAGGAAACCTTTTACACAAACCAAGGATTATCTGACACACACAGTGGTGGACCAAGCAGAGGCTAATAAAGAGACCCTGGGTGGTAGAGAATTTATTAGGTACTGGATAGGAGGTTGGCCTCTACCTGGAATCTACGTTTTAGTTTCATCCTAAATTCTCTTCATGTCCTGAGCCCACCACAAAAGCTCAGACTTTCCCTAAAACTCATCGGTTCATTGTTCTGTACATTTTTATAATGACATTTCTGTCATGGTTCTACTACATGTTTCATTTCAAGAGAAGAAACTGGTTGAAATGTAATTATTGTGCCGGATAGGAACAGTTGTTTCAAGGATGGTTGAATTCTAAAAGACAAAAACATCCCCTTCAGTTCTTCAGTTATTTAGAAATCATATGCCATATTGAGAACACTACAGGGATCTTACTGCCTGGGGGAAGCACCTTTATGGAGTCCCTATCTTCCTCTGAGTTGGTTAGAAATTGTTACGCTATTGTGAGAGTATAAGCCTTGCTTGGCCGCTATGTGACAGATCATAAGTGCACAGTTGAAGTCACGCTAAGGGGAGCGCGTACGCTGAAGTCTGGAGGCAGTCTGTGTTGATAGAGACATGCTGTCATGTACTGTGGCAATATAGGAAAGTCATAAAAATTATGAGCAGGACTGCACTTCTGTGTGTTTTCATGCAATATGGCATAACGATGAAGATCATAGGAGCTGCAAAGAAACCTAAACACTTTTTATACTTACAGTGCACTTTTGGCATTAAAACTGCTGCTCCTAATTAAATGTATTTAGCATCATAAATATTCTACTGGGACAGGGTGACACGGTGAATTAATGTCTTGCCTTGCCATGGGACCCTCTCAATTATGTGCTAAGACTGGAAAGCTGCCCAGTGCAAAGCAAATGGTACCCAATGTGTTTCCAATGAATGAAGATCACATTAGTTTCCCTTGTACAGAGGCAGGCTACATAAATCTTCCAGGAATAAACTTAAACTTGAGAGTTGGAAGCCTGACACGTTGCAAGGCTTCGCAAAATATGTGAGTTCCCTCCCTAGCTCCAAAGCTTATTATGGGAAAAAAGTCATAGAGGCATAAAAATGATGTCGAACAGATTCTCTCCTTCAGGTGCACAAATTCACACTGCGCACAACTTGAAAATGTGCTGATAAAGGCAAAAAATATTTCAAGAAAATAAATAAGAAAGCAGTTCATTGTGGAGCATTGCTTTGACATACTAAAAATGGATTTTGTTTATCCCTCTATACCAAATGTACTTCTGTTGAGGCTACATCTCGGCTATGAAAAGTTGATGGCCATTGATTCCATACAAAATAATTTCTTTTTTTTTTTTTTTTCAGTTCATAGAGGGCTCCGGGGGTTAGACCATTGTGTGGAAATGAAGCCTTCTTACCGTGCCAACAGAGGAAAATAGCATTTTCTGATAAGATCAGGCCAGCCCTCCACCCTCAGCGGCAGCAGAGCGATCTGTGAGGATAATCAAGCAGGGCTGAGGCACAGGGGGAGCAGTGAGTTTTATTAGAGGCGTTGGATGCAGATGATATGCAGTACAGTGTCTCAGTTGTTAAGACCGTCACCTCAAAGCAAGAGGAACTCAGGTTCTGTTCCCACTATGGTTCCCCCATGTTCTTGTGGGCATCTGTCGGTTCTCCAGTTTCCTCAGACAGTCCGAAGACAGGCAGGTTAGGTGGATTTGACCCGACAAATTCATCTGTAAGTGTGAATATGTGTGTTCTTATGGCTCAGACACCATTCTCTGACTGTTCATTCTCAGAGGTTGAAACAAAGTGAGCATGAATACACAAGCCTGAGGAAAAGTTAATTTAGTCACAGGTGAGTTACAGAAAGGGTTGGAAAAGAGCAGGCCATTGGTGGCCCAATTTAATTTATATATTTAGTATAATTAATATTTCATCCTTTTAAAATGTTTTGGTGAATGCATTTGGGAAGTTTGGCAGTTTATGTATTCAAAGCACCATGCAAAGTATCACTATAACATGGCAACATGCAGCAATTGTTCTGATTATTGTTGTTGGTGAGTCACAGTTCAGCCAAAGTGGTTTGCTATGTCTTTTTAACCTGTTGACAAGGATGTTTGCTTTTCTGGTATAGATCCATGATTGTGCTTGGCTGTGCAGAGGAAAATATTTTTGTTTGGTTCAGTAACTGACAAATGAGTGTAGCTCCACCCACAATGGGGTTCATAAAACCCCATCACCATGGGTACCAGGGCATCCTCCTGCAGATGTAACAGTGGTAATTCTGAGAGTCATAGATATGTATATATCTTTTTCAGCTGGTGTTTAGAACCTGCTACTCTCTATATAGTGCAGAGCAATCACTTTCTCCTTCAACACCTGTAATTGCAATTTGTGAGAGCCCAACTAATTTTATGACACAGAACACCTGTATTCATCTCCATATTAATAGAAAACAGGAATTATAAATCCCAATTTTCCCGCAGACTATGTCATTTGAGATTTTCCTTCAGGGAAAGCCTGTCTCCAGCACATTAAAATATTGTTACACTCCTTCTGCTCTCCTGATGGAGACTCCTACTGAGATTAGATCAGATATCATAATTATGAATGTCACCATATCTACATCACTATGCTTGACACTTGTAATATCCATATATGCCATTGCACATTTAAGTTCCATCGTAAAGGTGCTCCTCTCCTTGAGTTATAGTATCAAAGGATATGGGCCTGGAATCGAGCTAGATTCCCTTAATCAAGGAAATAAATGAGAAATAACCTCGTATAGGTTCTGCATAACCACATTAAACTGAAACTTCGGATGATGGACCCCAAAACACTGAATTCAGCTTTCTTGCATTCCCTGTCAGCTCCTGCAAGGTCTAGATCAAAGTCAAATCTACTATATATGAGATGATATATTATAAGAGCATAATATATCATAACCCCATAATTATGTTATAATCACATATTATGTTTGATACCCTAATATCATTACACATCAAATAACTTAGTTGTTTCAATGCATTAGTTATTTTTAAAATTATATATAGGCTGTTGAAGTATGAAAGTGAATACACGGTAATCAACATATTAATGGGTTTTAAATATGAATAAATTACTCATGAACAGAGTAGTATGGCTATAAAATTGGTGCTGGATTTGACAGCCCTCTGTGTGTCAGTAATCTATGACCTGGGAACGTGGGGAAGTCTTGTAAGGCTAGATGCTGCAACGCTGACGACACCTCATGCCAGGCTCAGAACCTCATTAGAAACAATCTGTAGGGTGGGATAATGAACTTAAGACAAAGGCAATTAATTGAAGCGAACAATGGCTTTACATTTTTTTTTTTCCTGAAAAGGCGCAAGGCACCCGGCCTTCTTGTAGTAGAATGACAGTGTTAAGCCACCTTAAAATCCATTTGTGATTCCAAGCATGGCCGGGGGGAGTGGGGGGTGGTGACGGGTGCAGTGGGGGGGCGGTGAGGAGCAGAGCGGAAGCTGGATCCGGGTGGGGTCATGAGGTGCGCCTCCTGAGCACCGCTGATACATTCACCTGCAACAATTCTTTTAACAGCCCAGATAAAGTAAAAGGAAGTCTCTGAAGGACCCCGCGCGGTGACTTCGCTCCGGGAGTCCTCCCCTGGGACCAGGTGTCAAAGTTGTCTATCAGGGCCTTGAAAGGAAGGGAAGGGAGGCTCAACCGAACGCCATTGTGTGACTGTTGTCACTGACTGATCAGGCCCATTTAGCCCCGCTTTCACAAGTGAATGAAGCCACCTGAATAGATGAAAGCGAGACAGCCTCTCTCCGACAAACAAGGAAGCGGCAGAATATTCATGGACGGATCTGCGCGGGAAAGATTAATGTATTAGAAATTAAAATGGGGCTGGGACGTATGATCTTGCTCTAACACTTGGCCAGACCTGTGTCACCCGAACGCTAACGCCTGAAGTCGGGCAGACGACGCTGCCAAGGCGTAGAGGAATCATTAAGCACCCTGCCATTGTGTGAGCGGAATAATCAAACTTCACCCCCACCACCCCATTCTTTCCTGCCACACTGACAATGAATGATTCCGGAGCCATTTGCAATGTTAACGGCATCTATCTGGGCCATCCATGCTTTTATGATAAGAGCCACAATATGCATTTCAACAGTCTGAACAGACGCCGGTTCACCGGCGTTTCAAAGGACACCTGTCACTCAAGTGAAAGGCCTGTCAGTCTCCGTCGCTCGCCGGTGCCAGTGAAATGGCCGAAAAGATAATCTTTACCTTCTTTTTTTTCCCCCTTTTTTTGCCTCCATCTCTTTCAGATTGTAACAGTTACATTTGCCAAAGAGTGACAAGTGATTTACACTGAAAAAAAATAGATTGTGTTTAAAGCAAAAAAGGGTTTATTCTCTTAGGCAGGGTTATTCTTTTCCTAGTTTACAACTGTATCAAATATATTATCGAAAATGTGATCTGAGCAACACAGAATGCCATTATGCCAGATATTATAAGCATTAGACCAGTCTCTGAACTCAAAGGTGATACTGATAATTCATATCTTTCAGAGCAGAGACCTGGCAAGTGAGAGTAGCAAAGAACTGACTCTGAGCAGTTTAATGTGTGTCCCCATACGGATTTAAATCTTTAAAAGTTCAACCTTCCACCGGGTCGCACTATTCAAACACTGCCTAGTGTCATAACATCTGGTATCAAAGCCAGAGTAAAAATCAAATGTATAACAACTGTGATGTAATGTTTGACATCAAGTTATAAAGTTACATTTTTTATTTCTTGGTTTGCCTATGTGGTAATAAGATTAAATATATGTTTTGAAGATTTGCGTATAGACATAGAAATATGGCCAAAAGAAGAGAGGGTTTGAGAAAAAGTCTTGGACATACTGAAAGAGATGCTTTGTGTTTTCCACATATAGTGGTAAAATAATGAGTGAAATGTGTAATATGTTTGACTCGAATATGGTCATATTCATATAAATATTCATTTAAACAATTGCAAAAGTTCAACTTTTAAAAATACATGACGTAAAAATAATTCTGTGTGAACGCCTGTGCACCTCCTCAGAGCCACTGTCAGGAACATCTACTCAGCCGCTTGATGTTGGAGGTAATGGTTGGCGTTGAGAGTGAGATTTTGCATGTAGGCCATTTCTTCATTAGGCGTGAGTAACTTCCACGCCATAAGCTGTTGGTGACATTTACACTGCTTTGCCTCTCACTAACGTGGGCCTCAGCAAGCGGGCAGGAATGGGACGGGGCCCAGGGTCCCCCATGGCCTATCCATGGGCTAGGCTACACCTCACCCCCTCTCCCCCACTCCACATGGAGCCTCTACCCTGGGCATAGCATGGACTTATAAATAAGACTTCCGTGCTTGTAACTTTGAATTTTTATTCAGGCCATATTTGTGGTTTGCAGAAAAAGGAAAAAAAATTCACCCTCCTGAAACTGGGGAAAGGGTGGGGGGTGGTGGGTGGCGGGTTCTTCATCTTTAAAGGTCCACTTGACTCATCCTGCTGTTTTTTAGCCATGTATCACATCATGACATCCTGTGGTTTAAAAATGGCTTTACATAATGACCTAAAGACTGGAATTGACATGTCATTGAACATACGAGTACTTCAGCCCTAAAAGTACATTTCCTGACTTCTTACTCATACATGTGATTTCCCTGATGTCATTCTATATGTTCTTGCATGTCATGTATGTTACGTAGCTATACTGTTCATCAAGTTATTGTGCAAACTAGGGGGGTGTTACTTTTCTAACTATGAACTCCTGTGTCTCCAGTGTTTGCTCCTGTGATATTTATTCAAATAAACTCAGGGAGTATTTTTGGCTGGAGAAGATGTAGAAGGCTGTAGTATTATGCTCTGGGGAGCTTTGCTTTAAACTCAAAGTCTGGACATTCCTTTTCTAAGGTAGGGCACAGCAATAGTGCACTTCAGAAGACATGCCGCCCTGAATTGCTGCAGTAAAAAAAGGAGGATAGTGCACAGAAGCGAAAGCTGCGTAAGTCACTCAGGATAAGGGTATGTGGCGGACGTCTGTGATGTAATTCAATGTACTCCAGCTGACAGAATGTTTCAGGAACATATTTAAAGAACTTTGATGAACATTCCAGTTAGACTGACATTTGACCTGTTATAGAATGGGTATGATATGCAGTAAAATCGATGTAACGTAAATGAGCGTGTAGGTGAATAACTTGATCTGACAGCACTGAAGTCCAAAATCAGTAAATGTTTGAGCAGAGTCCCCTTATTAAGACTAAAATGTTGTTATGCCTTGTGCTCTCACAAAGAAACATTTACTGTCACACTTACTATTACAGCATACAGAATGTCTCATTGTGACATGCCAAATACTGCCCCTCATTTCAACTCTCTGCTCTCAAACAGTGGCTGTGTTTGTTCTTCACTGCCAGTGGATTACTGGCTTAGATTTTGGCTAAGCCAAGCACCAAGAGAATGTGCAAGGCAAAGTGGAACAAAACAGAATGAATACCCTGGTACACTAAGGATGCCCTCACACACACTCATATTATACACACATACGCGCGCAAGAACACACACACACACACACACACACACACACACACAGACCAAAGGCCAGAACATAGTCATTGACATAAACATTTGATAAGTTCATTTGTCTCAAATATTTTTATTCTACTCAATATTCACCCTATCCACAATAAGCCCATTGTGTTATGGGAGGGACACAGTTTATATCATGACTCAACCCATGAAAGTTCACTTTTAAGTCAGACTCCAGTAGGCCAGCATTGTTGCAAATAAATGCTGAGCTATGACTCAGGCTTGCTGAGCCTTGGTGCTGCTGTTTTCTGTGCTTGTTGTTGCTGCTTCCTTCTTTTGTTTGCTATGAGACCACTTGTCTTTTCTATGAGACCACTTCCACTCATTCTCCTATTTTTCCAGCACAGTCTATTTTCCTATGATCTTGTTGTTCCATATCCGGAAACAGCTGGCTCTTTTCTTTAGAATTATTTAAAATTAATTTTTACTCAAATTGATACATATCCAAATTGTTTTTTAAGGGAATTAAAGGAGTTAAAAGGTTTGATTGCTTAGAGATTCCATTGTCATCTCCGTCAAAGCAAACAGTAGAGTATTTACCAGAATCAGAGTAAGATGTGTAACAGAATCATTTACAAAATAATTTAGTGAAACGCCTGTAATTCATATGTTTACAGTATTTAATAAATCTCCCACTACACTCTTGTTGGCTTGGTAAAAAGGTGTCTAACACACTGTATGGCCTCTGTGCTTGAGTCCGGCTGAATAAATGTGCTACTCTGTTGTATTCATTAAAATCACCATATGGACCTGTCAACACTTCTTGGAGCTGCATTGTAGCCGTGCCATTTAGCCCTGCGCTACGCAGTGGCAGCGGAGCGGGAGCGTGTGGCGTGTAAATGCCTGCCCACCCCCAGCGACAGGCCGGTCTGGGGCCGCTGAGCCTCGCTGTGACACACAAAAGACCCCACACTTTTACAGCCAGGGCCTGGCTACTCACCAGAGGCAAGTCCACATCAACTGTGGTTACAATCCTCCACAGCACACCACTACTGTCTCCTACTGCCTTGTGAGGCTGGAGAGAGAGAGAGAGAGAGAGAGAGAGGGAGAGAGAGAGAGAGAGAGCATAAGAGTGAGAGTGACAGAGCAAGAAAGCAATAGAGAGAGAGAGAGAGAGACATAGAGAAAGTAATGATCTATATAGCTTAGCATTTAAAGATATCAAAAACAACATTGCAAAAAAGGATCTGAAACAAGGTTTTGACAAAACAAATGTATTACTTTATGCTACACAGACGTACACAAAAATGTGTATTATTCCTTATTTTCTCTGTTCAAATTTTTAGTTTGTTTGTAAAGGGAATGTTCATGATTCAGTCAAGACTCTATCAGAATCTCAATATTAAATTCCTTAGAAACCTGACTCTGAAACTCCACACTCGTGGGATAACACACAGCAGATGGAGAGAGTGTCTATCTGGCCAGGTGACTTCATCTCTCTACCAGACACCAGAAAAAAATCTGTCAGGTGACCAAGTTTTGTGACTCCTGCTGTGAAGGATAAAAAGAAGTGAGAGAAGGAATGAAAAATGATAGCATTTGTGGAGGGATGGTTTGCTTTGACCTTTTTTATTGACATCAAACACCAGAGTGAAAAGCTGGTTCAAATTCATGGTACACGTTGAAACCCTGAAGTCGACTAACTGCGCCAGAAAATAGAGGGAAGCTCCGCTGCCTTCACTGTTGTTGTCTGTTGTCTCTGTGTTTAAACCCTCCAGTGAAAATAGGCATTGTTAGGCAGTGGAGCACATCCTTCACCCATTCCACTGCTTTGCCAAGATCCTGAACCAGGTGCCTTTTATCAATTGAACACAGTCCATACTATTCACTCAACTGTGCCATTGGACACACTTCAGAACCCAACGTGCTGAAAAGCCAGACGACGTCGCACCTTCGATGACTGATTCTTTTTTTCCCAGTTAATTTTATTTGTTTAAAGGGACAGATCAGAACTATATCCTCTCTGCTCTGGACTCCCATAGAGGCAACTGACTGCATGGGTGTGTTTTTATTGATTAAACCCCATTAGACAGCATGCTGTTTTATATATTGGCAGCCATTCTGGATTAAGACCTAATTAACCCTACAATTTGCTAGCGCCAGCAGAAATTAAAAGACTGCAACCAGCAGGGTGGAATGAGGCCAGAAGGAGACACTGTCTGCCTCCACTCCATTCAGCGCTTTATACCTGCAGCATAAAACAGAAATGTAAAAGCCTAGGGCAGGCTTTGATATTTCAGCTCTTCATTTGTGATGACCTGGACTACATCTAACGTGCCAAGACTGAGGGTCAATGAGAGTCAGGAGGGAATGAAAGGATCTCTCGAGTTTCCTCTTTTATCACTGCCATCCCTATGATGAGAGTGGCTTCAGAAACACATGCTCCTTCCCAGCCCTGGTGTCAGTGCAGCTATCCTTGTCCCTCTTCTAACAGTGTGATGAAGGTAAGATGGCGGAACAGAGGTTAGCAGACATCTCCTCTCTTTAGTCTGTAACAGTGTTCCAGGATCACGACCATGTAAACATAAGACTGGTCAGCTATGATAAAACTCAACCATTTCACAGAACTTTAATTCAAGTTAAAAGGGAACCTCACCGTAAATAAATTATAGTTACCTGTCCTCTGGTAATCCATCTCCCCTGCTGGGAAAATGTGCCCAAGTTATGTCCATATTGCAAGGCCAGTCAAACTTGCAAGAGCCAAATTTTCCCAGCAGTGTACTGGACAGTATCTAAGAACTAATTTCTTGTCCAGGGATTTAATTTGTCCTTCACAGGAAAGGGAAATTTTTTATCCCTATTATTATTATTATTATTATTATTATTATTATTATTATTATTATTATTATTATTATTATTATTATTATTATTATTTTGCAGAAAAAGAGTTATAGCTCGTCCATACATGGACAGCCTATCAGTGTCTAAGACTGTCAGTAACACTGTCACATCCACACACCCGCGGGTTGATCAGTGGCCATCAGGCAGGGAAACTTTCATTAAATAAGTGCAGTTAGCCATGCAATGTGTGTGGATTAGGGAGTCAGTTCCATTTCAATACTGTCATTTCAGAATATACATTGAAATTCAATTGATTAATGGCAAAAAAATCCCTATTGAAAAAAATGGGCATTTTTCCATTCAGGAATATAATTTGAATTTATTTATTGGAGTGTCCAAATTGGAATGGAATTGACCCCAACTCTGACATGAGTGTAGTTATGACCCATCTCTCTCTAACCTCTGGAAAAGTTTCACATATTCCCACAATACAGTCATAAATCTCATTACGGTATAGTAACTGCTTTGACACTCTTGATTTGACTGACTTCACATTGACACAAACTGTGCTTTAACTTGTGTGATTCATAGCAGTGTATCAATCGTACAACAGACAAAGCATCAGAATCAGCTGAGGTTTTATATTCAAACCGTTCAAGATGTTTGTTTGCATTTCACTGTGCTTTATGCTCCTTATATGGATCCCGGAACATGATTGCACGTATGATGCTTTTCCGTCTGGATTAGATTCTTATCAGAAAACTCAATCATACTGAATGCATGTGATATACCTCCATCCTACAGACTAGCACTACCGGTATTCAATTGACACTTAAGATTTAAATATTAATGTCATCCACTTTTCATATTTAATAAATTTCATTTTGGGTCTACGGTAGCATTATTCACAGCAAAGCATGTGTTTATTTTGAAAACAAATGTGTCAAAATAATACAAAAAGGTAAATTTCAATAGTGACAGAGAAACATTGCACTCTGGAGAAGCCACAATGGTAGGTGAACATGAAAAGAAAATGTATAGTGACATTACTGGCTTTGGGAAAAGCACATGCAATAACAGTTGGTCAAGCTAAAAAGCATAACCTCTACACAACTTTCTTCTGTGAGGCTGTATGCAGGATGAATTGATGATTCAGGAGGAACACTGGAGATAGCACAAGTGAAGTGCAACCATATAAAAATAATCATGAAAATATATACATAAACATAATTATATACAGTACATTTAGAGCCTTTTGATGTAATGAGCTTGCAGACTCACCACTGTGGAAGCATGATCCGCTCACTGCTGGCAGGGAGTGAGCACTGGTCAGTCCTGAAGCTAATTGTATCAGTGTTTTAGAATTAAACTGTGACGGGTTCCAGTGACAGTTACTACAGCTTTTTGGCAATGTGTTTTCTTTTTCTTCTGGCAAAGTAACACATTCAAGCTTTAAATTTCTTCTCACCCTCCAACCGCAGAATACAAAATGACTGGGCTGCCAGTATGCGATTCAATCAAGAGAACTATATTGTATATCCATAGGGTAAAAGCTGGATGAATATCTGACTGACTGCTATTTTAAGTAAAAATGCAATATCCTACTCTTAACTCCTAATCCTATGGCATTTTACTTTGCAGTTTCCATATTGTCTCTAAATTAACTGAAACCACCATAAAAATACACAGCTTTTCCCCCTCAACTCACTCTGTGGAATCCTTGACAACGCACACTGATAATCTGTAATATATAATTGCACTGTGTTTGATTTTTTAGCAGGTGTGAAAATAGACATCAATAAATAATAGATTTTTGTAACATTGAGGGAAATAAAAACATTTTCACCTCACTGGAATTGTCTGTTATTCTATATTGCTACAGACAAAAGCATGCATTTAGGTTTTATAAAGCTGCTCAACAACACTCTGAGAGATTGTGACATAGAGAAATGAACCTCAAAAATACTACATAAAGATGAGTGGCAAAGAACAAAATATTTTCCATTCAGTATTTGAAGATGAAATTTATTATGCCTCATTTTAATTTCAACTATGACCATATGTATTTGTATAACAGCATGTATTGTGCATTTAATCAAATTCAACAATAGTCTACAGCAAGAACAATAAGAAAAACAAGAATAATGATAATAATAATAACAATATATTACAATACAACACTATACTTTCAATCATTTATACAAAATATGGCATGTTAACACAACTGATTGCTTGGAGCTATGAACATGCAAGCTTTGCCGTGAGTTTCATGTTTTAAGGAAGAGCAAACAGGGTTGGGGGGTGGGGGCTTGGGTTTGGGGGGGGGAGAAATGGCACGCCTCAGTGGACAGTCTGGACTGGGAGGAGCCCCAGGGGAGCCCTGTGGGACCGGGGTACGGGGGCTGTCTTCAACCTTTCTCCACCGTCGCACAACCAGCGCCCACAACGCCCGAGCGGAGCAGGAGAAACAGGCGCGTATTAACGCCTCCTCTCTCAGCGCTCTGCACATAACCGCTTATTGGATACCTGCATTAATTACCCAGCATTTAAACAGCAAAGCAGTGAACCCTCTGTCTGTCTTATGGGGGTCACATGCAAGAAAACCAGTGACATTCTGCCTCTGTTTCCATGAGCATTAGGCTTTGTGTGAGCACCCTTCATATGCCTTTACTCTGAAAGATCCCAGTTTGGGTTCTTCACATTTAAAGAAATGTCCGCATTTCAGAGTATGCTGCTGAAGATTTATCATGTCACTGACTGAGAATACACTCCTTACCATCACCTAAACAGAATTAGAGAATTAGAATCAGAGAAACAAATTGCATGCTCACTGATAGAGACAAGATTTTAGAGCAGCTCAACCAGCAAATCAGAGGTGATTATTCCCCTCTCTGAGAGGGGGCTGTCTCCCTGCACTCTGTCAAAAGGTCAATTATGGCCTCAAACCGCCCAGCGCTGAAGCTGACCTGGAAGTGCCACCCATGACCCCACAACCAGAGGCCCCAAAGAGTTGATCATCTAACATGCAGGCAGCCTGCAGCCATGGAAATCTGACATTTGTCCTTATTCAAATGAACACAAACAATATGCATCTTGGCCCCATCCCCACCCTCTTTGTAATATAAACACAAAGAGGCAGCCGTCCCTTTCTGAACGGCCACCTCAGTAAATCTCAAGCCTTCCATTTGAGTAAAATTCAACCCGGAGTCATATTAATAAGCATATAACAGCACTTAGGAAACAATACGTAACGCTTTTCAGTCATAAATATGTTACTGCTCATGAAAATATGACAAGTTAATTAATACTACCTCATTGTGTTTCTTTTCTATTTGTGAATACAGAATTCAGCCATAGAATTGTGGATGACATGTGAGGGTCTAGGGCTTTATTGACAAAGTTAAGATCATAATAGTTAAGTAACATCCAGGAATTTGCAGTGATATATTGACCTGGATATATACATGATATAAAATTAAAAGTATTACATAAAATGTTGTTAAGGTCTAGCATTTGATACTGCTGTTTTATTTTCATTTTTTAGAGACAGTTTAATGCAGTTAAGTTTTTGGTCATACTTTACACACTAAGATAGTTGAAATTCACAATTGAAATATATAATTATGCCGTTTCATAATTTTATGAATTAAATACATTACATACATTAAAATCAAATTAAAAGATTGTTTTTGCAGTAATTCCTAGTGTAAAATAAAACTGTTATAAACAATCTTTTCTTGACCAAAGCTGAAATTCCTAATTTGGTGTAACACACAAACAAGGGAATCTTAATTTGTTTACTCAGTATGAAAAAGGAAAGAAAGAAAGAAAGAAAGAGAGAGAGAGAGAGAGAGAGAGAGAGAGAGAGAGAGAGAGAGAGAAAGAAAGAAAGAAAGAAAAAGAAAGAAAGAAAGAAAGAAAGAAAGAAAGAAAGAAAGAAAGAAAGAAAGAAGAATATGTCCACAGGGAGGATCTAAAGAGTCTAAAATAGCTGCTGTCATTACAATAATATTTTGAATAGTGCTGAGGAACCTGGAGTTTAAGTAAGAATCATGGCTTTGGACCTGTTCGTATGAGAGATGAGGCTTAGATGGACCCAGTGGGTGATAGGTTTGAACCATGAATGAGGCACTGTGGTTGTATAAATTACATCAGTACTGCTTACAGCCAACTGTAGAAATGCACAACACATAAAAGCGAGCTACATAAGCCACCCATAGCGTGGTGAAATGGTGATGAAATGATTTCTTTACAGGAAAAATCTCTATTTTCTTTATATTATTTTACAGTTTCCTAGAATTTTCTAATGAACTTCTTCATTTATCTGTTCACAGAAACTTTTTCTCTGTGTTTCATTAATTTGGTGATAAATCTGCCGTACACTGCCTGGATAGATCTCTCTATGGTGAAAATTACAATTTTGGAGCATCAAACAGGTCATCATCATCATCATCATCATCATCTTCTATCGACATCCTGACCAGCACCAGTCAAGTTCTGTTTGATGAGCACTCTTTTGATGTACTGTTACTGTACATACAGCTTTGTAATGGCCCATGACAGTACTGCATACCTATGGACTGTTCCTGCTTTAGCTAAGAGGAATATATGCAGTGAAAGGTGAAGTGTACAAAGAGAGCACTGTCGAGGGCGTACATCAGACCTACAGAGTAGGACATCTGTACAGAGCAGGACGTCTGTACAGAGGGACGTTCCCCTAAAATGTGTTTGCCTCAAGCACCACCTTCCTCTGGAAATGTTTATGCGTGTGGACTTCCCATCTCTTGTTGTTTGGTCTCTGTGGGTTAGTTGCAGGGGCCCCTGATAACTGCATGTCACAGGACTAAGGCCTCTCATGTCTTCAGGGGCTTTCAGAGAACATGATCATAAAATGCATGAGCATGAGGCAAAATTTAAAAGGTTGAGCGTGGAAAAGTATTGCTTCTGAGAGCCCCTTTCTTTTTCTTTCATTTTTTTTTCTTTTTCTTTCGTTGTCTGCGTGTGCTCGCCACTTTTCTAATGTACTTTCAACCGCATCAAAAACATAACACAAATCATTCTTTCCACACAAAATCCAATCATTTCACCCTAAAAAAAGAACATATTACCAGTGCAAGGTATGGGGGAAATTGTTATTTCTTACATTCTAATTCACATCACAAAGAATGGACAAAGCACACATAGATTGGTTGGGTGCTTTCTGCCCTGGGGCCAGGTGCTGCTCTGATATTAGTTTTAAATACAGATTGCGGGCGATAGCAGAGCTCAGACACAGGCGAGGACAGGCTCCATGTCTCTGTCCTTCTCCGAGAAAACCTTTATTCAATCAAAAGGAAGAAATAAATGTCGTTCTCCGGCTCTGTCGACTATAAACTGTTATTGATCCCGCAAATGAAATTTGTTCATGCTGATCGATCAAATGCATTATCTTTTTTTCCCTCCCCTTTGGGTTCTAGTCTATTACCGGCGTGTGGGGGAAACTCAACACGCATCAATAAAAATGGCTCGGGTCACACCGGGTAGATTCCTTCCCTTACTGCTAGAGGGGTGAAAATACCGCCAGTGAACACAAGCACTTGTACTTAAAGGTAATGGACCTACACCATGACTAAACACCCAGAGCCTGAGGTAAGCGATGCAGCCGTGTAGCACACAATGCCCCGTGTCAGCGGCTCCTGGTGTTATTTCCTCTTCCCTTTGCCCCGTTAATATCTCTCCCCCACCCCTCCAGAGTGAAGCCTTCCAGCTGGCATCCTGGCGCTCTTGGCAGGCTGGTGGAACATGAGAATTCAACCTGCTTTGCCCCCGTTACCAGTATAAAAATATCAGCTGAGACCAGCAGTGCACTGGAGACTGGTGGGAGGGAAGCATGTCAGAAATACAAATAGCTGTTTCAATGTGATACACCCAATGTGCAAATTGGTAGAATTCCTGTGTACTGCAACACTGAAACTCCAGAGAAAAGTTTGCACTTCTACATGCACCCAAGAAAAGGGTCAGTTTTGATTCAACTCTGATAGAGCTGGTGTGAGTCTCATATGGATAAAATATACTCTCTTAAAGTAAAATTCACACCATCAGAGCTGATTTAGCACTGGCCACCTTGGAGTATGCAACTCAGTTTGAATTGAGGTAGGTGGCTGTAGTGGAAACAGGTACATTCTGCCCAATGATTTTTTTCTAATGTCAAATGTATTAGAGTGATATCTGAAAATTATAAAATGGTCATACATTTGTTTTGGGGTCTTTGAAACTGCATCTAGTTTATCTAGGTAACATTCGATAACAATCTATTACAGCACAGCAATATGGTGCTGCAGTGTTTGTTGTGATGCACTCAGTGGTGGCTGGAAAAACAGGACATTGTAGTAATGGGGTGCAAGTGCTACATCTCTATACTACCATGGTGCAATAAATAAAAATCAGAACTAGAATGCCTTTTAGTCACACTTGGTAATAAAGCTGAGTTATATCATATATGATATATATATATCAGCTTTATTTAACTTAAAAACCAATGTCAGACAGAAAATAGGAGCACTGTCACAGACAAACAGCTGTGGAGCAGTTAAGGTCCACAAGATGCTCCTCTAATGTTATTTTTATTTACAGCATATCCTCCTGGTTAGCATCCTTCTCAACCTGCTTTAAATGCTGTATTGCAGGTTACATGAACATATAAGAATTACTGCTGATCCATACCTGGATGTCCTTCAGTGAAGAGTTCATCCAGGTGAAAACTAACCTGAGCTTTGCCATAACTTTCTTTTCCATTTCTTTGACAGTTCCGCTCGACACCTAGAGAAGAACCGAAGCTCACTCACAAACCAGAAAGAACTTCCAAGGAAGCAAGCCCATTCACCTCACCGTGGTGACAGAACCCAGCTGATAAGTTCTTTATTATGGAAAATTATTTTAAACAGCATAAAATGTTGAAAATGCATTTTTACCTTGTTTCTGCCACTATCACTCCAGCTATTGATAAGATGTCTAAATTTATTGCAGAATAATTCTGCAGGAGAAGAGATAAAAGGTTGCTGAATAAAATATGAGGCAAAGGCTGTAAATTGTAGCAATGCATATCATTTCATTCAAATGTAGGAGACAATTACCATCTGCTACAGTCATCAGTTCCCCCTTTATGACTTAATTATATGTTTAATGCTATCAGATCAAGGAAAGGGCAAAACAGATGAATGAGGGAGAAGCCGAAAAAGATTCCGCAACAAGACAAAAGCCAGATGAAAAGTAACATAAAGGAAGGAATTGATTTCATTTGCCGGAAAATAGAAAAAGTTAATTTAAATACAATATTCTTCCATTTCCTTTTGACATTGTGATATAATAATAAAAAAAAAAAAAAAAAAAAAAAAACGTGTGTTTCTCTTACATGGCTCATACAAATTTAACAAAAGGAGTCAAGTTTGTGAAAACCGGTCGTCACTCTGCCTTCGTCTGTAAAGTATTGTGGTTTGAGAGTATAATCCCCTGCCTTGTTTGATCACGGGTTGAGGGTTCACTGCTTCTTTCCTTATTTATGATTAAGATGTGAATACATAAAAGAAAAGTGATAAACCGCAGGAAGCTTCACTTCCCAAGTCACGCTGTGTCTTTGGATCAATTGGCTCTGTGTATACTGCCAGGTTAACAAGAGCCAGCTGAATTGTAAATATAAACCGTCAAAAGTGATATTTAACATACTTTGAAATGCATTTGCTGGTTATTGCTTGGTTTCCACCTGTGACAGTCAAATTCAGAGTCATCTAAAATTGATGGGCCGACTGCAATACACCACAGTTTCACAAAACACTCTCTGAACACCTTTGAACTGAATAATTTATCATTACAAACAGAAGTGTATGACAAGTGTCCCAACTCACAAATGCAAGAAATCTTGTTACAGTCATTTTATTTCAGTACCTTTTCATTTTTTATTTGCCTTGTATCCCAGTGTTCCATATCCTGGGCAATGTATATTGCCCACCTAGTCAGTTTATCTATGCATTGGGGTATTTGCTATAGGAATACAGATGTAACACCTAGTTCCAAATGATAGCAATGGAGAGCTGCCTGGAAGACAAACCTGTCACTTGACAGGTATAAACTCTATATTCTATACTCAATGTTCTATATTCACAGCAAGCCCAATTCACAAACAGACATGGCCTTAAATGAAGGAAAAGGGTCTTGGCTTAGCATTTTAGTGGTCCTGCATTTATATTCAGTGTAAGGTTTAAAAAGAATATGACTGAGACTGGAAACCTATGATGACTGTGGGTTATATCCCTGCCTGTGAGTCCTGTTTCACACCTTCATGCGGATCATTCCGGACAAGTGCCATCACTGCTTTGAGACACATCATTTAGAGCGTTTTTATTTTTACCCTTTAACTGCCCTTAGCCTGTGTTAAAAAACCAAGTGCTTATGAGTTTTGGTAAAGTTAATATGCCATTTATAACACAGTAAAACAGACAATTGATAAAGAGCATCCATGCTCTGTTACCATTCCGCACTTTTCACATCATCCGATGGAAAAGGAGGAATTTCACTTTTGGCTATTTTCATCTACCTCAAGCCAATGATAGATTTCATGCACAATCAAGACAACCCCATCTGTGTGTATTGACACATGACCAGGTTTGTGTGGAGCATCAGCACTGAAAAATGAGACCTGCACACTGCTTAACAGTCAGCATATTGAATCATTAAAATACTTTGCTGTCCACAGTTCATAAAACAGGTGTCTCACACTAGTTTTGACCCCACCATCCTCTGTTCACTGAGTATCACATCCACATGCATTGTAGTTTCCTGAAGCTCGTAAGGTAGAGGCAGTTAGGGTTGTTGAAGGATGCTGAGGTTGGAGTTTAAATACACTGTTTGTCAATGAAGCCCTTACCCATGACCATTTATACTGCTGACATTTCCCACCCTGTCCTGCAGCACACATGGTCGAAGACTACACAGTACATGTTTTATCTCAGAAAGTTCTTTCAGATTTTCTCATTAGGTTAAATACATATAAGGTACACCAATTTGTATTATACCCACACAAACATTCTGGGAATGTACAGTTCACCCACCTTTTAGCCTTTTATTAATATATTTAGTTGCAGTGTGCCACCTTCCTCAGACAGCACACTGACCTCTAGGTACAATGACAACACTTGTTGTGACATAGTGTTGCTGTGAGGATATTCTTCAAACTGTCTAAAAACAAATTTAGTTTCAAACAAATTCAGTCAAAAACATACATTTACATGTCAGGAACCTACCCCAACTCCCCAAGAATGGTCTAAGAATACTAAATAATGAGCAAGGTTAGTGTGGGAATTTTGGTTGTTCAGAAGTCCTCCAGTGCAGTGCAGATTTGGATGCTCAAAGAAGGTAAATTGGCATCTTCGGATTCACAGTGAAAATTATGCAACAAACTATTAAAATCTTTTCTTTTTTGCTTATATGTACTGATTGACATCAAAAAAATTCTGACAGCTTGGAGACTGGCAATGGCTTAAAATCCTCTGCCACCTGCACCTCTTAGAGAGCTAATATACTCAGGCACAAGTAACCCAAGTTTAAGCTTATGTGTTTTTGCTAAATACATTTAAAAAATTGTACATTTGTTCAAATGCCTAGTGACTGCTGTGCTCAGAGCTCCAATGCAAATGTTACAGTTGCATGCTCGGTATAATTGTATATTAGGAATTCAAGAACCTACTAGAATTCAAACTATTTAATGTATAGAAATGTATGTAATACAATGCTGTGTTTCAATGATATTGTCAAAATAATTTATTATCTCACAATAATTTCATCAACTCAAACTCTGATTGAGTGTTGTCATTAAATGGTTGTTTAAATGTTCAATTAAATGGAGGATGCTATTTAACTATATCTGTTTTAACTTCTTGGCAAATGTTTTATTTTGGTTTTATCATGTGGGAACAGACATGTAGTTCAGTTTATTCTTATTCAAGCTTAAGCATTGTATATATTGTAATAGAATTTAATTTCAAGGAACATATTTCCCAAATGTCTTTATAAGAATCTTAGAAAATGAAGTCTGAGAACAAACATCTTTTGAATTTTTTTACATTAGGACAAAAAGAACTAAAGCTCCATCTTGTGGCTTCTAAAAGTATGCAAATTGAATGTGATACTGATACTTCTCTCATGTGTATTTCTCAGGAGATCAGCCATTACTGAGAGCAGCCTCTAAACAGCTCGCTTCGTATATCAGCAGTGCCACTCTATCAGTGCCCTTGTGTTTCTAGTCAAAACAAATACATAAATAATGAACCAGGCTCAATGCTGGCTATTACCTATTTAAATAATCTATTTTAATAGATCAAACTGCTCATTTGAAATACATAGTATAGTCATATACAGCCTATGCAAAATGAGTTGTGCTCTTCCAGAGTAATATTATAATTCTAATTATACAGAAACCAGAATAACCCTTTGACTTTGGTGTGGATTATAGGGTCAAGACCCTGCTGCTCTTTCAATATGTTATTGAAGTTTGTCAAGTTCAGAGGGTTAAGCCAATTGCTGGCTTCTTTTGCCCACACTTACGGAGTTCTGACAGACAAGAAATCTATGGCCATCCATGGCTTTAGTTGCTAAAGTGCTTATCAATATAACAAAAATACAAAGGCACTAATTAAATCTTCCCTGAACCTCTCTCTATTAAAATGCTTCTTCAAATCCCTCAAGTCCAAATGACCTACAGCTGAACTATTTTAATTGTTGAGAGGTAAAATTCCACCACAATGAAGCTAGACAAAATCATTCAATTGATTGGTGATAGTAACAAATTAAACAAATAGCAAGTTAGTGCGGAGACAGTATTGCCATGGTAGCGCTAGTACTATGAGCATCTTCCCCAGCGCTCTAAAAGAAGTCAGAAAGAGCTAAAAAGGATCATAAGTGAGTTTCAAATTAATTGCGCAAAGGTCTTCATGACGGGCACCATCTGTCCAAACACAAGCGGAACATTCAGCACCTTTAATAATAATTCTAATGGTAATTAATTAAACCGCTAACACGTTACATACATCATAGTTAACACAGCGCAAAAATTACCACAGGAAATGTTATGAAACAAATTAGCTTTAACAATGAAAGAAAATTACTTCACATAACTAAATATTACACCCACTTCCTCTAGCCATATTTCTTAATGAATTCTCTAATTAATTTAATTCACACATTGTGCATAATGGGAAGCTGAAAATGTCAGTGGGTCAGGACTCACCATAGTCTTTTGCTGGCTGTCTGTTTCAACAAGAGACATATTAGCAAAACATGACCTCTATGCAAATGACACAGACCAACTGTTGTAATTTTAATTCCAAGGACTGATTAGCATGTTCTTTGGATATCTTTCAGACAATTTATAATGTAACATTTTACATGTGCCAATGTCAATTTAACCAGAGCTGCCATTGTCATCATTAAGCCATCCAAATCACTCAAAGAGAGGAGGAAAAAATAAACAGATTGATCACAAATGCAAATGACATAAAACTAGTTGTTTTACCTGGGTTTTAGCTAAGGGGACTCAGCATCCAATACATCTCATTCAAACAGTTACTTTCTATGATTAAGACAACAACCTACACCTTCCCTCTGTGGCAAAAAGGCTGTTTATGCTCACCCTCAAAGCAAAAAAAAAGTGCAACAGATGAGAGAAAGATTTGAGCAGGAGGATTTTGTGTATTTTAATGGGATTGTTAAATGTAAGTGAAATATACAGAAAGCTGAAGTAACACAGGCACGGGTGCTGAGCCGCAGGGCTGTCCTGGGGCCACTCATTTAGCAAGCAGACCGATTGAAGCCGGAGCGCGGACGCTAAGGGCAGTCACCGGGGGAGCCAGCGTTTGGTCTCTCCACGGCTGCGTCCCCCCCAGCCCCCCTCCTCCAGCCTGAGTGACACTTGATGGACTGGATGAAGCCAATGGGCCCCTTGGGATGTGCCTGATTAGAGGCCAAAAAACCTGGAACAACTCACACTGAGGCCCCCTGCTGTCCCACTGCCTCACCAGCGAAAAGCCCTGTTGATATCGTTATTAATGACACAATACAACCTACAATGGCTGTCTAGGTACAAAAATACTATATAAACACAGAGTAAGGAAACATGTTAGTCAATGTGTGAGCTACTGTCAGCTTTATACACATTTAAATCATACACATGTCAAAAGGTATACTGTCAGGTGGTATATTCCAATATGCCAAAACAAATAAATAAAGTGTTCCAATGCAGTTATAATATATCTGAAACATAATATACAGTTATATTATATCTGATAGAATGGTGTACAAACTTCTATCTGATATGTTTAAATTGTTGCAAGAGTATATGATATAATTTTGTCTATTCATTTGATTGTTTCCAAAATCTAATTATTTGTGTCCTGAAATATCACAAGAAAAAATGAATCAACATCTGTATCTTTTACCTGCCAAATAATGCATTACTGGTTAAACAGGAAAGATTGCTAAACAAAGAGCATGATATTTTTTCCATGAAACTATTCAAATATATATTTTGACAAGAAGAGCTCGTGCTTTTTTGTTTTTACTTGTCATGATTTTAGCACAGGATGAGATGTTGTGATGTTGCCATTGCTCATTGATGACTCCTCTGGGTAGGCTGAGGGGAGACCACAGCCCTGTCATCCCTCTGAAAAACTCAGCAAACTCCTCTCTAACAGTCCTGGCTGTCTGGTTGTGGGAAAATCCTCCCTCTCTCTGAGGGGTTTTCCAGGATGATCAGATCAGACATTCAGGTGTCAATCATGATCAGGTGTGACCCCCCCCAGCACCTGGCAGGACATATTTTCACTCCCCACAATGCAGTGCTGACAGCAGAATTACATCAGAGACACTGTTAGATCACTCTTAGCTCAGCGTGCTAATCTGCTAGGATACACCATACTTACCACGATCAGAACCACAGAGCCACATTCCATGAATGAACACTGGGAAACATGGACAATGTTGCTTTTGAATGGTGTTTGCTTAGTTCCTGTGAAACATATTGGTGGAAGTTTAGTTGTAACATAAGTTTGATATTAATAACTCGTTACACAGACACAGTGTTTTGCAGATGGGCATAGAGTTAGTGTTTTGCATATATGAGTACCAAAAAAAGCATAAGGACAGGGAACTGTAGCGTAGTAGCGTAAGGCCCACCCAGGCCAGAATCTGGCCTATTTTATAATTATCCCTTATAATCATGGTTAATGTATGTGTATATATAGGTATGTTAAATGACTGTTGGGTATACGGTACTGCTGTAGTAGTAATAAGAATTAAATAGGTATGTTTAGGTTTCTTAATGACTTCATATTCTTCACTAATGGAATATATTGAATACCTTTACTTTTGTGTTTTAAAAAACATATGTATTAGCTTTGTCTTGCCTTTGCCAAGAATGTACAATGAACTGAGAGTTGCCTACATGTGGTGTATACATGTTTTGCCTTTAGCAATTAATTCTGGATCAAAATGAAATTTCATTGTAGGAGAATAGATTTATTATTGCCATGGGCAAAAACACATAAAAGGAGCTTTATTACATATTATACATTTTAGTCATGATAGGTAACATCTGCAGTGTTGTTTTTTTAACTTAATCGCACATGTTGATGCAGATGTGTTTTTCATGTTCTGGTATTTAATTATTGAATATTGATTATCAGTTATTAAATATTAAACTGTGAATAGCTGAAACTATCTTTATGTGAGTGACTACTTATCTTAAATGAGTATCATGACTTGGAGAGTTCAATAAAGATATGTTCTTTTTAGAGAGCTTCGTTTTAGAACAGAAATGTTGGTGGTCATGCTTTTTTGATACTGTAAATATTAAATCTGTCAATGTTTAATTCCAGTACTTACCCTTGAATTTACAGAACCAGGTTTTTTCACCAGCAATAGAGAATAATCATTACTAGGTGACTATTCTGAAATCACTCTGAAATAAATGATACTATTCCAGTGAGACTCAAATCAATGTGTAGATCCATTGAACAAGAAGCCATACAACCAAACTCAGGAACAATCTGTGAATGGGAATCTAATCATATCCACAAGCAGCTTGAGATTCATTTCACATTAAAACATATGCTGTATTGGAGAGCATTACACCTTAAGCTGCCTTTTCTGTAAGATTAACATTAACCACTAGAGGGCATTGTTGATTGAAAAACGGCCATTCAAAATGCAATTTAGAAGTGTTTTCTGAATAGAGGCTGTCATTTTCCAGGCATTACTCCTATTATGTTAATCAGTTTAATCCCTAAATTAAATATACAATATCTTCCATCAAACAAGTATGTATAACACTTTTACAAAAATTAAAAACATTGACTTAGACTTATGTCTATGCCAGTTCATTAGTAGTGGTAGTAGACAGGAATAATAGTAAGTTGTAACAGTAGACTCATTGCAGTTTGACTACATAAAATGCATCATGACGGTACGCTGTTTTGATTGCATCTACATATCAAATATAAATATGCATCCTCTCAACCAGATTTGATTTTGGCCTAAATATGGATTTCTCCCTAAGTAATGCTGCTCTTTGTTACTTTGATTTATATAGCCCTGTTAAGGGACTAATCATGTGGCACATTACTGTTGATGGTTTTATTGTCACTTGCAGTGTCACTTGTCAGGGCAGGTAGTGATTTCTGTGATCATGTATGAGACTGAGTGCCTATAGGAGGGCCTTGTAGATAGAGGGTCTCAGGTATTGGTCTGCTGCCTCTTAAGTCACATGGTCAGAAGTTTGTATTATCCCTACATGTCCTCAAAAGACCTCAGAAGGCAGTAACACCAGTCTAATGCATTGTATATGATAATAAAATAGTTATATTTTTATTTTGTTTATTTCCTCAAAAGTTGCGGTTTTTGAGCCATAGGATCAAAACCCACCTTTAAATCTACAGAAATATAATATTACTCTGAGATCTCTTTTTCAAGAGAAACATGATTAACCATGTCTGATATAAAAGGCTCTTAATTAAAATGACATTGTGTCTGGCTAGACAGGAATCCCAGTGAAGTAATGAAAAAAGCACAGCCTTCTCCGTCTCAGCTGAGTATACTTTGAGACACTGCTACTGACCAAACAAGCAAACACTATCAATTTACCCATTTAATTCCTGACAAAGTAAGATTAATTTAATCACCGTCTCTACCTTTCTCTAAAACAGCCCTTATGGTAACATTAAATTTATTATTACTCTTTAAAATACTGACAGGCACAAAATAGCATAAATATATTATGTATCTGATTATGGATAAACATGTTTTTCTTCCTATTCTGCAAATCCCCCAGCTAATATATTAGATGAAATTTCAGTATTCAGTGTACAGTTTCTTCTGGCCACAAAATATGTACAAACCTAATTCTAAAAGGAAAATAAAACTATACTGTATGAATACTTTGATATACAACAGAATATAGCCAAGGACAAAATATAATATTTGAATGTAAACTAGTCTTTCAGTTATTTGCGTCCATTAGTGTGGTGTATGTCAATGGATTATGCACTTATTCAAGTTCATACCATCAGTGGTAATATTTCAATAGTAATGTTCTTTGATATAACAATGACTTCAATCTACCCAGCAGCTCATCAAGGCCACACCATTCAGCCCACACAATGACACTGTGTGGTTTCAGGTGAGGATCATGGACTCAAACTCATCGATCCTCTGGCGAGTGTTTCCTTTCCGGATGGTTCGGTAGGAGACGGTGTTGTACTTAGAATAGTTGTGCCGACCAACGGACTTCTTCTTTCCTTCAGGGCCAGGGGGAATTTCTTCCGATGATTCTGATCCATAGCAAGGACTGCTCCCATGGCTACCCTGGGAATCCTTAGAGCTCTTCTTCTGTTCCTCCTCTTCCTCCTCCTCCTCCTCCTCCTCCTCTTCCCCACTCTCCTCCTGGTTCTCACTCTGAGCCTTGGCGCTTGGCTCCGCCTCCTCCATGGCAGGCTCCACCCCATTGGGCTGGTGGTCTGTTCCTTCAGAAACAGTTGAGTCCCTCACCTCTGACGTTACCACCTGTTCAACCTGCTCCAGTGAAGTATCCACCGGTCCATAGTGTGCAGAAGCTAAGGTGGACACAAGCAGATAAGACAGCCATGTTACACTGTCAGTCCTGTTCTCAATACAAGTCAGCTGCCAATCAGGCATACAGAGAATTCCTCTGAGAACACTGAGAGCTAGACATGTATAATAAACTTTTTTTTTTTTTTTTGCAAAACAATGATATTAAAGTAATAATATGGGATTCATATATAAAATTCTAAACAATGATATCTGAAAGATGTACTATTGGCAGACAGAACCAGCTGACTGCACATGCTTGGAAAACAATGCTGAGCAAAAAAATAACAATGACCAGCACTTACTCCACAAATAGTACAATACAGCAAACTTAATATATGGCACAAAAAGCACTGAATGTTGCCTGTGCTAGACAATAGTCAACATTTCAGATGATCGCGTTCTGGATTTTTAATTGAATTGTCTTTAATTCATTAATTTTGGATTCTTTCATTCTTTCATTCTTTCATATAACATGCAGGAGATTGTTATGTAAGAGGATGTGGTTATGGTGGTTATGAATTATATGAGATATGATGACTGATTCATACTTAAATAAGTCTGTATGTCTGTGTGAATTACAGTAAATTATGCAAATTATGTCAATTTCATTTTTTCATTTAGGTTTGTGTGATGTAGATTTCAGATTTTATTCACTTTGTTTTCTGCAGCATTTTTGATCTCATCTTCTATAACCTTCCATTTATTCTGAATCCCATTGGAACCCTATGAATGTTGAATAAAACTATGTTTTGAATCAAATAAATATGCACTTATCATCCTTTTCCAAGACACAATATCTCTCTGAAATATAATACACATATGATGTCCATGTCATGTATTGATAAGCACTTTTTCATTCTTATAGCCCTGATAATGTCCAGGGAAGGAAGCTGCTTACCTTCAGCAGGGTGAACCCCCAGCTCTGGTTGTGTTAGGGGTTCTGTTGGACATTCACTGGGAGAATCTGGGAGCGGTTCTGCTGGGCTTTGAGCTGGAGGCTGTATTGGTTCCTGAACTGAAATTTCTGGCATCTCATTCCTGGGTTGGGTTTCAGGTTCAGGGACTTCTACATTTAAGGGTATGCTGTTCTCTTCTGGTGCAACCATTTCATTCTCGCCTGCTGGTGTGGCGACAAGGGGGTCCCCTCCATCATCTCCACTGGCAGTCTCACTAGATGACTCATCCGTATATTTGGTGGAGCTGATGTCACCCGAGCACGGTTCAGAAGATACCCCACTAGGTGTTTTGTGGGACTCAGGGGTTTCGCTTTCGGGCTCTGGGGTGCCCCTGTCCTTGACTGGAGCGCCCCTCTCCTTCCGTTTGGCTTCGCTGTGGAAAAAAGCCTCAACATCTCCATCCAACGCAGCAGCAGCAGCATCCACTGCATCCTCCAGGGACTGAATGAGCCCAAGACCTCCAATGATGTCCATCACCCCTGGCACTAACAGAGAGCTGTCCATCATTTCTGCCATTTCTGAAGCCCTCTCCTGAAGCAAATCCTCAGCTCTCAGAAAGCAGTCACCGCTGTAGCTCACCTTGCTGTGTTTATTTTTTCCTGCCTAAAAACTCAACTCTGCTTGTCTTTTGCTGTCCTCAATCAGACCTCCCGTCTTGTTCCGAGCTCTCGCTTGATTGGTAGAACACAGAGTCAGTATTTCCTGTGCCCTCCAAGGCTCTCTTGCAGTCCAACCTGGCCCGTTAAAGACAAAACATTCAATTGGTCAAGACTGTAGAGTTGAGTGATAAAGGGTAAAGTGAAATTATCACTTTGAATGTTAAATGATTGTAAAGTGTGGACCAGGCAGTCGTTTGCATTCATATACAGACTAAGTCTTTAAGCATGGTGGGCCACTGAAAAACAGAGGATTTGAGTGGAACCAACAAACAGTTCTTTGTCTACTAGCCCCAAAATATGAACGCTTAGTCCTAATTCCTTAATCCTTCCTGAGTGACCACCTTCCCTCCTGAGACATTCTGCAGCGAGATTAACATTCTCCTGCAGGTTTACTGATCACGTTTGTTCAAAGCTGCATTAACCAGAGAGCCTCAGCCAAGCTTGCACTGGACCTCACCTCAGGTTTTCCTTTAGGCAGAGTGTTATATATATATAACTATATAACATATATAACATATATAACTATATAACTCATGCGTTTGCATAAGGACTCAGGGATTTCAGCATGTTGAGTAACTCAAATATGTAAGCTGCTGTAAGATCCATTGTATAAGTTAACTTTTATTCTACCCAGGCCTGAAGTATTGCATATTTATGATTAATATGACTAACCATAAGAAAGTCATTTTTGATCATTCATTTTTAAGATCTATCATTTTATGTTGTATGATCGACAAATTTTAGGTTGCATGATCAATAAAAATTTGATTGAGCTAAATGTGATTAAATTTATTAGCTGAAATGTTCAATTAATTTTTCCCTTACTACAAAAACCATCCATCAAAATTGAGTGATGAGTTGAAAGAGACTTGTCCCTTATTGCTTTTGTTTCATATTTAGATTTTTGAGGTTAATGTAGCTGTGTATGGATACATGAAGTTGTTTATTATAGTTATAATGCACATAACCAATGAATTTATAACATAATTAATGTATTGCTGTCAGTGCTCTATTTTATGTACAAGTAAATATTAAATGTATAAAAAAATAATTAAAATACATTTAAATTATGTGAGTTAAGTATATTAACATTATGTTCAAAGATTATTGCATTTCAATTAAAGTTACATTCAGACCTGCTACCAAACATAAATCTATATCAAATCTCCTATTAAGAACAACCATAACTTCAATAATCATCAAATGGTTGCTTAATTGTTGGAGCTGAACTCATATAACTTAAGCACAATCAGCTAATGTCAAAGTAATCATATGAAAAATGCAGTGGATATATAGCCTTACTGTAGTTTAAAAGCTTTTCTTTAACTACCCTGAACTATTTTCAGGGAGCTTAACACCACACATACAGAAGCAAAGTGTAGTTGCTCATGCAGCCAACATTAACATTAGATACAGCCACATCACAGGTTACAAACATAAAACTAAGAAAATGACAGAGTTTATTTGTTGGGCTTAATATCAAGTACCATTGTAGCGTACACTGAAAATATTACCGGCATCTTAGAAATATTCCAGTCTCTGTCCTAAAAAAAGTGTTATTTTTGTAGGCCGGCCATATTTAGAAATTACTCACAGGCTAACACTCAGAAAGAAAAGCTTGAGTGGACTGGCAGAGTTCCCGTGTTGTTTTAAGGGATTTTTGTTCTGGTTCCTCTGAATAGCACAGAACAACAGAGCAGGCAAATATTTCCAAAAAAAAAAGAAAATAAGGGAGAAGAAAAGGCTTGCCAGATGGAGCAGGCATGCACCCGTCTGACCTGAGATCTATTTCTCATTTCACCCCAGTCTCTCTCCTGCGAGTTTAAGCCATTTCACAATCCAGACCGAAGCAGCTGCTCTACTTGGATGAGGACTGGATACTATGTGAGACAGGGCAAACATTGATCTAATGGCAGACCAACAATATAACTTGTGACAGAGCTTGGGAAGCTGCCAGATCTTTGGGGTTTTTGGTGTTTGGGTTTTTTATTTTTCCAAAACAAGAGGTCTCCTGGTTGTTTTACTTAGGTTTTAAGACAACAAAACTGAATGGTAAAAAAAAACAAAAGGACAAAAACTCGAAGAAAATATAATAATTTGAGCTGTCATAAGAACCGCCAATGAAATCACTAACTACCACTAAAAACTAGAGAAAACAAAAACAAATAATTGTGAATTGCAGTCTAGCAAGAGTCCAATCAAGGCAATCACCCGGCCCAATCATCTGTAACGTTTCAATCAGCCCCCTTTCCTCGGATGAGGCCGATTTTGCGAGGCATACGTGACTTGTCTGAAGATACACGCTTGCGCTTGTGGTGTAGATTGTCAACTTTGTTTGGTTTGTCAACTCTGATGACTTACAGCCCTGTGACTCCAACCCTCTGGGGTACAGCCGCCCATCCTGGACTGAGAGCGTGCATGTTGGCTTTTGCATTGATTCAGCACATAAGTGTGCAATCTATTTGATTGACTGACTGAAGAGTCCAGACATATGGGGTTTTTGGAAGGCCTGGGCTGGCCTTGGTTGGCCATATGAACAGCAGGCACAGCACCTTCCATGACTGCAGTAATGCACCCAGCTTTACATGGGGCACATGGCTAAAGACAAAAACTTACCAGCTAGCAATTTCTGACGCATGGTTTAATTTACAACCACTTTATGGAAATATAGTTTTTAGTTTCACTTTCACAAGTAGCCATTTCTTAATAAAGCAAAACTATTGAACACATTGTCTAACAAAGTACAACGTACTGCACATTCCTGCAAGTATCACTGCAAATATTTCTGCATTGTGCAAATTGCATTGCAAAAAACAGATGCAAAGGTATTTTTCCTTTACGTTTTGGTGAAATTGTGTCTAAGTCCCTACAGTTGTACAGTTTCTACAGTTTGGCAGGCCTATGTGTTTTTACACATTTTTGTTGTTGTTTCAAAAGAGAAGAAAAAAATCCCTTTCCGAGCGAAAAAAAGCCATTCTCTGTGATGTTACAGGCATTCAGGAAGTACATCGTGCGTCAGACGATTTTAGGCCCTGACCCTGTTGGGTGAGGAACTGAGGCAGGTAGGTTGTGGTTTCACAGGTTACACCGGTGCACATGAAATTGAGCATTGCCATGCCTTTTACTGCTTCTGCAGAATTTCATTTTAAAATCCCCATCCCCTCATTTATTTGAGTGATATGCAGTGTGTTATTCAACCTTTCAAATACAGCACACATACTTTTGTATTGTATGTGCCTTTCTCCATTATATTCAGTCATTTTTGAATCAGATGCACATTTTGACATTCAGGGAGATAAGAAACTCTAGAAAAGAGTTATAGAGTTAGAAACTCTAAAAAGATTCCAAGGAATACATATTTTATCTTTTACTTACAATATTACAAAATTATGCCATGTGAAAACTGGATCACAACTAAATGATTTTGAGAAAAAGTTTATGGTCCATTTTCATACCAACAGCACAAAAATTGTGCCAACAGCTCTTGTTAGGTTTGTGTAGCCATGTCGAATTCCTGCTCCATTCAACCTTTCATTGCGGCTTTGAGAAAAGGTAGGCTTTCACTGATTGAATTAATGACTAAAACTAGGGGATACACTAGAAAACTGGTAATATCTGTTTAAGTCCTAGCATCAACACTCAAGTACTGTTTTATTACTGTACTATATTACTGCAAAAAACATTATTTTTACAGAGTCATTGTTAAGCACATCTGTTCAACAAACAATCAGTGTACATAACACAGTAAAATGTTCAGTGTTAATTCAACTCCAAAACTGTACATTTGATCCGGCTCGGATCCTTATAAACTCATTAATGAGTTAAATTAATTAGTTTGCAACTAAATAAACATTTTACTGTGTAAGGTCTAATAATGCTGCTAGCTCTCCCCCTTATGATTGCTAAATCATAAAACCAGGTCTACACTGGTGCAAGCAGGGGAAATACTAAAAAAAAAAATATTACATATAAACATATTAAAACATAAAAAAGTAGATATTGGACACCTTGTAGCGCAAATACAGTCCTGTGTCACAGCTGACATCTTTCTGGTGCCTATGGTCTCACACAGTATAACTAAAGTGAATCAAGCTCTTTTTAAGTCTTGGTGGACTGGGTTTAGAGGAGGTGTGACAGTTCTCTCTATCAACAAGAACAATCATACATAGACGTGTAAAGGATGTGGCATATTTTCCCTGAAAATCTGAAAAAGTGGTGACCGTCTACTGGCCTGGAGAGTGGCAGCGTCTGCTGGCTCTTCAGTGACCCATTTTTACTCACTGAGTCAAAACATCATGTTTCCAAGGCCTAAATCTGCAGGAAACTACAGAAATGTGACGCTGCTGCAGCCTTCAGGGGAATGATTCTGAGACCTCTGATCTTCAACAAAGACTACAATAGCAAAATGCTAACGTACAGACAGTGATAAAAACAAAGAGATAGAGGCAATTAAATTTGAACTGCATTTATTGCACTGATGCACAGCCATTTTGAAATAAAAACATATTTACATATAAAACGTGGCATGACAAATGAGAAAATGAGCTCTCTCACGTACTGCATGTCTAGCATTGAGGAGGCCAGAAAGATTGTGAAGAACCTGAAACTGAAAAAAATACTCGAGCAGTTTGCACCTTTGAGAACCACATCCTGTTTTGATCATTTCACATGCCGTGCATAGTGATGTGGCAGGACCGCAAAAATAATCTCTCACACATACATACATATTTCAGATGAGTTATACCTATACATATATAAATACATGCACACATGTGCACACTCACTATCATGCACACACACACACACACACACACACATTACATTCACATAGCAATGTTACACTTCTGCTGAGACCCATTTCAATGCTATATTCCAGCACTTATAGAATGATTAAAATATTAATGCTTTACAAAAACCTACCGAGAGGGGCCTAATTTCACATTTTCCGCAATGCACAACTTAAAACAAAAAGTTACAGTACTCAACATATTCACTCATCAGTTCATTATAAAACAGTATATGACAAGAAACTCTTACATGGAAAATTGCTTCTGGGCATTTGAGAATAAATTGTAGATTTCTGCAGTAAATGTGAAACTAAATTCATATAAATCACCCAAACTTTAATAAATTCCTGTAATGCATATGATTTAATGCTTTAGTCTGATGTTGTTTTAGCAAGCATGTTTTGTGTTTTATGCTTGTTGTAATTACCAGCTACAAATGTTGTTTTATAGTACATTTTATTTGATAAGTGTGGTAAAGATTGTGTGTGTTGAGATTAGCAGGCAAAAATAGCAGGCAGTTTGCTTTTGTTCTCCAAGCTTCACTGTCATAAAAACTCTTCATAATTTCCAGCCAGCAAAAATTTCCCAAAACCAGCACAACTGTCAGCGGTCTGCCAGTGCTTTGCAAGCATACATACTGCAGTCCACTGGCAGACAGTCAAGGTGAGGTAGCTGAGATTAGGATCAGATGTTAAGTGAAGCCAAAATATAGCTGGTGAACTGGCCTGCCACTAACGGATCACAGAAAAATTAGGCATTGGTGGAATGCAGACAGCTGTTGCCTACAGCAGTCCAACAGGTGATTGTTTTCAGGGCTGCAGCCTGGTGCAAGATTTACAAAAGTCAAAAGGGGAAAATGTCAGTTGTTCTCCTCTTCCTCTACGGGGCGATTGATTCCAGGGAGGAACTTCATGATTCGCTTCCTGACGCTCCCACGCCGGGCCTTCCTGGGGAGGGTACCGAACAGCGAGCAGGCCCCCAAGGCGTCCCAGGAAGGCGACAGGGATCCATTGCTTCCTGCCAGGCTGGAGCTCCTGGTTCGGCTGAGGGAGGGCTGTGACTCCAGGTCCCAGGGGAAGAAGCAGGATCCATCGGGCCCTGCGCTAGCCATGTGATGCGGGCTGAAAGGGTCCTCAAACACGCAGGGCAGGGCCCCATCATCACCGTCGTCCGTCACTGTGCTCCTGCAGCTGCTGTCGCTTGAGAAGCGGAGACTGCCCCGACCCCCTGGAGAGGCCAGGGACATGGGCGAGTCCAAAGAGGGGAGGGGCGATGACATGTTCATGTTACCTGGAGGGAAAGGAGACAGTTAATTCCCTCAAACACTCCATTTTTAAAATTTTTAAGTTTATATACATAAATAAATTGCTGTTTTATGTGAATAGAAATCATGTTGAATGTTTTATGTCCCTGAACAAATACATTAAAAAAATATGTGACTAACCCTTATCTAATGTAATATTAAAATCATTTTTTGTTTTGAAAAGGTATCTCTGTGGAGATGGAAGTGTTTTCATAGCATCATCCAAATGTACAGTTATAATTTTTGTTTTTCAGAAAACAGGTAATTGTATGCACATGCACACAAGCATGTATCTTAATAATTGAGTTCCCACTTCCTCTGCAACAGGTTTTTTTTTAACTCTCCACAATTTAAAGCTAAAAATCAAAGCAAGCTAATTTGCTAGTAGATAATAATCATTAGAAAATCAATGTACCATTTATCTAAAATCTATAACCCAATGCCACGCTTTCATTTACCACAAGTCATTCATTATTTTTTTCAATAGAGAGAACTCAATGCAGATGTGATGCTACTCCATTACCAATGCTAGCGCTCCCATTAGTGCTTTTAATTAATGTCTTGCTTATAATGGGAAAGGACGTGTGGTGGTTTTATAAAAGTCCCCTTACCACAAGCAAGGCGCTGTTCCTGTAAAGTTAGCTTCTGCAGCTCCACCCATTTTGTTCTCAGTCTTTGCTGTGTGGGAAGAAAAAAAAAGAGATGATGGTTTTAAAGCTGGCTGAATGTGCAAGTCAGGCAGTATTTTTACCTGCCAGAATTTCATCATTTCTCAAAAACAGGCTGGTCTTGATAGAACACACATTGTTCAGGTGAAATACATCATGTCCAGCTACTGCTCTGCTGAGTTCCCAGTTGGGCAACATTGCTGGTTTGAGTTCCCACTTGATGGCACCTCTGCTGATGAGTAGATTTTCTGGGGATGTTTTTCTTTTGGTTGAACTGTAATGGGGGTTTTATATTAGGCTTTTAGACAGGGGCTAAAAGCATGATATAAAGGGGCATTCTGGAGTGTTTATAGCCTCAGGCAAGAAGAGCTGTTAGCCCCAGGCTATGCTTAATTTCACATCTTCTGTCTGAAAATGAGATACCACCAACCTCAGTCTGGGGTTAAACTCAGCAGAGATATCACAAACTTTTTGGTCAGAAAATGGTTAACAGAGCAATAAATTAAGTCTGGTTAAAGAAAGCTGATGTGAAATATTTCTGAGGCTGGACTGAAGCCTACAGATAATGTGTGAATGCACTGCAATTGTCCAGTAGCAGAAGGCCAAGATCAGGGAAAACCTAATATGTTGGGCATAATGGTATGGATTTGCATCAATTATCATAAAGGGAATTAGCTGCAGTTATTCGCTAAATCGCATTCTATTCTGTGGTCTTCATGCTTCTCAACCTGTGCCCTGTGTGGTCACAGATGTCTCAAGCAGAATCAAGAGAGCTGCCACTGAACATTGAGTATGACAGAGAAATGTGTATTTTTGTTCATTATGTTTCTAAAGACATGTCATTTTGAAAATGATGTGTTTTCTGGAAAGAGGAAGAAAAAGAGAGAAACACATACCTTCAGCAACCTCAGCTTCTTCTCAAGCTCGATCCTCTTGACTACAGCCCCACTAACTGTTTCCATTCTGCGGTAAAGTGAGAGTAGGCGTGAGGTAACATGGTGGTTAGGTAGCTGGACTTATAACTGAGAGGTTACAGGTTTATATTCTGGGTGGGGCAATGCTATTTTTCCTTTGTGCTTCCCTGAACCATCTCTGTGAATAGACTTACTTGTCAGGTTTGGAACTATGAGTCTGACTATTTTCTCACTACAATGCAGTATCAGTCTGCTGAGGTTGTGCTTTGCTAATAAACCAAGGGCTGTTTTCTACTTCTGGCAAATCATAAGGTGTGGGAGTGAGTGCGAGAAAAGTTAAACTACCTAATCAACTAAATCCAAACTCAGAAATCTGCTGGCAGCAGCCATGTTTTCAGGAAATCTAGGCCAGACAAGTTCGAAAAGCTGTGTTAAGGCTGGATGCGATTGAATGCACAACAGATGATATGCAACAATGGAACCAGTCCTGAATATGCATGTCAATAAACACTGCGCCAAAGTAAACACACGTCTAGGGCTCAAATGTGTTAGTTACTGGTGCTGTTTTAGAGGTGTATTTATTTCATTCTTAGACTGCAAACCCTCAATTCACCGTCTGATTAAATTAGTTTTTTTAAAAAAATCTGTTAACTTTCCATTTCTGCTTGAGAATTTCTCAAGTACTTTTTTGTGGGCTGTTTGTGAGAGCTCACACCCTCACAAGATTATGATGCACCATAAATATTTTTCACAGGGGATATTCACAGGGCTCCTCCCTACCATATGCATGGGCTTACTGGCAAGCGCTGCATTTTATGGCCAAGCATTGTATCTGCAAAGATATAAAACATACTGACTTGTGAGGCTACCCTCCAGCCTACTCATTTTTGGTTGGGTATTTATGGGAGAGTGAGGTTTCATGAAACCAAAAATGGGTCAGGCAACATATACTGTCTCTCACTGATTTAAGCCAACAACTGTGTGGGACCACTTGTTATGGGGTGCATGAAACTGCGGTGTCATCAGACTGAAGACTCACTTTAAAATGTTAGTGGACTCTCGAATCAGGCTGACGATCCGCTGGTGAGCGGAGCCCTCGGTGCAGACACCGTTGATGGAGATGATCACATCGCCTGACACAAAAACAGACATGGGTTAGCTGTGACCCCAGCTTCCTGTGAGGAGTTGGCCTAAATCGGGCTGTGGCCACAGGGCCCTCACCCCAGGAGAGGAAGTGCAACACGTTCTGCTCACCGGTGGTTAGCCCTGCACTTTCAGCAGGGCTGTTTGCTTGCACACTGCAAACAAAGGTGCACATCTCCACCGTGTTGCTTTCCTTCTGCTGAAGACCATATGTCTGCAAGAGGAAGGAGAGACAGTCCAATGAATGAAACAGATTGATAGATCAAAACACTTCATTGGTAATCAGGTCTCCTAATCATAAAACATCGGTATTGTATCTGTATGAGCACTGATCAAGGTACATTAGTGACAATGTATTAAGTTAGCATATGGAAAAAAAGAAACCTGATCACAGATCAGAACAGTACTGAGTCATTTAAGAATAATTTGTGTCCAGATTTATAACCAGGCGTGAGTAAGCACATATATGTAATACTCTGCAAGCTAAAAAGGAATTTTACTGCATGTTTGATACTGAGATGCAAGGTTATGCCAAGAGGAAGGGTTAGGGTTTGGGGTAGGGTTGGCTTACTTGAACTTCAAATCCGTAAGTTTCATTGTCTTGCTTTTCCAGCTCCACTGTAGTCCTATGAAAGGGAATGTTGTGCGTCAGTCAGGTTGGTGTTTACAGAGCAGCACAAAGAGCTCTGCAGTCCTGAGTTTTAACTATCATGATTCCGGCTCCTTCTGTTTTTTTAACTATTTAGGCACATCTTCTTATGATCATTAATTAAATTAAGGTTCCTCACCTTTGAGGATCAGTGTAATCCACCAGGGAGTTTGACCGAGAGCGTGCAACCTAAAATGAAAGAAGTATTTTTTTCCTCAGGATATGCAAACACGGTTTCTGTCCCAGGCAGACACATCCATCAAATAGAAAATAATGTATGCTCAATGTATGAGAATGTTTGTCCACACTTAAATTATGCCCATGCATCACTTTTTAAATGGTTATGATTTTGAGCACTGTTCAAATGATTACAATATGCAGATCCAACATACATTTCATACAGTCAAAGTAAAATCACATTCATGGATTATTTGCATGACTATTCAAATTAAAGGAAAATAAATCACTTTAACTCAGACCATTTCGATGAAAAAATTAAGGAAAAATAATTGCATTTCCTATAGTTTTTTTTCTTTTTGAGACTGTGTTCTTTGTGATAGTTTGCTTACACACACACAAAAAAAAAACAATTATAAAAACCAGTGCATACACTACTTAAAATTTTATAGAAGCAAATATTCTTTGACTGTCACACAGCAATATTTTCAAAAAGGATTTTTATCAATGGAAAGACATCTCTTTCTCACCTGTTTCTGTCCTCTTGGAAGAGTTGTAAGACTTGTCACAAAGTTGTGCTGGCGCTTGCTGCTGCTACTGTCCTCATTGAGAGAGCGTCTTTGCCATAAGCTTCCCCTACTCCTCATGGTGCCCTCCAAAATGTAATTGTTATGGCTGTTTTGTCTGAGGAGCCCCTTGAAACTCATTGTTGAGATCACAACAGCCACCTCCTCAGAACATGACAGTGGAAACCCTGCTTCAGAGACTAAATGGTTGTCAAAGCGGAAATCCAAACCATGTGACCGCGCATACGTGCGCTCGCAGATCACAGAGGCAAGCCTTGGTTTCTTTTCTGTCCTTTGTTCTTTTTTTCTTTTCAAAACGTTTCATCTGCTTAGGAAAAAAGCAATGTGTTCTCTTTTTTTAATACCCTTTTCTTTGTGCGTTCCTGCACTATTTGGTTTCTGGTCTGTCAGACAGCAGAAATGTGTGCAGAACACAGTCCTGTGCACGACCTTCACCTGTTTCCTTCCCCCCCTCCTCTGAAAAGGACAGCAGTACGGCTCCCTGTTTTGCCTGGGGAGGAGACTGTATTTTGAAGAAGAACAAAGGCCACCTCTAGCTCCAGGCCACAGCCAGTGCTTGTAGAAATGAGCTGCATGGGTCATCGGGCGGATGGAATCACAATCCTCTTGAATCTTTTTGAAATGGTACATCAGCCACAGGTCAGCAGTCAAGTTCAAAACAAAAAAAAAGAGCTGATGTATGCCTGAATTAAATACATTTCACTCAGAATACTATATATGAACCTGGATGAATGCGTAGGTGAAGGCAGACTCTGTGCTTTGTGCTCTGATGATGTACCCCCCTTTGTTGTTGTTTTTTTATTATTATTTTAATAGATACCAACAGTTTTTTATCATCATTGTCCTTTCCACAGGAAAGTCAAGGATCCATAAACAAGTCTAAAGGTATTTCACAAAACAAATGAAAGTCACACTCCTCTTAATTGTGGAGTTTATTTATTTATTGTAGTTAGTCAGAATTTTTTTAAAGAGAAAAAGCTTGCAGTAATCAACATATCAGCAATACCTGGCAGGTGAGTTATCCTGGCAGGTGAACAAATAATAACTCCAGTGAAAGCAGGATTTGATAATTCATTGGTTAAATACAGTATAAAAGGACTGAAATTGAAAAAATAAATAAATACAAAACTGAAAAATGGGGATAGACATTGATAGTCAATTATTATGAATACTGTAATTATGGAGTGTTATGAGAACAGCATTGATTTTCCTTTAGCCGTGACTAAGGCGTGTTTCTGAAAGGATTATAATTACTGATTCTCTTGATATCTGAAAGTATTGTACACATAATAAAATGGTTTTTATTATCATTTTACTATTAGGACAGCATTTCATGCCTTCATCAAAATATACCCTGATGAAAGAATGTAATGTAGACTGAATGTTAGAAGAGTAAAAATACAAGCTTACACTTGTCTTTTCACAGAACATAATATATTCCCATAAGGTGAAAAGGGATTTTGGCACAAAAGGACATGAAGCTGTGACCTCAGATGCAGGAAGCAGAGGATTTGTGGACAGAATGAGTCTGAATCTGAGAGGGAGGAGGTGTGCTGAGGCTGGGGATCACAACTGAACCAAAGAAATACAAAACTGCCCCACTGTGTGTTTCATTTTTCATGATTGCTCCATAATGGAGATAAAAGAAACAGTGCCAGGCCTGCAGAAGAGGCCTGAAGTCTGGGCTGGCATGGGCAGGATCACTGGTCCCTACAGTGGGAGTGAATCCACCTTATCTCATGTTAGTATCTCCATATTTGACCATACCAGGAGACAGTAACAGCGTCACAGTACAAACTGCATCCCTCAATTAAAGCATGGCCTCTGAAATGCGCTGCATCTCACTGACCTCAGAGCCCACCTTGGTGATGTTTCTTACCTGTCTGTTAGGGTGGCACAAGTTGTCACCACTGACGTGGTCCATTGATGTAAAGTGTAAAGGAAGCACTCTGTCAGTGTTCACAGAGGTCATAATGGAAAATGTAACATAACTCACAGTCTTTCAGATCTACATCCTGATGTCGAAATACTCAATGGATGAGTTCTCTTAACTCCGTCATTCAGTTGACTGATTAAACACCACTAATTATCTGATTAATGCCTAGTGATGTCATTTATGAAGTGTAACACAAATACAGTAACCAAAATTTTAAAAAAATATATAGCCTACACGTTTATTTAAAGGTTATAAAATATGTATTATTTTAATTTTAAAAATGTAATAAAATTATTGTGTGTTTAGATACACTGTATATAGAATCAGATCTCCCACCCCTTTCTGCTCACACATCAGACATGAGACTATATCCTCTTTCCATATGATATCTTGAATTTTGTATGAAATTAAAACACACAAACAAATAAGCAAACAATCCCACATTAGGTCTCTGAGAGGCTTCATAAACGTAGGCTCTGATGTGTGTTTTTCTCAGAGCAGTTGGAATGAAAGCAGCTTCAGCAATTCTTTCAATTAACTGGAACATCAAAATGAGTGAGAAGAGAAAAAGATAACTATAAAAATAAAAATGACTAATTACATCCCAAACTTAATTATTTTACATCTCAGGGTGTTGTTCATAAATGTCTTTATATGGTTGATTCCTCAAATTGGCATTGACTGAATTGGAACCAAAAGCCACTGAATGAGAAGTGAAATTTTTCTTGATCTCTGCACCTGTCACCATGCCGAAACATAATTAAATGCAAAACACATTCTGACCCCCATGTTGTTCAGTTTACTCAAGTAAAAAAGATTTGTCAATTGACACTGGGCCAACGAAAAACAACTTATTTTCCCATAATTCAGCTCTCCCGACTCCACGCCACAGCTCTCCAAACTGCACGGTTCTTTTAATGACTCTCTTGAAAAATAAACAAAAAAAAAAACCTTACCCACACTTACTCATGGGTCTTTCTTGAAGCGCATGAGCATTCAGGGAAATGTGTTGTAGGCCAAAAAGAACGATCCTCTTCCTGCCACTCAGTAATTCACAGTCATTATTGTAATTCAGACATGTAAAGAGCTGAGTCATTACAGTAGTATAATCAGCAAGAGTGATGGGGAGGATATCCTTTCTGTAACGGACTTTCTCACCGTATTTGTCACTGTGGCAGATGTTGAAGCAGTTACCAAAGATGAAACACTATAGAGAGGGTCAGTGGTTGACAAAAATGGGGTTGCTGACTTGGGCAAGTTAGAAAAATAAGATACATTTTATTGAGTACTCATTCAAAATAATAATATGTTAAACTTTTGTCTCGTGAAACACAGAAATATGTCAGATAATCAATAAAACACTGAAAATTAGTAAAAATAGTTTATTTCATACACTATGCACAAACATTTCATACAATTCATTTTACAGGACAGAAAATAGACAGTGGTAATATTGTGTTATACCAACCCAAAACAAACCTCATACTTGAACTATTTAGCTGAATGAGGATTCTCTTCCAACAGCAAATGAAAAAAGAAAATGATTTTAAAAAATTAACACAAGAGCCTTAATTTAGCCTATTTGAATAGAGACCACTTTTAGCTCTTCACAGATTAGCATTTGTTTTAATATGTCCTTTATTATGTATATATAACAATTGAGTATGTGGGATAACAATTTTAACTTTAACATAGTTATGTTAAAGCATTAACATAGTCTGAAAAAGATCCAACCCCTTTTAATACAGCAAATGGACTCCAAGAGGCCATAGTGATTGTGACCACTAATAGTCAAATTTTGCAAGACTAGTTTTCAAGAGGGGAAGTATTCTCATTTCTCACCCCACATCTGAAGCGAAGTCAAGAGAGGATGTGACGAACTGCGGTAATCCCAGTCAAGAAAGGGAGCCAAAAAAGTCACTACCAAACAAACGCACTGTATGTTAAACATGGGGACCATTTTTTGATTTTACCCAATTGAAACCTACATTTTGTCCCAATGTATGTTTATCTCAAATTCACAACATTTTAGAAGCTTTAGCTTCATGACATATTTGTGTATATCAAAATAAAGTGCAAGTAACAGGCTGTTCTCAAACTTAGTTACATTGGTAAAAAGAAAATAATCTACAACATTTTCCCTCAGCAATTTTGTTGTCACATCAACTCAGGGCACTTACATTCATCTTTGGGATGGGGGGGGTGTGAGAGTAGGAGGTGAGGTCAAATGTCCTGTTTAAAAGCAGGGGAGTCATAAAAATGTATCAGCATTGCCAAGACCTGTAATGCTGCCTTGCACAACATCAGCAGATTTGTGATCTCTGCCGCACATTTCTCAATGTCTCCTCTCTTTGGGACCAGTGACTTTCAAAACCAGAAAATAAACACGCTGTCAGCAGCAGCAGCTGTGCTGTTTGGTAAGCTACAGTAACCCCCACTAACATGTGTCACTCTCTGCATGGGGTCATGTTATGATGCATCCAGAGAGATGTTCAGAGCTGAACTTTGAAAATCACTTACACTGCTGACAGAATCAAAATGACGTAAATATCTGTGGAAATATTGTGAAGCCTATGAAACTGTTCATATCATTTCACCTCAGTAAACATACTTCACACCCTCATCGGTTATTTAGAAGATTCTATATCAGGAGAGGTTAGCAATGGTCCTACAGAGCCAGAGGGTTTGCTAGCTTTTCTTGTATCTCAGCAATTAATTGATCAATTAAGGCAGCTGATTACACAGTTGTTTAACCTCACCTGGTTTCCTGGGCCTAAACTGATGGCCTGACAAAAACTTTCAGCTCTCCAGGATCTAGTTTGGCCCATGCTACATAATCCTCACATGTTGGTTTTTCCCAGTTGACAAAAAAATAAATATGGAAAGTTTTCATCTTCAGAGAAAATGTTTTACAAGCAAACAGTGCTACAAATTCAAAAAGAACAGGCCTACAAAGCCATATAATATGCAAGCACAGCTTACAGTACAGTGTGTCAACTAAAATCAGAAACACTACTGTCGATATTACACATAATGTGCATATTGAAACTCTCTATCCAGAATTGTACCCATGCACATTTGTATGAATTAAAAACAACATAGACCATTACCCAGACATCACAATCCTTAAACAGTGCATTGCAGTTTTAATGGCTACTACCAGCATTTGGCATATACGTTTCATTTACCATTGTAAATTCTGAAAAACACCATTTGACATTACAGTCAACAAACAGTGAGCAGAATTAATAGAATGAACCATTATGGAACAGAATTAAAATTCATGAATGCTACTGAATTTCATTTAAAAATTAATGAGGGGCAGCAAACCACAAGTTGCTACTTTTAATCTGCATAGCATTTTTGTGGTTTGAAGTCCCACAGGGGCACTGCAATAGCTGTTTAAGCCCATTGGTCTGTGAATTTGAGCATAGATCTGTTCACTAACAAAACAACTGTGTGGTTACTATGGAAACCCACTGAAACATCTGCTTTATTGACCATGGGTCCCTAGCTAGTTATATAACAACCGATTGTTTCTGAATAATCTCCACTGTATGATCTGAGATTAGGCATTTTATGAAACTATTGACCCCAGTTGACACGGAGTGAAGGACATTGCCTCACTCCTCATTGCCACATATTTTGTTGTAGCGAATTTTCCTTCTCTGTTTAAATAGAAAAAAAACATGCTATGTGTCCAAGTTAATATCATCAAGACTTAAATACATTGCTCATAATCCAATATGGCAAACATGTCATTTGAACTGAATGTTACCACAAGATACTGTTGGTAAGAAGCTATATTTTTATGTTTTGTTATAATAATCTGTATGGAGACTGAAACAGAGAGAAACAGAGTTTGTTTGAAATTCACTACAGAGATGAAGTGACTGAAGATTGAAGATTTGCAGCAATTATAGTTATAGAAACATTGGCTAGACATTTTGAGAGATTTTCAATAAATTCTTCTCATATCCCATCCTTTGCTGGTTTTGATAATTTTAATAAACTCAAATTAAATGATTTCAGTGTCATGATGCTCAGTATGACTTTTCATTTGTAATATTAGATGGAAATTTAGACAAGAATCACTCAATGTTTTTTACAGTAGACAGATCCAATATGACTGCTGATCATGTGACCAATTCCAAAAAGAGTGGGACAGAACATCATTGAGTTACTATGCTTCCAACATATTTGTAATAAAACTGAGAAATTGTGTCTTTATTAAGTGATATTAAGACTCAACGTTGCAATTAGTATAACTTAAGACTATAAACTGACGTTTTTTTTGCAAAATGAGTGCTGTGATCAAGGTATGGAACAAGCTGCAGTTCAGCACAAGGACAGTAACTCAAGAGCTGCAAATAGAAATGCAAGATTGCCTTAGATATTATATTTAACTGTATGATACAGTAAAAAGATAAACATCTAGAAATTATTTTCAAATGAGAGACACCAGCGGGAACCAATGTAATGTTTTAAATGATAAAATAATTAAATGGGAGATAACTTTCATAATAAGTCCTTCAATATAAAACAATTTACATTCAATGGTGCAAAAGAATCTCACAGAAATAAACATACTCATGTTCTTTCAGCTTCATCTTATGCAGTTAAATATGCAGTTAAATAAAATGTATCCTTTCATGTAGCTTAAAGCTACAGTTTAGTGCAACAAAAAGCAATTCAACATGAAACAAAAAATAAAGTTTATACAAAATATAAAATAGATATATATATATACTTGTGCTATTCACACAAAAGAAATTTCATTGGCATTTTGTAGGTTTCTGCTGCAGCATTCCATTAAAGGCTTGGTTTGGACTGAATATTTCTCTCCTGCAACCACGCTCAGGGTTTACATGTTCACAGTCTCAGAATGACTGTAAAGCAAAACTGAATTGAAATTGCATTCTTATTTTTTACAAAAATCATTTGGAGTGTACAAACAGGTCACATTATACAATGTTCATAATCCTTAACCTGTTATGACTGCACAGTTATTTAGAATTCAGGCTTCTTCTGTATTGTGTCCTGTAAAAAAATCATGTTGATTGAAAGGATAATACATTGACAGAAACATTAATTCGGAGTAATAAATGGAATATGTTCGATAGTTTGCATTTGGAATTGTATGAAACATATATATCTGTAACAGAACAGAACTACATAGCTGAGAAAAAAAAATAACAGGACCGGGCTAACTGTATATAACTACAGGCTGTCTTTGAATTAAAAAGAATTTAACATAATCTACATAAAGTACTTTCTCCAGATTGGTACAACATAGCCATTTATCACATGCATAGGACAAAAATGAAGCTTTTGTTATCCACTCAGAGAAACTGTGCAGTGCTACCATGTTAACAGTAACGATGAACGGCTGAGCTGGTGGTGTCCGTGGCCATTTTGTTGGTCCACATCCCACAGACGTCACATTGATACTCATTGGCAGAGAACTCCTGTCTGTCACACTCTGGTGTAGCTGTGGGTGTGTTACTCAGGAACGTAATCAGTTACAATCAATACAAGTGTTGCCTAGCATTACACAGTGTCACTGCACGTACAACTTCAAGCTTTGGCCACTTTAAATATATTTGAGGTAGCTTGGAATCTGTACACATGAATTGTCCTTCATCCAACAGTTGTCCCCGCCCATAAAGGTGACTCAGTGTCCCTCACACAATAGTAATTAAGGTGATTCCCCTCAGTCATAAACTAGGCTCAGTACAACTATGGCTGAGTATTTACCATGGTAGGGCTGGGACCAGACCAGCTACATTCATGTCACCTGAGGAGCCAGCTAGTCCTTGATGTCCTTGATGACGACCACCTGAGAGAGGGTTTTCTTGATGCGCAGCGCAGTGAGCCGTGCCGCTGCGGTGGCATACCAGCACTCGCGCATGATTTTACCCATCACCCGCAGCGCCTGCAATTCCATACAATCCAATCAGCTCTCAAACACAAAACCATCAACAAAATGCATGCACATGTTTCATGGCACTGCTCATGAGGGTACAGTGTTTATTCATCAATGAAAAGCGTGATGGAATTTTTGTTTGACGCCAAACTATTTTTGCATTACAGTTTGCATAAGTTTGCTACCTCTAAGTTTGCACCATGTCTGGTTGACTGGTTGTTTCATATTGCTGGGTTCCATATCGCTGAGGTTCCATTGCATGTCAGTCATGGGCATAGGGAAACTCTGAAAGCTGTCCTCAGCCCCTCTCCTCTGCCCCCTAACGACACCACAGCAAGGCCCAGCCTTACCTCACAGCTTTGCCACTGGTTGGGAATGTTGGGTCTCAGTTTCTGGTCACATACAATCTTTCTCATGTCGTCCACCGATGGGTCTGAAGGCACCAGGTCATAGTAAGGCAACTGATAGTCCTCATAGATTCCTGCAAAAAGACTTTATTTAACACACCAGGAACAGAGCCTCCACAACAAATACATATACAGACCTGTTTTTAGACTGTAAAAGAGCAATTTTATAAAACACTGATAAAATTTCACTATACAACTATCATTTTCTGCTTTATTAATGCTTTATTTTTTCTGTTTCAATGAAAAAATCTGCCATTTGTTTATTCATATTCTTTATATTTACCAAGGATTATTTTAAGGCCCAAGAAACAACAACATAGACAGCAAGTATATCATCATGACATTGTGCCAAATTGTATTAGTTCAATGGAAATCCTCAATGTTCTGTATGTATTTATGCAAAAAGACAAACTAAAAAGCCCATACTGATCATTTCCTATAACATCAGCAGAAAGTCCCACTGCAGCAAAGCATTTCACATTTACCACACAGAAAAATAATCCTTTCTCCGGAGGAGGGCAGGCTACACCAATCCAGCCTCACTCCAGATACAACTGCATCCAGCACAAATGTTAAATGTTGTGTTATTTACCTCTCACGGAACACCTTCGTGCGAGCTCCCAGAACACCAGGCCTAAAGAGTAAATGTCCGCCCGCTTGAACGACTCAAATCCGCTCACATTGATTGTGTCGTCCAGGATTTCAGGGGCCATGTACCTAGAGTCAATAAACTCATTAGCTCCCAATTACATGTGCTTTCTGAGAGATGATAAACAGTGACGCATCTGTCCTTTTTAAAGGGACACAATGTCCCGAACACAGGGAAGCCAGGGTGAATCATTCTGGTAATAACTTCACAAACACTTACATTTACTGTGATGAGGGAAAACAGAAAAACATTTGGTAACTCAGCAATGCAGCACACCAAAATGTATTTGGTGATGCTCATACAAAACAATTAACTATTAGGCTAGCGTTAGCATGGATGTGAAGTTATGGATTTTATTTATCAGCACTGTGATGAAAGAAGGATAATTATGCTCTATCCTGCAATGAGGCAATAATATGATTTTTCATTTGAAGAAAACATACATCAAAGACATCATATTAATGAACTATGGATACAGCATATTTGTATTAAGCTTTTAATAGATGCTTTTATGCAGAACTACTGTCAGAAATGTATATAAAGATGTTAGGCAAATAGCAGAGAGGAGGTCAAGGCATCACTGTCATAGATTGTCAATAGATAACCCTAAGAGTCATTATGGGCCTGCTCAAAAGCTGATTGGCTGTGCACTCACCTCTTTGTTCCCACTCTGTGATTGGCCGGGATGTCAATGGTGTTGGTGACAGAGTCGTGCTTCACAGCTAGGCCCAGGTCAGCAATTACGGCTGTGCCATTTTTCTTTACCAGGATGTTCTTAGACTTCAAATCTCTGTGAGCAATTGCTGGCTTTCCTACCAAGCAAAATGGAACAATATTTGCCCAGTAATTTTCAATCACTGTTAAAACAGGTTTCTCATAAAAAAGAATAAACATGGTTCTCGCGACCATTACCATTTAACTTAACATTACCTGCAGTTTCATTGATCTACTGCCATGAGTTAATGCACTTCCTGTAGGTATAAAGCAATCCACAGGGTGGCTTCAGCAGTTTTGCGAGCTTTGTAATGGAAATTTAAAGGAAAACTCCAGGAGAAAAAAAACATGGTTTGATATTTTGATGTTTTCCTTTTTATCCCTTTTTCATGTTGCAAATCAAACCTAGTCACCCAGAACTAAAGAGCACATCTAAAAATGTCTTTAACATCAGGAGGGAGAGCCAGGCCAGGACAGTGACTCAATGGCTTGAGCTGACAAAGGGTATGAAATTCCATGTAGATCATTTAAAGATAAGGGAATCAGTGCAGCTCTTGGTCTTGGCTTTAGATGCATCCACCATATGCTTACATTGCACAATGACTACAGAGTTTGAGCAAGATACAAAGACATTACAAAATATATGAAAGCTGTGTTAAAAAGATGAAGACACAACAAAGTCCCCCTTCATATTTACATTACATTACAGTACAGTCATTTAGCTGATGCTTTTATCCAAAGTGACTTACAGTTGATTGGGCTAGCCAAGGGCCAATCCCCCCTGGGAGCAATGTGGGGTTAGGGGCCTTGCTCAAGGGCCCTGGCAAGCAATGCTGGACTGGGGGTTGTAGTTAACCTCAGGCGGGCCTTGCTAGAGGGCCCAACAGCATTAAAATATCAGGAAATCTGAATTTTAAACTCCACAAACTTGCTGTGGCTGGACTGAAACTAACATCTATCTAAACTATATTATGCATGATTAATGTTAAGTCAGTCACAATGTACAATTTCTTGGGCCTTAAAGCGTTTCAGAGTGCTGATCTAAGATTACTTGTGCTTCACACTCATTATGGATTACTCAGGGATATGGACAGGGGAAGCTGATCAGCAGTCCTACTATGACAGCCTTTATGAAATGGGTCCTGGATGCTGATGACTCTGTAACAAAGTCAAAAGTAAACATCCATTCATCATATGCATTTGAAGATCCCCTGCGGAAAACCTCCTGTAATAACGAGGAAGCTAAAAAGAAACCTGCATGACGGCATCTCGCAGAGGTTTCAAAGTAGAATGCATTTGCTCCTCCTATTACCTAAACCTGTTTTTCATGAATCAGCTCCCCTACCTGGCAAAAGAGTTGTGCTGATCAGCTGATTTAGTGCTTTACTTTCTGAAGGTTGGGTTTTCCACCCCTGACACCGTAGATGTGCAGAAGCACAGCCTCTCACCCTGAGTGCCGATGATCTCCATGTGGAGATGGGCCAGCCCGCTGGCGATCGACAGAGCCAGGACCACCATCCCATCCACCGACACAGTGTACCTGTTCAGGTAGTCAAACAGTGATCCGTGCTCATGGTACTCCGACACCAGCCACAGCTGCGTCCAAGACCCGTTATCTGCAGAGGGGAATCCCAGTATTACCCTGTTACTGCGGATACTAACCATGATAACATTTAGTTAGTGCCTCACCTTTAAAACAGTAAGCACTACGCTTCCAACTCCATAAATCAAATATTTTAGATTATATGCATACAAATATGATTTCAATTATGATTTTGGAGAAGTTTCCATTTTAACATTATTAGTTCCCTGTTTTCTTTATAACATGTGGGTTTAGATGGCTGCCAAAGATGGTAAATAGATAGATATTTTCGAAATCATGAGCTTTGCTGAGAACAACTACCTTTGTTGTCAGCAGCGATGAAGCCCAGGATGTTCTCGTGTCTGAGCATTATGGTCTGGTAGATCTCTGCTTCACGGAACCAGGACCTTTCATCACGTGATGAAAAGATTTTCACCGCCACGTCCTCGCCCCGCCACCTGCCCCGCCACACCTCCCCAAATCGGCCCTTGCCGATGACCTCGTGGAGGACGATGGTCCTGGCAATTGTCCTCTGGACCAGCAGCGGAAGTCCTGGGGTGGAAATCAATCCCATTGATTAGAATGGTCTTTCACTCATTTCCCAAAAAAACATACATTACAGTTTGCAATTCAGGCATTAGCAAATGTTTTTTTTTTAAACCAAAGACATTTACACAGTGAGATTTTAACATGTGGGCAGCCATAAAACCCTGAACCCTTCATGACAAATGCTGAAGTTCAGCAGGTTTGTGTCTGCAGGTAAGTAGAGATCTGGGGTCAGAAGGGGCCCTCTTCTCAACACAACGATGGGGATGCCGTTTTGTGAGATGTGCAGTGCTTCAGTTGGGACCTTAAGGTCCTTCTTATTTTTTTTATTATTATCAGTTATTTAGCTGATACTTTTTATCCAAAGTGACTTACAGTTGATTATGCTAACCAAGGGACAATCCCCCCTAGAAGCAATGTGGGGTTAGGGGCCTTGCTCAAGGGCCCAACAGCAATGACGTTCTTGCTGTGGCTAGACTGGGGCTTGAACCACCAACCTCAGGGGTCCCAGTCATGTACCACAGGCTGTCCTGGCTCACTTCAGTCAGTAAAGAAGTCATAACTAATTTCCTAACAGTAAGAGTATTAACAAACCCAAATAATTGTTAAACAATTTCAAATAAATGTATTTGAAATAAGAATTTTATGTCTGCATTTCAGCTGTAATATGGGTTTCCTGCCTCTCTTTTTGTATGATGCATGCCGTGTGTCACTTGCCAAGTAACCAGTGTCTAAACCATTTTCATTTTAGTCAGGGATGGGTAAATGTTAACTAAATGTACTTTGCATTGAACTGTGATCAAAAAGGTTTAAATTGTACACAAGTATAAATTGCTTTGTCAGTGCGACAAAGGTACAAACCAAGCAAAAAAGTGAGCAATTAATATTACATAAGAAATGAATACATGTACAAATTAATATTTAGAACATGCACTTCCATCCCTGTACGCTGTGCTTGAGGGGGCAGCGGTCCGTACCGGATCCAGACCCCGAGGTGCTCATGTCATAGATGAGCTCCTTCAAACACTTGTCGGGGGACATGAGGGTCTGGTCATCCAGAGGCTCCTCTACATCGTGCTTGCAGGCCTTGGTGTGGAGGCAGCACTGCCCCTGTGCCGTGCAGATGCCCAGCATGATGCCCACACACAGCAGGCACGAGGGCACCAGGATCACCGCCGCCAGCTCCAGCCGGCCCCAGCTGGCCTCCCCCGGTGGCCTCTCTGACCAGAAGAACAAAATCAGGAAATTACAAACCATATTCAGCTAAATTCTGGAGCAGAGGGTTCCAAAATAAACACTGATAATAAACCTTACAGCGCTCATGAGGTCTGATGCACACCACCATTGTCCATGTGAAACGGACAACGTTTCCACCAGTAGTGATCATTGGGATTGTGTATTTTATGTGGCTAAACAATATTATTGAAAACATTATAAACATATACACTAACAGTGATTCAGTCTTTCTAGGCCTGGCTTTCTCCTACATTCTAGATAGTATCTGGTACTGTATCAACCCTAGACTCAAACAGTCTCTGCCTCTATTACATGACCTGGGGAGCTGCTTCACATATTAGCAAAACTCCTACTCCAGCCGTTAACTCATTTCGACCTCTGCCCCTTAGAAACAAGCCTTATGTTTGTTAACCATAGTGGTGCTCAACTCCATTTCCCCTTTCTCAGTATATATGCCACGCATTTACATACCACTGCTTTCTCATACACTTTTTGAATCTGGTGCCCTCTTGTGGTCATTCCTGTACTTAGTATTCATTAAATTACCAACAGCTTCCCCTTTCATGTAATAATATATCATCATTATATTCGTATTAACCTCATTAAAAATAACTTTGTGGTTCTGTACAGATATTACTACTTAGTACCACCGGACCATGTACCATAGAGGATATCTACCAAATACATGATTAGAAATATACAAAACATGTGTGTTTAGCATTGCTAACATTCTAGATAAGATAACCTTGATTAATCACCCACAACGGAAATTGATGACATTAGATAGCAATCACGAAACTGGACCATGTCCTTGCTGTGGCCACTCATCCTAACTTTCTGGTGATTCCAGGAATCCTCTGAGAACCACACACACACACACACAATGGCAAAAAACTCTGGGGTATCAATTGACAGTGAAAGCCATGTGGACATTGAGTGGCACAGATTCTATGAACCTGTGGCACGACGAAGATCGAATCCTAAATATCATTACCTTAACCGGGTTGAATGAAAAATAGGGCATGAATAAACAGCTGCTTTTCACAGTGCTCCACAGTTCCTGCCTGGTAAGCCATCAGTAGACCTGATGGGATCAAGTACACAGGCCATTCACAAGAATGAGGGGCTCACAAACTTTGATTTTGTGAATTTAAGGGCTGTACATACACATACACACACACACACACACACACACACACACACACACACACACACACACACACACACACACACACACACACACACACACATATCATTTGACCTCTGGGGGGCACTGCAAAAAGCAAAAACACATTCTCCCCAATAACTGTTCATGTGTTCACCATATGAAAGTGATTCTTATATGTGTTGGTGCCTTAGGAGATCCCAAGGCCTGCCATCCCAGCAACCTGTCATGTCAACCTAATTGATGCGGCCAGCAAATTAGCCAAATCAAAGACAAACAACTGGATGACAGGACATGAGCTCATATCTTTTTATACCTAATCTTTGGTCAACTGACATAAAACTTCCTATCAGTCCTTACAGCACAATTTTAACATGATCAGATCAAGTTCCCATGGCAACTCTGCCTTGCTGGACTGCTTGGCCTGCTCATCGCTGCTTGCAGCTATATTTAATATATTATTATTAAGAACTACAACAACAACAACACACATGAATGTATTTGTACACCATGTGCACCTGAATGGAAAAACATACAACAAAAGTATGCAATCCAGTTAGTTAATAAAGGATCAGTGGTACCCAAGGGCATTTTTACTGCTGTCCTTGACTTGCAGCGCAGCCAGATGACAAACAAGAACACTTAGCAATCAGGCTAAAAATGACACACCATCATAGCCCGCCGCCCTCCTCCCCTTTGAGCAGTTGTCTGCATTTTATTTTGTCCATGGTAACCCCGGCCTTGCAAAATGGGTCTGTAAAATGTTTGCTCCCGCAGAGTCAAAGACATAAAAACAATCATCAAGCATTTCATAACTCATTCTTGCTCTTTCACATACAAATACATTCAACCTCTGTGGCTAGCTGGAACAAACCTGTTCACATTACAACAGAAAGTCAAAACCCCTGTTCAAAGTTGCAATGCCTACACTGAGGATAGCGATGGCACAGCCTACATATTTTCAGGTTTAACCCTTGTTAATAGCTTTTCATAGTTTTGACCTCAACTGTTAGTAAAACTTGCTGTCTAAAACTGTGCGAGGTCTTTCATAGACATTCTATCAGCATGAACGTAACACTTTCACATTCACAGGCAATTTTGTTTCAGGGTAGATAGTAAAACATTGCTGAACAAATATTTTTCTACTCTACTCCATTCTCATCTACAACTGTAAAAGTAAATGTAAATAGCATTCATGTAGTAGTCACATCATATCATTTTTTTAAAAAATCATAATACTTAAACCAATAAAACAGTTAGAATATACAAAGTAATAAAAGGAAAACTGCAATGTGTACTGCTTTAAAATACCTTAGAGTAAAGCTACCCTGTTTCATGGCATAAGATCTGGGGCAGGAGTTTTAAACACCAGCCTTGGAGGGCCAGGGTATCTTCAGGTTTTTGTGGTTTCCTTTCATCCATTTCCAAATCATCCATTTTAGGCTTTGGAAACCAGGCACATGTCACTTTAGCCCATCAGTGATTTAAATGAATCAATTCCACAATGAAGCAAGCGTGAATGTGCAATAGCTGCAACCTGGCCACTCCCACTGCCATGCCCCCTTTTAGCCAATTTTCATGAACAGAAACATACACCTTCACACACACACACACACACACACACACACACACACACACACTTGACCTCAGTACCAAATTATAGCCTCCTAGAGTGAAAACACACACAAAGGGTGGGAAGTACCAAATGGACCAAACAACCAGCTGACAGAGCGACCTATAGAGCTGCTGGTCACAGCTAAAAAGCAAAAACCAGAGGACCTCCAGCACTGGAACCAGACACCTATGGGCTAGAGCTAACTGTGTGGACCCACGCATGGGACTGGAGTGCTTAGATATATGGGATATTTTTAAGATGCAGAGCAGCTGTAATTCTGTATTCTATGAAATCGTTGGGAGTTGAATCAGGATTCATTCCTCAAAGTGAGAACTACCAAGTGCATCAATTATTTATTTTACTACATACAACAGATTAGACAGGACCCTGCAATATTTCATGCCCATCTGACGTAACATTTGTTATTTAACAATGAACATATCAAGCATACAATCACTGCTAGGCTCAGCCAATCAAAAGACAATACCAGCTCCATAAACATCACCTCCACTCTAGCTTCATCAAAAGCAATATTACATGCATTATCGATATCGTGTGAACTGGCACTTAGATGGAAGACAAAAAGACTTCTGACATTTTCTTGAGCCTCAGAAATCTATGGTCATATCCAAAATGTTGAATGGTGAGAGACCGATATGACAAACTCAGTCCAAATAAAGTATTTATTCCCTGGTCCAAATCACACGAGTACTGGTGTTTACAGATGTCTGACTCACATTTACAAAATTGTTTCCTGTAGGGTTAATGAGCAAAACAAACGGGAGACAGACAAAAGGAGAAATAAGTGATAAACATAACCCAAAATGAGTCCATGTCCTGCAGTGCAATTTAATGGTAAGCAGTTGTAATGAGATCGCACAGTAGTGGGGTATTAAAATAGCCACTGCCTGCATTCACAAGCAGGTTTTCTCTTACTGTCTCAACAGCTGCCTTAGTGCAACTTCATAATGTAAATGCAGAGTGAGAAGAATCCAGTGAGGCCTCGCTGAGCAGCAGAGGAAGGAGTTGTTCAATCAATCTGGCCTATCAGGAGAAAGCCACATCCTATTAGTCAAACTGCTGAAGCCAGAATCAGTAGACAATGTTCAAAATAGAAGAAAACGTCCCTGTGTTTTCAGATTCAACTTTTTTAACAACAGTTTTAACTGGAGTACTCAAATGTTTTATTAAAATGTTGTTTAAAGCATATTTAGAGGAGAGAGCTAAGTTATACTTTACTATAAGGTATTTTATGATTTACTCTTGATAACCACAGGCAATGTTTAAAAATGTTTTCCTGTATCTAATGTAGATGATTGATATTTCAAACAACTTTTCCTGCGGTCCTTCTTTTAAATTTTAAGCAAATATCTTTTTCATCTGACCAACATACCTCCTGCTTCTACAGGTCTGAACATAGAGGATTATTCTGTAGCTAAGAATAAATTCTGCTTCATTTATGCAATGTTTTTTGGGTAATAATTGTTTATTTTTAGTGATTCTGACTTTCTCAAAACATTCCCAGAAAGAAATATGGTTTTATATGATTTTCAAGTTTATTTATACTCTTTAAATATTGGACTTCATGTTTTCTTACAGATTGTGTGTGATTACTGTCCTATTTTGGTACATGTTGCCCTCTCCAAATTCTTAACTGAAAGCCAATACGTTTTTCCTAGTATTTTCTTTGCTAAATTTTTATCCAATTTTCACAATTCTTTTAGGCCAACAATTTTATTAAAATTAAGAATAAAAACTAACATTTCCCTGCTGTGTTGTTGGGGAAAACAACCTGTAAATAATCAACCACGTCAATGTAGTAACCAAGGGAACGGTCATTACGACCTGAGCGTGTTTCTAATGAACACAGTCCAGAATCTGGTTCCTGCTTCTCCCATAAGACCACACCACTGAAAACACGGTTTCACAACACTACTCTAAGTAGCATAGACCTTCTAACCCACTCATCTCAGCCATTAATAGCCTGAATAGGGATTATGGCCCAGACAGGGGAAACTGGATATTCCATCTTGCTAAAAGAATCCCAAACCAAGACAGATATGATGGACTAATGTGTTCTGACTGGAGAGTTATTTACTTTGCTGAAAACACTGTCTGAGAGGTAAAGTACTACGTTGTATCTGTATTGGGTGTGTTAATATATTTCTATATATTAATATATATATATAAGATATATAAGAACCAAACATATATATAAGAACCAAACAATATACAGTACCTACACATCTAATCACTGTTCATGAGAATTTTAAATTGACCAAATACTAATACCAAGGTATAAGTTACCATGATCCACATTGTAAAAAATTCTTACAGAACTATTTCAGTTTTCAAACATAATAGCCCCAGTAGTGTATTAACCGCTGGGGTGTAACAGTGGTCAAGGTGGCACAAAGTCAGATTACTTGCTAGTCTCCATACGAACTTCTTCAGCGTCCTCAGTTGAGTATACACTATAAAATCGTCTGCATGAATCATCTGCATCTCTTTGCTGATTGTTAATTTTATTGTGAAGTCTAATGCTAGCAAGGATAGGCCTCCTGAGAGAACTCCTGAGAAATTCTTTGCACCCACAAGCCCCCCCCATCATCTGACCAGCAGATTAATGCCGCTTCAATGTAAATGGTTCAAAGGGGAATTATGAATACATAAGAATACCTAACTCAAGAGTTCAGACATGAACCTCTATTTTTCCTGTTCTGGCTTTCATGAGTTTTCTACAATTGTGCGAAAATCTGACAGCTAACCCAAGCGACAGCAGAGCTTCTTCATCATTTAAGGGTGTGAACATACAGCAGGAAGAAATAAGCTATCAGCATCTCTGGCAGTCTCTGTCCGAGAGCTCTACCTACCACAAAGCAGATTTGGGAAGGGCTTTTCACTTCCACTGTGCAGCAGTCCGTGGTATTTATAAACCATGACTGCCGGATAACTGGCTGACCAGCCCATAACCTCAGCTGACACTGTTATGTCACAGGATGGGAATCGGATCAGCGACTCCGTCGTCTGAGCGCAGAAAGCGTGTGGAAAACCCAGGATTGGAATGTAGGAGCCTCCGCTGACTTGCTGTCATTGCCACCACACCTTTGTGCTCTTTACCTGGCTGCAGGTGCAGTGTCTCGTTGTTGCAGAAGTCTGTGAAGCAGCAATTCCTCTTGGACACGTTTCGGGAGCTGTAGCAGAACACCTGGCCCTTCATCTCAGCGGGGGACAGGCACGACTTCACCACCTCCTCCTTCCCGTCTATCAGCATCACGGAGTTCCAGCAAGCTCCGTCCGCCCCTGTTTCACAGGTGTTGTTGGCGCACAGCTGGCACACACACTTCAAACCTGAGCACAGTGACAACAACAGAGAAAAACAGAAATATTTACTGTCAAGCATATACTATGACCTTCCCTTGAGCCTTGGGCCTTTTTTGTGAGAACAGCACACTGAATCATACACAGATCAACAAAAAACACATACATATGACCCTGAGCACACACTATGGCTTATGCTCCAGCTAGCTCATCTTGAGAACCTTATTACTTAAAACTGAAACAGCAAAAAGAAAGAAAAAATCATGTATAATATCCACTTACGACTGAGTGCAAATTCTAGTCTGTTCCTTGAATAGAAAACAGCAGGTTACTCTGCTATAAACTATAAGACACCATGAGTATCTCGTACCATAGAAAATGCCCTGTAGGAGAAGCCAACCTGGCTTTTATTCACTGGAACTCAGAGATTAACAAGATATACATTCAAGACATTTTACTTAAGGGCATTGGAAAGACCTGGCATTACAACAGAGGAAGGAGGAGAAAGACATGGAGGAAAGGCAGCGTAAAGCTAGCTTTTCCTCTGTGGCTTTGTGTCATTGAATCACTATATCAAACAGGCAACCATCCTGGTTCAACAATCCACATTTTCACAGTAAACCCATAGGTATGACCCAAGGGAAATGTGATCCCACTAAAAACTAGTGTCAGACTGTAGCCTCGACTAAACAGTTATCTCCACATATTACCTTCACATATAATGGGATGAGCTTTATTATCATTTTCAAGTCCCCCCACTGTAAAGCCCTATTTCTGTCAGAAATAATAACAAAACCATAACGACCCAATTATTTAATAGATCCAATTCGATTGAGGGAAAGTGTCTTCACTACACTGATAATCAGACAAAATGAGCTAGAACGATAATGACAGACATGGTTTGGATCGCTCTCAGAACAATTTTTAGAGCAAGGCCGCAATTATAAACCATCCAACAACAATCCCTGCCAGGCACTCCGTGCCCTCTGGAAGCGAGGCTGCTGATTGACTGTTATGTATAATCAGAAAAATTATTTTGTGTTAACCTTAACCAATGTACTATAATTAACACCACAGTTACATCATTACAGCTATCGTTCCTGGTGGCAATAACTAAGATAGGGTATTCCTTTAATATAAAAGGGCAGAACTGGACAAAGCAGAGATGTGGGTTGTCTTGTCATTCACAGTGTTACATACACCTTCACAACGGTGACCACTCTCCCTTCTGAAAAGAAGGTTTTCAGTTATGTAACACCACCCCTTGCTCCTGCATTCCACAAAGAAAACTGTTTAATACAGCTTAGCGTAACACCCAGATAATCTTGGGTTCTTCTTGATGCTCCTCTCCTGCTGTGACACGCCAGAGGCTATGCTTCCGCATGTGGTGTGATATCGCCAGAGCCAACGGCTCCAGCCACATTTGCTCTGACTCGTCTCAGGTCAGACATACCTGAGGTAAGCCTGAGGCACTTTCACAACACATTGACCTGGCCTGAAGTACAGTCAACTCCAAAATTATTGGTAATCCTGAAGATGAACAAAATCAATATCCCAAACTAACATGAGAATCAGTTTATATTCGCGAGAGTCTGTGATTGACATTTTGTTAAAGCTCTGCCCATTATGAAACCTCACTCTCCCATCACTGTAAACAAGACCTTGAATGAGACCACAATTAGCTGATTAGTTGAATCAGGTGTTTTAATCCTGGTCTGAAAAAAAAACAAGCCTGCACCCACAGCAACCCTTCTCAGATAAGACTGGGAATCCTTCATGAGTGTGTAAGTGATACCATGAAAAGACTCAGCTCCAGAAAGGCCTCGGTACAGAGGAGGCACAGTCGGTGTAAATGGGAGGTGAAATCGATTTTGTCCTCTGGTGACACTGCGTCGGGGGATAACGCTTGTGTTGGCACACACTAACAAACCCACGGGGACTCCAGCGGACGGAGCAGAAGGCCAGTACGCTGAGATGGGCCGCCATCTGTAATTCTAAAGGGCTATTTGTGAAGATGGAAATATCAGAATCCCTCTTATCGATCTACTGCTCTGCATACCACAATGGAGGCCCTCACAGTGAGCCTTATTAAATGGACACATTGGCTAACTTCCCTCAGTCACAAAAAAACTAAATTAAAATCCTTTTCCAGCCCTTTTCCTCCAGCCTGAAAATAAGTTTGACCTTCAATTTGGTGAATTGAGATAGACTTTTATGAGCAAATCACAAGAATAGTGTAATAAATTGTCCATAGGTGAAGCAGTTTAGGGTAGACCTCAGAGAGTGACAGTGCTTGCACCATCATAGTTCTACCACGGCTCAATGAACATCAGTGTCTTAAAACAAATTGAGGCTGTGACACTGTCATTCACTGATCTGGCCTCTCTAGGTCTAGCCCAGGTCTATATTTGGAAAGGACTAATGAGCAATGAGAAACTTCCCTGAGAGACTGAAGGAACTGCAGACAGTAACTCAAGCAATATGACACCATTTACCTTTTCAATTCTACATTAACTGAAACCAGCAACTATCTGGTGAAAATAATTCATTATAATTATAATGAGAGAGTCAATATTTTCCCATCATGGACTTATGGTACTCATGTTTGTTCCAACAGACCTCATAATAAATTTGGCTTGAGGAGCTGTTGATTGAATACTGATCTGGATTTGCCCAAAAACTCTTGCTTGTTCATCTTACCGTTTTAGTCAACATCACTGTAAGCCTTCTTCAAAATGTTTCCAGAGCCCAAAGACTCTGTGGGCATCTTAATGAGCACATACACATTCTGAGACCCACTCCTCACAGGAATGTGGCCTGATACACATTAAAGCATTTTAACAGGCCACAACTCTGGAATACACATCAGATAAGTTCCCCTACTAAATCATGACCATATCCTGGATATTTAGTTTATTCAAATGAAAATGCTCAAGTACCATTTATAACCGCCATGTTTATTCATTTCAGCAGTGTCACGCTGTTAATGTTGGTTATGATGTTCCAATCAATAATGTATGTCTTTTCATTAACCAAACAACTTCAAATTCAAGTCTTAGACCGGGACACAAAATGACACACACCTGATTTTTTTTTTTTTTTATAAGCAACAAGTCGGCTATCCTTAAATTATAAATGAGAGCCAACTGCAACTTCTATTCCCTCTACAGTCAGCACTGACACAATGGAAATTCAGTCTGCAATATGGCTAACATTGCCAGACTAAGAGCTTGCGTGTCATCTCCTTATGTCATCCTGGATACACTGTATATTTGTCATTTCACTTTACTTGGATATGTTTTCCGGTGATGATGTTAAGAATGTGTTTTGCTACGTAGTGTGAAGGACATGATGCACAGGGCACACTTTCTTCTGCAATATTGCAGTGTTAACAGTCAATACTGCCCTGAGGTCCAATGTAGTAACTTTACTGTGTCAATCTGATAGACAAATAAACACTGACTTACAAAGCAAATATGTAAAAGTGAGATACCCTAACATGCTGCTATGCATCCTTTAGTGCAAAATGGATCACTCCACAGCACCAAGTGGCCATTCCTGCAGGTAAAATACAGAGCTGTATGCTGAAGTACCATCTGAGTGACCCAGGCACCCAGAATCACTCTGACAGTCTGCAGAATCAAAGATTGCTTCATGCCAGCCACTACACCCACAGAGTTTACACAAGACTTTCAGGCTCACAACATGGAGAGCTGCATTGCACACTGGTCTTTGTAGTTTTATTCATTCAGCAGCCAGTTCAGGCCTGGAGACAAGTTATGCAGATTATTAACTCCAACACCCCCTCCTTTGGGATGAGAAGGGCTTTCAGCTTCAGCCCATGATACTTTCCTGGTTGGTAGTGATACAAACTTATGTACACATGAAAACACATTAAATATGACAACCACTGTGATATGGAGAAAATTACATTTGGCAAAATGAAATATTAGTTTGCCTCGTTTGTGTTAAAGTTGACATTAAGGGTCACAAAAACTATACAGCTACATCACAGCTATTTGTAAAAATTTAGCCCCACATTTACTTTTCCGTTCACTTGTTTGCAATAACAAGCTGAATTTCTATGTTCTCCAGTGTCTTTTCTTTTTCTTTTATTACAGAAAGTGAAAAGGGCAACACTTATACAACAATTATAAAGAAGCTGCAATGGGTTTTATGCCGCTGCACCCACTCACAAGGTTATTTTTGCATGACACATTAACAGGGAGATCCTCCTGAAGTTTTACACCCACAGATCAAAAAACTGAAATTTCACACCTATCAAAGGTCCATTCACATGTATGATTTCATCACAACTATGTTGGCATATTTAATTTTTGTAAACATGCAAAAATGAACAATGTCAACTTGAAATTAGCACAGCTTCAAATGTCTTATGACCACTAAAAGAAATGACATGGTGCAATCAGTTATGTCCCTAAATGTTCATGTATGTTTATACTTGTTCAAAAATGTAAAAAAAAAAAAACAAAAAAAACAATGAACTACAAAGTTAAACTTGAGCAACAAAGAGTGGTGAAAAGAGAGCATTTGTGCTTAAAACAAAAATGTAGGTGACAGGGAAATGAGTGAGTGCAATGGTGAGGGAGAAAGACAATGTGCTGCATGCATGTCTAGCACCTCAAAAAAAGCTCTGCAACCCAGGACAGAGGTTGTTCAGGAGGACATTTTTTTCCAGCCTGGTGAAGTGAACACCACCAATTAAAAGGCGTCCAAATAGTCTGTGCTGCTGTAACTTTCTGCCATTGACAAACACGCAAATTTCAGCTGCTCTTTCCTAAACCCTGCACAGCATCAGAACATGTACAGTCTGGGTCACTTTCCTTGTGAATACAACACTCCTCATTATCATGACATATGACTAACCACAGCTGAAAACAATAATCATACAAATTATGGAAAGCGTGCTCATGGCAGCGCACAGGGGTGGCCAATTACAAAGCCAATGTGCCCACGTGGCTCAGGGTCCAGTGGGACCCCCATTTTAAAACACTTACTTAAAATAAAAATAATCTCCATACAAGTTGTAGCTTGCTAAATGGACTGAAACAGATGAGTGATTCAATGAAAACTATGTTTTGTCATGTTTTAAAAATGCAATCATGACATGTCTAAATATTATGTTTTTTCAATGTGATTTGCACTTCCTTTGAGTGATTTCAATATCAGTAATATCATCTCCATTGCACATAATGTTTGTGTTTCTGTATCTCTCTGCACCATTTCTGTGCGCCCAGCTCTGTGCATGCTGTTTGGTAAAGGAAAAGGCAAACACATCTCTCAATTCCCTTCTTAAAATACACTCAAGGATTCCAATAAGTGTGTAAATACAATAAAGCAGAGACCTTTTAAGGAAATAATAATATTGGCATCTGTGTGTTACAAAACATCTGATGTTCATAAAAAAATATGTAGTTGGAAAAACAAATATGTAAGCACAAATCAATATAGATGAGGATATTTTTTCATTTTTCTGGAAAAAAAATCATACACTCCAATTAAAAAAAGGCTTTTTCTGCAAAAATGCTGATTCCAACAGAAGAAAATTCTTTATCCGTTTGAGTTGTCAGAGAGTTAAATACTGAGAGGACCCTAAAACAGGACACATTTTGATTTTAATGTAGAATTATGTCAGAGCATGTTTGAGTATTGCAGACAAGATTAGTGTTTAGAAAAATGATGACAGAGGGCTTGCAGCCTAACGGCAGCCAGTAGATAAAAACACATTACATGCTTCATGATAACTGGTTGATGTCACCATGTAACTACCAATAATGAAGGAAGTAGCTGTCCAGCTATCAGTAACACAAAATGACACACAATGTCGTAAAACTGAGCAAATTGCAGACAAGTTTGCTGTAAACATTTCAAAGGGCAGCCAGCAACTGCTAGCGAAACCGTAGTGTTTCCTTAAACAAGTGCGATTTGCAACAGCTGCGACCAGGCCACTCCCACTGCCACACCCCCTTTTAGCCATTTGGCATGAACAGAAACACACACACACACAGACACACACACACACACTTGACCTCCGTGCCAAATTTCAGCCTCCTAGGGTGAAAACAGTGGCCGCCAAAGGGCAGTGAAATTTGTGTTAGTGTCTAGTTGCTAACTGCTTCATTCTGAATGACCTTCAACTTCATACTTCATAGCAACAATGGTGTCACCCCCCATTGACTCAAAGGGATGTGTTTATAACCCAGATGCAAGATGCCCACACAATGTATATATATCTCTGAATATTGATGTAATGACATCATGTAAAGAGTCATAATTTGCATTGCAAGTCAGAAATTTCTAACTTTCCCCATATGCAATACACCTGTTACCTTTTCAGTTCCCATATTGCAAACACTAAATTTTGAATCATAGACTTAGGTCGAGACAGATTGTCTTCGTTTGAGACACACCCATGGTCACTGGTTATTATGTCTGGCAGACTTGCCAAGTGACTGTGTGAAATGATAAACCAGTCAAATAACTCCACCATAAAAAATCTGCTGAAAAAAATTATAAAGCACCCATAAAACTACAGAAAGCTCAGATCAGAGATGTTAATGAAGCTATCAAAATGCTCAACCTTCGACTGCAGGTCTGCAGCTGAACATAGGCAAAGGTTATATCACACTGCATTTTGTATACAATACTCTGAATCTGTGCCCACAAAAGATAACTTCAATTGCACTGCACACACAACATCTTTTAACATAGCTCAGTAACTCAAGACAGTCCCAGGCCAACTATGATGCTTTGGGGACTACAGTGGACTTTCACATAAATCAGTTGCTTTAACAAATAAATATTACAATGTCAAAAGCTGAAATTTCACAAGACTCCAGGACCTATGTCCTGCTCATTCAAAAGATGAAGAATAACAGTCTCTGCTGTGGAGGAGCTCATTATTAAAGCTATCTTTCCCAAATCTGTTCCATCATCCCCTTAACGCAACATAACTTCGGACAAAATTAACCTTTCTGACAGATCAAAGGCCATATGAGATCAAGGGTACCTATACTGAGTTTTTTTACACCTATTTTTGAATCTCTATCATTTGTTTGTATCAGACTAAGAGAAGTAACAAAAAATACTGGTTCAAATAGCAACACATTTTAACTCTCAAATATGCATTCCACAACAGAAAGGTGTTTAATCCAAGCCTTCTGTGCAGAAAGGATCAAAACAAAAGTCCAAAAGTCCAAGACATGAATATGTTTTGTTTAAATGATCCCAACTGAAATGGCCACGGAGAACAAACATCCTGAAAGGATGCTGCTTTGTCAGGAACTTTTCTTGAACTTACTGACTTCTTGAAGGAGCAAAATGACTGATATACATACGCTGTTTCATACAGAAATAACAGAAACAGCCACTTACAAAAACACTCTTGATAATTGAGTGGGCTGCTACTCTGCTGTACTTAATGCTACATATTTACACCAAGAAAAACAGAAGAAAACAGATGGACAACCCAGTTTCTGTGCAATTTGTATATTTATATATAATAGTTACTTTTCATTATTTAGATTTTCATTAATATGCAAAGAGAATTCCCATATAGATGATTAAAAAGTCACCACGGCCAGAAGTATTTAAGTCATAATAAACTCCAAGTTAAAAGTGAATTATCTTTCATGCTAATGGTAAGCATGGTTTCATACATACACACATCTGTAGCCAGCTCAAACTCACTGCTTTTTATGATTTAATGTAAGGTCCTACATGTCATAATCTCATATTTACATTGCAGGACACTTGACAAAAAACTTGATTGATTGTTCACTGTATTTAGAACCTTTAGGTAAAAGTTAAAGCAACAATCTGCACACTCCACTAGTAAATAGTAGTCTAAACCTGGTACATCCTCAAGTATTTCAACCAGCACCACAATTAAACTTAAACACTACACAACACTGTATTTGACTTCTCTCAAAATTCTAATTTAAGAGTGCGTTTACCTATCCAGTTTTTCCCAAATACTTAATGTGTGAAAGTTCAGATATTCAAATTAAACATTTTTTTCAACATAAAAAAAAATGTATAACTGATATCACCCCATTCGTTGTCACTGAAATTAAAGTTTAATAGTGTGGTTTAGTATGAAAGTTATTCGTTTAGTAAAACGCACATATTGACCTTTTAAACGAGTCATTTCTTATTTAAATGGACGGCTATTTATATATGAGCGTCGTGTCCAAGCAGATACCATTACCAACGCGCGAAAGTATGCAAAATGGATATGTGATGTACAGTTGTCTTGCGTTGTAAACGTTGCGTTTTAATAAATTACATGGATTGTGGACAATGTTTTTAAACAAATTCATGCATACGTAGTTTTAAAATACAGGTGTAAAATCAATACTCTGTAAACAGAAGCCAAGCCTTCAGAATGCACCTGTGCATTGCAGTTAGTGCAAAATATGAGACTAGTAGTGTCGGCATCCCTAAGTATTTTGTAAAGATTGCGCTCATTGTGTCGGATTGCCACTAAATCTGTTATGCAATGTTGAGGATTTCCTCGGTGCATAACCTTAAATTACACGTTGACGTCTGGGAGCCAGAATACATGTAGCCCAACTTCAAATGTATTGAAATTGGCGGGCATGTCAAATGTATCCACATGGAAGCCGGGTTGGAAACCCTTTTTCAGACTTAAGAGGATTAATACGCGTCATAACGACAAACTATGTACAACCTAAATATATCCATAAAAAAGGAAGTACTGTGTGCACAACAGATAAGTGTACGTAGAAAACTAACTTCGACCATACCTACACTGCTTATCAACAAATGCTGAAAACACACGACTAAACACGAGATAAGTTATACAACAAAAAGTGAATGGCTACCTGTGCTGAGCTGTGCAACGGAAAGGAATATCAGCGCTGTCCCGAAACTGGGATACCTGGGACGAGTCATGACCGGAGACTCATCCGCTTGATCCGGGGAAACGGTGCACTACACGATTTTTACGGCCAGATTCATTTGTCAGTTCTCGCTCCAAGTCCGTCGGCGACACGTCGCACTGCACAGTGCATACTGGGTCCAGTCAGAGAGCTGAATACGCAATCGGAGAGCCGCTCCGCCTCCCTTAAATGATTGCGACCAAAGAGGATTACATGCACTCACTTGCCTGATAAATGCAGGGCACATTGGAAGATAAACATCCGCCGTCACACCGAAAGTGAATCTGACAAGTTTCCGACACATTTATTGTTTACAAAAAATATAACAGTGGGCTTAATTTATCTGATGTGCACAACACAGTGCGCCAGAGTGTAGTTAATATATATTGGCCTATAAATAAAACTTAAGCTTTCCGTCCCGGCCAACACAAAAATCCATATATCTAAAAAAAAATCCAACGGGATTATGGAGCATAATTATTCGAGTGTATGCATGTATCTAGGAGATTGAGTAAACGTCATCTGGGCAAACCGATTTAGTTGGGCTTTATAAAATATTATCAGCGATGAATCAACATCCCGAAGTATTGGAATATGCGTTTTTCAACGTTTCTTTTGAGCATTACCAGTCATGCTTGTCAATAAAATGAGTATCATTTTGCAAACGCGAATTGCACCCCACTGTGTAGTGATTTGAGTGACAGCTAGAGTGACTGTATACATGCGAAGTCATGAGTAAGCTTTTACTTCCATGAAGTTATGTAATAACCAACTGCAAGCGGTGTCTGTGTCTTTAATCACTTACAAACACACAACGGCAATCACCAAATTGATCAGCATAATCTCCAGGGCAGTGGGCAACCTCTTATCATATGGTGGCCATAGAGTTTCATTCTGGCGGTCTGTGAGTCACGTGAGAATTTCCACGTTACTCAGAAACGCACCTCCACCAGCCAAGCATCCTCACTCTCTTCATCTCCATGACGACAAGGAAACTCTATACACTGTGTCAAAATCTTTCATTCCGTCCTATGGACAAACTAGTAATATCATCCTGAGTGTGCAAGAAGGGGGTTTGCATTTCATCAGTCTCCAAAACGTTTAGAAATGTAGTGTGTTCACAATATATGCTATATAGGTGTTGCCATAAAATTCACTCAGGTCCTGTCCTCAAAATACACATATATAAAATGTGATTATTAATATTGACACCACAAAAACCACACATTTTGTGTTGCTCCTCACTTACAAAACTACACAGCTACACTGTAACACATTAACATTCAACAGAAAGTACACCAGTCTGTGACATGACCAGTGAGAATACTGCTTTGCATTTGTACAAAGCTTACTGAAAATACAGAATGGATACCTTTATCTTTTGTCCTTGGTTTTAGCAAAACCCACACCTACTTTTATTACAAAATAGCTCATAATGAAACAAATCCCCCCATGTCTTCTCTGCTGTTAAGATGTTCAGGTGCAGTTTTAAGCTTAAGAAAATTTCTTTATCACAATTATTTCTTTGTAGACCTTGTATTTCATTTGACTGGCTACGCAAGATATGTTTAAACTCACTGTTTTATAGACCACATAATATCCCAGAGGCATATATGAAGTTTTCATGAACCACCATGTTGAATAAAATAAGACGACAAAAGAATATCCTTAAAACGTAGCACAAATAACTAGATAACAAGGCACAACACAAAATACATGCCACTGGATTCATGTCCAGCTGTTTCCAGACTATAACTGCCCTGCAAATATTGTTTTGCAACATGAAACACACATGTTTCCATTCAAGAAATGTTTTTTTAAGTCAATTGATTTACAACTGAGTCACGGACACATTTATTTTTGCAAACCTTTTCTGTGAGCTCCTGACTCCTGTGAATAAGTCATCCCCCAACACACTGACTCCTAATTTCAATTTAAAAAGTTCACATTTTCCACAGTTTCCTTCTTTTACATGAATACTTTTTTTTCCCCCATGCGCATAATTCAAACCAACTATTACAGTAGGCAATGGCACATGTGTGAAATTGGCCACTTAAAATTAGTAATTTATTAGGATGTTGTCTGGGGAAAAAAACACAGCCACCTACTGAGGGTGAATTGCAGATTTATACCAGCTATAAGAACTCATCCATTACGTGTCTACAAGCCTAACTGTGAATATCAAACATTGCAAGGCCAATTCATTTACCTGGCAAGAGCTCAGCAATGCAAACACTTTAGTCTGCTACTGTCAGCCCAAAGCCAGGCCCGCTGACAGTTTCCAGGGAATTTCATTACATTTTACTGCTGAGACCAAAGTGATTTCAATATGCAAATGGATTAACATGCTTCACATATTTTGTTGCATTACATTGTTAGGCGAACACAAGAAAAACTCCTTTGTGCATTGCGCAGCCTGTGATCAGGATGGGTGTCTTGAGTGAGAACTCAACTGCTCAAATTTTTCGGTTATTACCGCATCATAATTGCAGTGGGAATGTTTTGTATTTTTAATGTTTTCTCCCGTTTTTCTAACCCAACCCTCACTAGTCTTCCCCACCAAAGATCCCCCGCCACAGACCCAGGGGGGAGCGGTCCATCGCTTCACTTCCTCCTTTTCATGTGACAAAAAGCTTACCACTTTTCACACTGCGGCCATGTCACCAATCACATTCTGTCCGTATTGTCATTCTCAGATGAACACAAAGTCAGTACATGCCAGTTCATTCTTACAGATGCCAAGCCAGCCAGCAGTGGCTGCTAGAAAATGATGAGACTGATGAACCAAAACCAGCTTAACCTGAATCTTTCCCTGGTGAGACTAGGCCAATTGTTGCCATGCCAACATGGACCTCTGGCCACACCAGCCATGGCTTCCCTGGGATTTGAATACAGAGTGGTAGAGCTCCCAGCTGCACCACAAACACAACTTGGCACAGCCTTTATGTCATGAGCCATCCAGAGGTTGGAGTAGTCTGACTACTCACCAGTGGTTTGCTTGCATTATAGTTTTCAAGTCTTCACGCATGTCATCCATGCTTGGGTTTGTCACTCATCCCCCCCATCTGGAGTGCTCCAAAAACTGAAGCATTTCCCTAACTGGTTCTCACATTGACAGAAAATACTAATATTTTGACTCTTACAATATGTGGTTAATCAAGACTGCTCTGTAAAAATGCTTTACACTTAAGAGAAACTTGAGAAGCTTAAAAAAGACGCACCTATAAAATGCAGCCAGGGCCCAAAACCATTATTTAGCCAGAACAGCCAATGCTACCCAGTGCTTAGGCTTGCTAAATACAGCTCTGGATGGGTGGTCTCCATGCCAGTCCGGAAGGGCCATGTATATGTGGTTTTTCCTTTTCACCTGAAGCTCCAAAACCAGTTCTGACCCTAGACATCAGGTAAGCTATGTTAACTTTCTAATTAACAGCTTTAATTGGTCATTGGTAAGTGCTTGATAACAAAATACCATGTGGCCCTCCAGCACAGGAACTGAACACCACTTCACCACATGTTCATATAAACTACACACCACACACTGAGTATAGTTTATATGAACATGCATGTGGGTGTGGTACAGGAACAGTAATGCTTCAGAACCTACTACCTACTTTTTCATGCACCTCCACCAATCAATCAGAGCTGTGCAACACACAGGAAACTCCAGAATTAGCCAGAATCCAATAATGGGTGGAGCTACATTGAGCTGTTATTCCCTGACTTGTGTGAACTAATCAAAGGCAAAAACACATGTTTTTCTCACTCAGGTATCTGTAGCTCCAACCATCTGTGGTGTTGTGATATCTCATTCTTCCAACACAAACACTTTTTGCACATAGAAGGCTGAGAGAGACCAATTAACACAGAGAGGCCAATTTGAGCATAACTTTCAATAAGATGGCTTTTTTCATTACGGAGGAATCAAAATTGTTCATCCTTTTTAATCAGAAAACAAGAGATGGATGTCAGGGGCTCAGTCAGCCTACTGTACATTATTAAGTGATAAAAGAGACAATGGATAATACTACTGATTTAAGTATTTGGAAATTGAAATAAAATATATGAAATGATAAAGAAATAACACACATATTGCTATTTGTCATTTCCTTGTTTTTTAGATGTCACTACGGTTAAATGCTTGGCAGTAGATTGAGGTGGCCCCTAAATCTTTTCACTGTCGTTCTGAATATAATTTACTAACATGCAACAGAATATTGGTGTCTCCACCTTACAAAAGAGACAAGACAAATAACAAGTAGCCAATAGTTGTAGTGTTGCATTTTTTCTATTTAAATGATAGAAATCACTACTTAATATAAAATATTGATTAAATCAAAATAATTTGACTTTACAATGCACATATTTTAGTAAGACAATAGAATTAATTCAATTAGCTGGACAGTTTCAACACCTCCACATTTAAAAAATATATTACAGGAATAACTCTCACACCTGCAGAGGAAGTAGGAGGAGTTTTTCTTATTCTAGTCATTTTTTTATGTATTCAGCATCTGTACTCAGTAAAGCTTCTGAAACAAAACAAAATAATAAAACAGATACATAATGCAAAAAGTGAAGGGTGATATACAAAACTGCAACAGGGTACACTGAACAACATTTTAGCAAGGAGAAGAAGAGTAGTACTAACTGTAGCACAACTTTACAACTCATCAGTGTGTTAAATAAATTACTGGTTAAAAAAATACTAAGGTAACATTTCAAACAACACCGTAAACTCCAGTGCAAGAGATGCAGCTAAAATATAACCCAATACTTTTCTTTTTGCCTAATGTTAAGATATAATGTTAGAGAGATATAAAAAGAGATCCATTTTTGGCAAGTCTTTTTTTCTGAATGCATCAGTAACAGTGCAAGTAAGGAATGCAAAGTTTGCTAGTGCAATAAAAGAAAAATAAAAACGGACAATATTGGTAATGAAACATTTTCAGAAATGTCTTAAACTGAAGCAGAGTTATACAGAGTGGCAGTTCTAAAAGCAGTAATCCTATAATGCCCAGGTAAAAGCTTCCTCCTCCAAGTGTGACTAATTGTATAATTCCTGTGAATTTAAAATGATTGTCACTTAAGATCCCAGTCAACTGACGGTCTTGAGTTTTCCACTAAGCCATCTTTGGATGCCAAAATGTGTCCCACCAGGCTTTTTCAAATAAATAGTTTGTGCAACTATAAGAGCACTGTGCCCATCCAGCCCCGGCAGAGCGCACCGCTGCCGGACGTGTGAAAGGTCTTTCAGTTCGCCTCTTTGGAAGATGTTCAACAATCCGCTTTGATTTTGTCCAGAGAGTTGTCGATTTTTGTGAGTGTCTTTTTGATACGTAAAGCAGTGAGTCTGGCAGACGGGTTCTGGTACCAGCACTCCTTCATAAGTTTGGCAATCGATGTTAGAGTCTGAAAAAAATGAAGGGGTAGACGATGGTCAAGGCATGTAACTGCACAGTACAGATCCAGGCTAAAGAAAACACAATACAAGTGGATTGACATTGTTAAAAGCAGATTGATTATGTTGTCATACATCCTGCTAAAGCACTCCTCTGTACTGTGAATGTAGGAAATTCCTCACTGGCAAAATGTTTCTGTAATTTCAGACTGAAGAAAATGTACTGCATTTTTAGTTATGTTTTTGTAGAGCTTGTGACAAATCTGAATCTGTCTTTAACAATTTGCATGCACTGTTCTTGCTGTCACCATAAAGTCAATGCCTTAAAATATAGGCACATAATAACAGAGCCCCAAGCACAGCAAGTGCTGAGTAATCCACTAAGCCCAGACGCAAGACAGAGGCACCAACAGTGTTGGGTTTCTCAGAACCTTGCCAAAAGTAGAATAAATTAGAATAAAATATTTGGTTTTTTGTGCCATTACTAATCTCCATGACAACACATTTTCTGTCCTAAAAAGCACACTGAGCGAGACTCTGTTAGCTCTCCAAACCAACAAAGACCATGACTTTTCTGGCCTTCGCTCTACACATCCCAATACCAAAGCTTTTTCTAAGGAAATACTGTTGTCAAGGTTTTCACAATTTCTCAATAAATGATGCCAGACAGAGACAAAAAAAAAAAAGTTAAGCCTGTAAGAATGTAGCAATGTGTGTAAGCAGAAAGGACTAGGCTGTCAGGGGGCGGGGCCTGGTACTCACCGGGTCTGAAAACCATCTGTTAGGGATATTGGGCCTCTGCTGGTCAGTGCACACGACCTTTCTCATGTCCTCAAAGCTGGGGTCACTGGGCACCACATCATGGAAGGGCGGTTTGTAGTCTTCCACAATGCCTGCACAATAAGGAAACAAATACTCATTTTCAACTTGAACTTTTTCTGAAAATATACTGTTAAACTTAAGCATGTGTACAGAGCAGTGGAAACATTGTGTTATTGTCCATTTATTTGATCATTGTTTTATACTATGTTTACCGCTGTCTATGTATCTGCTGTGGGGTCCATAAGTCAGAGACCACTAGTGGAAGAGTTCCTTTTTTTAATAATTTGATTAAAAAAAATTCATTACAAATTGCATTAACAATCTGAAAAAAGGCTGAATCTTTGAAAGATGTACATGCATGTCCAGAATGTCTTAGTATTGGTGTGGCCCGCTTTTGCTTATCAAATATTTTTTTGGAAACTTTTTTCATGTAAATTGAATGACAGCTCCAGTGCACGCTGTCATTGAATTTACATTAAAAAAGTTTCCAAAAAAATGTTTGATATGGTCTCAGAATTTTGGACCCTACTGTATCGTCTATGGAAATTTTTATCTGTCCCTGTAATGGACAAATAAATGCTCAATAAGTAAATACCTGCTTCTGATTGGTCCCACTCAGACTAACAAGCAGGATATAGACGTTTGATGGATAGACATTGATAAGCCAATTAAAGCTCATCAACTATGAATGGTCACCACTATCTTGTTAGAACACAATAACCTAATGAGACCATCATGAGTTTGCCTTAGGTTCACCAACAGGAGGTGGACAGTATGCTCATTCTGTAAACAGTTAATTAACAGCACCTGAGAGAGGAAAAACAGTCAGCATCTAATTAAAAAACAACAACAAAAATACCACCTGGCAACAAAACAAGAATAGCCACATTTCTTTAGATCTACAAAACATACATTGTAGCTGCCTGCTCCACACCCACTATAAATATCCATGAAGCAGTCTAACTGCAAAAGGAGCCATCAGATAAGACACCAGCCTTCCCAACAGAAAAAATACATTCCACAGCTGACGCAGAGCAAAAATAAAACAGGTCATTGCACTAACATGACTCTAACATGAAGAATGAAAAGAAAGCAGGCTTCACAATCATCGTGAATTACAGCCCCTGCCGTAATGCAGCTGTCCATGTCCAACATGAACACAATGTAATTTCAGGAAATGATTACAACTTATCAATGATGCAATAATGTGATTCTGTGTTCTATCAGTAGTGTTATTCTGATTAATTATTATACTGCTGAACTTCTAAAGACGCTCCCAAATAGTTCTTTAAAAAGAGCCAAATGCAAAGATGTTAAATAGTTTTGACGTTATTGTGCTAGTTATCATATCCTTACTGTGATATGAAAAAGATATTAAACGTTTTTAAGAGTAGGATCACTTATTTACTTTGTGGGGGCAGTGATTTGCATTGGCCATCGTTCTCACAAGTTCTACAGTAAATTCATTTGTGAAATGACCTTACATACCAAATTCAACACCCCCGCACTACAAAATATTTTGTCACATTTATTAAAGGTACAATCTCTTATGCAATTGTTCCAGAAAATGTTGAATAGTAGATTATTTACACAGAACCTTAAGAGTAATTGAGCCTCCACAAAAAACCAAAAACATGATCCATGGCAACCTGCTGAAACTTTCCAGCTACATGTACGCAACTGTGACTCTAAAGACGACCAGTCTTTTGGCATTAACGTTTCCAGAGAAAGATTACAAATTACACAGACGAGGTACACAGGAGTACACATACGCATGCATGCACATCACAGGGAATGTGACAGAGGAGAGAAATGAAGCGGTGTACCCCCCTACACTGACCATTGCTGACAGTCCTCCTGGCGATCTCCCACAAAACCAGCCCAAAGGCCCAGATGTCCACCCTCTTGTAGGACTCAAAGCAGTCCATCTGAATGGTGTCGTCCAGAACCTCCGGGGCCATGTAGCGTTTGGTACCCACTTTCGGATTGTTCCCAACGTCTAATTCATTGGTGTCCTGAAAATGCATCACAGCTAGACCTGGGGCAGAGAAATAAACAAAAAGGATGTTAGAGGGGAAGGGTGGGGTTTATTTCTGAGATAATGATGATGCAAACTCTGTCCTCAAGGTTAAATACATTTTTAAATGAGTGGTAGCTGCAGTAATGACTTATGGAAAAAAAAAAAAGGCTGCGGTTCTGTCAGCTCAACAATAAGTATGATTCTTTTGTTCAGATGATAATACTAACAGTTTAGTCCCCTTTTCATTGTTCTTTTTCTTGAGCAATGACTGCCCTTCTACCCTGAAGTAAATGACAAAGGAAAATTGCGTAAGAACATCCCAAAGGTCTGAAAAGAAACAGCAGAAATAGGAACTCACAGCAAAGCACTGCTTTCCTGTTTTTCATATTACTAATGCACACAATTTACTATCTCTCTGTGTATGGCAACACTGTAAATCAATAATTGTATAATCGTATAAAAAAAGCCTTGCTTTCACAAATCACAAAGATTGAATATTATAAACACTGCAATTGAAATGTATGCTTCTAGTTAAGCAAGTACAAATGTTGCTCACTTAGCCAATTTTGTACGTATTACATATAGAGTACATATTTTTGTACAAAATGTCACTTGCTAACTCAGAGTAAATGCTTCTACTTCTACCCTCCATCAATTTAGAAGCATAAGTAATGGTGAATGTGTGCCGCAGATTGAAATAGCAGTATGTTTGTTTCTTTGTTTGTATCAATGTGTCTGTAAATTGGCACAGCTCAAATGCTGAGTGCACCTTAATGGGTTTTTGGTTACCGTCAAAGTGGACTCCACCATCAGCGAATTCTTTCTCTAATGAACTGCTGCCATTCAGCGAACAGGAACTGAGATATTTCAAACAGTGTAAGTCTGCTGCATCTCAGCTCAGCATACCTCTGAGATTAACAAAGCGCAAGAGCACTCAACCTGTTATTTATTTCGCTGTATTTGTGTGCGATTGTGTACCTCTAAAGTTGTGTATGTCAGACCGGAGGCACACTAATTCAACTGCACCTGTGAGCACTTACAGCGCATCCGGCAATCTAATAATAATTACAGGGGCCCACGCAGCATGGGACATGTTCTCTATATTCACAGAGATTAAGGCTTTATGTCACGCTGTATGTCTTTTTTAAAAAATATTTCTGACACGAGCTGCTCAGAAACAGGTGCCGCTTCCAGGATGCTTGGCTGACGCATGAATTGTAAATGCAGATTTCCTTCATTTCCTGCAGGTTCGCCAGTGTGCCGGCCATACCGAGGTCTGCGATGCAGCACTGGCCGTTTTTGTTGACCAGGATGTTCTTGCTCTTGAGGTCTCTGTGGGCGATGGCGGGCTTGCCCTGCGTGCCGAAGATCTCCACATGCAGGTGGGCCAGGCCGCTGGCGATGGACAGGGCCATGCGGAGGCAGCCGGCCGTATCCAGCGTGCTCTGCTGCAGGTAGTCGTACAGGGAGCCCATCTCGTGGAAGTGAGTGATCAGCCACAGCTGAGTGCTCGAGTTCCGCGACGTCATGTCAGACGCGATGAACCCTGGACGGCAAGAACACACGCACAGACACAGACGCACATGCATGCACGCATACAGACACAAACGACACAATAGGACACATACGCACACAGACAGAGACACACAAACACAAGCAGATACACAGCAAAAGTGAATTACTGACCTCCAATGACACACATCGGCTAAACCAAAAGAGCTGCCATGATGAAGCTTAACAGTCAGCAAGCCTAACGTGGACTTTCCTTCCGATTCTACACAAGCTTCATGGAGGCACAGAGCCCCAATGTGTAACACACAAAAGATTCACAAGCTGAGATGCACAACAACATGTAGTATTCTTATGCACATCCAAGGAAAAACAGTAAACATGTGGATGCATTCTGTACACTAATCAGACTCCAAACAACACTGAGTCATTTGTGTTTTACTCTGAGCCGAGTGACCATGCCATTGCCCCACTTTCAAATTAGAAAAATCAATCTCCTGATAACGGAATGAAAACCAGCCGATAGCATTCTCGGCTTATACGTCATGATTTCCACAAAATGCTCTCTGCTGTAATAACAGCTACACAATAAACTGTCTAGGAAAATTCTACATTTTCGCAAGGGCAAGATCAGACACTCACATCAAAAGCAATTTCCCTGTTCAACCAAACTCGTTTCTGGATGAAAAAGAATGCAAAGAACTGTGCACCATCAGCCCCCCGCCCTCCCTGAGGAACTCAAATGATGGACTGAATGCATCTTTGATGTGTTCGATATAAAAACGAGGGCAGTAATGATGCTACATTCTTCTTTTCCTGTGAAAAGGTGCCTCATCTCAAAGTGTTGGAGCCTGAGCTGACATTCTGAATTGGTGTCATTCCTCACATGGGCTTTACTCTCCTCACTGGCTGACGGTGGCAGGACACAATCACCAAACATGCTGTGATAACACTGTCATGATGTTCAGCAGCATACAGGTCTACAGCGGAATGAAAATGTCTCCCATGTGTTTATGTGAAAACATTTTACTGCTAAATGCACAAAGGGCAGGTATAGACAATCAGAAAGAGGAAAAGTAGATTCAATGACAGTGTTGTCATTCCACTGGCACTTTAAATCTGACTGGTCAAATAAAATAACGCTCGGCTTCACAAAACCTTTGAAAAAACTGTACTTTGTTAACTCACCCAAAATGTTTTCGTGCCTCAGGAGCACAGTGTTGTAGATTTCGGTCTCCCTGAACCAGGACTTCTCGTCTCTGGAGGAGAAGATTTTCACAGCCACGCTTTCACCCTGCCACTGGCCTCTCCACACCTCTCCATAGCGCCCCTTACCTGTCACGTAGAGCACAGCAACAGATGGAGGAAATTAGTCATTAACAGCTGCACGACAGCCCTGTAAGTCAACATGATATTATGAAAACAAGAAAAACCTTTTAAAAAAAATTCAAAGCGCTTTAAAGTAACCAATTATCACTTTCAGTTCAGTGAATCTGATCAATATTTCTCATTAGAGGTAATGTGGAGGTTACAGTCCTGCCATTACTGTGAAGTACATTCTGAGTGTGCCTTCCTTTCATTCAGCCCTTTGCTAGGCTATATAGTCCACAACCCATGTTTCTTCAAACGAGTTAACATGCCGACGCAACAAAAAAAACCGGGAGACATAGCAGCCCTCCACGACTGGAGTCTGACAACCCTGGGCTAGGACATACCATCACAACAAGGAGGTCTTTAGACTGTTGTGGAAACTAGATTTGTCACTATCTTAAAGGAATTAAGGCTTTGATTCTCTTAACTTGTTCAGAAGACCATGATACATTGCATGAGACAATTAAAAGACATACTTTGGGATCTCCTGCCAATGGATGGCTCACATAGTTAACACTTCTTACTCAAACTAAATAAATGAACAGATAATTACTGTTACAGACCCCTCATGAGTCAGGCCCTCACTGTGTGTATACATGTGAGACTGACATTTTGTGGAATTTGTCACCAGAAAGAGTTGTGTGCTAAACTTGGTGAGAGGGTAAAGAGAACGGCAAGGTGAAAATAAGCCTTTGTGTGAAGGTAGACATGATGGAAATCACATCCAAAAACACATTTAAACTATAAGCACAGATGGCTTAACTTGCCCATAAAGCCTTGCGGTTTTGTCTTGGTGCTTCAGCAACTGAAAACAGTCAACCTTTTGCCCCGTTTTCTGCATCCCAGTAAGCCAATAACAGAATTGATCAAACATGTGCCCTGCTGACAGGCAAGAAAATAAAACCTCTCAAATCTCCTCTCAATTTCTGTTTGTGGACTTGGCCTGCGTCCACTTGGGCCGGGTTGCGACATCTGAGATGGGGGTTTGAGACGGCTGCTGGAGCCAGGAGAAGGAGTTAATCCATTTTGCAATGTACCCTGAACTCTGGCCTGTATGTGCCACATTTTAAATGATGCACATTTACACAGACACCGGCAGACACACACACACACACACACACACACACACACACACACACACACACACACACACACACACACACACACACACACACACACACACACACAGACAGACACACAGACACACAGACAGACAGACAGACAGACACACAGACACACAGACACACAGACAGACAGACACACAGACAGACACTCCCTTTTTAAATTTCATACGTTAATAGAATGATTGCATCAGAGGTTATGTACTATCAACGTCTCTGAAATGTGTAACCAAAACAAATATATTCAAAACACCTTGTGACTGAAAGTAATAAAAACCTTTTTACCTCTAAACATTTGCATAGTGAAATCGCTGATGGAAATTAAACAGAAAGGGAACATTTGCTTTTTTTTTTTTTTTTTACTTATTCACTGTCAATGTTCACTTCCAGGCAAAATGTCGAGCTCCTTACAAAACCTTTAATCTCTCAGCCCCCTTTTTATCGGGTTTAACCATAAGAGAACAATCTGATTGGATACTGACCCACACATTCATTGAGTGTGATCTGCCGGGCGACTGTCCTCTGCACGAGGAAGGGGAGGCCGGAGCCACTTCCTGAAGTGCATGAGTGATCCAGCAAATCCTGTGGGAGAGAAGAGGAGGAGCAGCAGTCAATCCACCAATTGCAAGCAAGAGCTGAGCAGTGAGCTAAGGCTGAGACAGCGTGAATGAACGGCTCTTTAACGAGTCGCACATTCAGGTGGGGGAAGGGGGTAGTTGATTTGACTGGGGGTTGCAGCAATTATTCTCAACCGGCCCTAAATCGCAACGACCCCCTGGCCCCCGCTGGCCACCCAGATGACAAACAAAGAGCCGTGAATGGGTGGAAAACAGCCCACCGTCACCGCCATGTCTGTCATTTGTGATTAGTGGGCGGGTTGGAAGATTTGATCTAATCCTAGCCCCAGACTCCAAACAGGCTCAGTGTTAAGCCTTTTATTTTTATCTCCTCAGCCAGGAATTTGATCCAGGGTCTTGCAAGATGTTGTTTTCAACACAAGAGGGCACTGTTTAGCAACTCCAAGTTTTTTTTTGGGTGGAAAATGTTACACAAAATTTACCCGCCCCCTTCCTCCCAAGAAAAAAAAAAAAAAAAAAAAACATACAAAGATAGAATGCATAATCTTATAATTGCACTGTGAGCACAATATGTAGAGAATATAGTGAGAATTATCTGAGGATTAGCATGAAATGTTTGGTCTGAGACAGTAGCGGAGTTTGGCTGTCAGAGGAGGGGGGTGGGTGTGAGCCAAAATGAAATCAGGTCACTGCTGCAGTCAGTCACTGGTCAGGTCATTGGTCTAGACATGAGCGCGAAGCGAAGGCAGCCGTACCGCACGGAAAGAACCAGACACCCGTCCGGGGACTCGCCTAGGCACTCCTCTCCCTGAAAGTCACTTTTTACTGTCTCGGCTGTTCCTAATAACAGTCTTGGGGCGCTGGCCAAGTGCTTTTAAATTATTTTGATAAAAACATTCTCCAGCGCTATTTCGGCATTTGGTTGCCAAGTGCTTTGGCGCGTTCTGAAATTAACTTGAAAAAGTTCCAACCTCAGCAACTCTTGAAAGAAAAAAAAAACAGAACTGTCATACTTTACTGTAAACAGGCTCTATGGTATGTAATTAAAAGCTGAATGCTTTGAAACTCTGAGTAAACTTCAAGAAATTAATAAAGCGAACAACAACAAACACTGCATACTTCTAGGCTTCTGCAGCCCCTTCCATTCGCCCTACTCCTGGCTGGTTTCCTTGGAAATCAAAGACCAGTTTATTCTGAAATCTGGTGAATTCATTGTAAATAATTATGTAGCTTCAATTTCCCCTTCATTTCTAAACCCTAAGCACTACTTTTGCCATTAGAAAGTGAAGAGGGAACATCAAGGTATAGGGGACTGGCAAAGAACTAAGAACTGAGACACTGCTTATTAGCTTGGCAGATAGTGTTTCTGAAAATAATTTCAAGAATTTACACCTCCCCCAGTTTAGCTGGGGTATAAACCTACTTGAGAAGTTATGTTATCCCTTAAAATTCTCAGCATTTTCTCTTCTACCAGTTAAGCCAGGGTGAAAATTTGCTTGTGAATCAATGTTCTCCTTGATCACTTGCAGAATTTGCACCGCTCCCTCTTTAGCTTGGCTTTAAAATTGCTTAGCTGACCATGATAAGAGACTGTTGTACCTGTTCATTTTGGAGCTTTACTGCAATATTTCAGAGCTTAACAGCAGTACACAGGTCTCCACAGAGGCACTCACCGCCAGCGTGCTGTCCCCAACGTTGGACGCGATCAGGCCATCGATGGTGCCGTACTCAGCATCCCTCGCCGTCAGCCTCTCCATCTTGTTCTGGTGGATCCGCCGGAACACCAGGATGGCGATTCCCGACAGGACGATGAGGACGATGACGGGGGCGACGATCACAATGGCCAGAGTGGTGACGCTGTAACTATGGCCGTCACCAGCAGATCGTCCTGGTTGAGGGGTGGAGAGGGACAGGCGGTCAGAACCCGAGTGCACCAATCAATCAACAGCCATTTCTTTCAGGAAGCCCAAATAACTGCAGCAGGGAAGACAGGCAAATTTCAGGCCAGTCCCACCTTACTGTGTGGGAACAGCACTTACTGCTAGCAGTGATAACCTCACCAGGCATGTGCCAGCAAAAAGCACTGGTCATATCCTGAGAGAAAGGGCTGCCAAAATGTAGCATATTTGGTGCATGCCTACGCTCTGTAGCATTCATGTCTGAATCACCAGTCTGAACTGATGCCCTCTCCTGAAGACCCTCCTTCAGCGAGTTTGATGTGACTGGATAGAAAACACTGGTTACATGCCAAAGAGAGGGTGGGCTTATTGCTCTGGACTGTACTGCTTTCACCAGGCTTACTGCAGAGAGCTATGAGCTTGGCACATGTCACAAAATAAAAGCATACAAAATCCCAACATTCCAAAAAGACTAAAAAGCCCTTCAAAGACTGATCCTGCCTTAAATTTCACGCTCTCCTTTACCCCCGTGCTTTCATATTCAATTCACTGGCTTCTGGAATTTGCCAAGTAATTCCTACCTGGAAATTAAGAGACAAAAAAGATGCTCCACTATTTCAATTAGCAGTATGGGGGGAGAATGTATACCTGATTTTTGCAGGTACTCTGCCTTTTGCCCGCTAAATAAATTTAGCTACAAACCCTTAATTTGCTGACACTGGATTACATGTTTTTAATGCATTCTGTTCTGAAGTAAGAATGTCACCGCAGCCAATCAGAATGAGACATAACCAGCACTTCGGTCCTAAAACAAGCTTGCAATTACCACCATTAAGAGGGCAGCTTTGTCAAGGCCATCATGCTTTCAATCACAGTTTATAGTGATTCACACAAAAGTAGTGCAGTTTATGAAAGGAAGTTTATCAAAAATGCTTTCACTGCAGTAAGTCAATAACGAATTCAAAACAAAACAAATGCCCCCCACCCAAGCCCCCCCCCCCCAGCCAAACCCTAACAAATTCCTCTAGACCCTGAGCCATAGTTTGTGATTGACAGTGCAGAATGGGAACAGTGATAAGCAGGTAAGAAAAAAAGCTCACGAACAAAGTTTTTTTTCCCAGAACCAGATATAAAGAAAAACCAACTTCAGGGCTTCCATTTTCGGTCACAGCGCGATCAATATTCTTAACAGTAAGAGCTGTGGGAATGCAATTCAGGAGAGGTGGCGGGACGCGTGAAGCGACTGCAAACTGAGGGACCCCACCGTTCCCAGCTCCCAGAATGCTTTGCATTGGAGAGTCATGTCAGGACTGTCAGTTACGCTTAAGAATCTTGGAGAGGACTGCAGAGGGGCGCGGACCGTGACCAAACACGCAAATATCCGGCGCTTGTCTCCGCGTGACCCCGGCTTTGTGCTGCGAGGAGCGCAGGTTTTACCAACAGGGCTTGGAAAGCAGGCCAGCCTGCGTCCCCGAATGACTGCTCCTCCGTGGGAAAGCCTACCGCTGGACAGACTGCGCAAACTCAGACCTAAACACAGGCCCAACTAAGACCACAACAAAAAGCAGCAAAAATGGGTGGGATACAGGAAGAGCTGCTCCAAACTTGGAAAAAAAATGGAAAAAAATGAATTCACTGCACTGATGAGTAATGGCACATATACTGGATTGATGTGGGCTACTAATGTCCGTGTGATTGGCCCCAATTGCAGAAATTCAGTTGCTGATAGAGCGATGTTAACTTCTCACACATATGCAGTCTGAAATCAGATTATTACCAGCAGATTTCTGATGGTGGATCTGGTTGGCTGGCTCAGTTTATCATGTCAAATACCGACCCCCATAGAGCCTTTGCAAGCCCTTGCATGACTGCTATTTGTTATAAATAGTTACTGGCCGCTGATTACATTAGCATAGCTCATCCCCGTAGGTTGTACTGTGCTGGAGTGGGTAGCCACATCACCTATGAGTGTGACAAGAGATTGTGTGACAGAGTGCATAGATCGGTACCTCTCTCAGGCAGCTCCACGGTGATGTTGAGGTTACACAGGTGGCCCTGACAGCACTCGACGATCTGGTCGGACGAGGGGGGCGTCTTGCAGGTCATCCTTCCCTGCTCATACACCTTGAAGCAGCCCTTCTGGTAGACCAGTGTCCCGTCACTGAGCGTCAGCGAGGAAAAGCACTGCTGGCCCACGCAGCGGTCCCCGCTCACGCACGAACGGCCCTCGCACACGCACTCATGGTCCTTGGAGACGGGCTTGGCATCCTCGTCTGGAACAGGCACAGAAATAAAATGCACTTATATAGCAACGCTCAAAAAAAAAAAAAAAAGCTGCATGGTAGCAAAAATAGCAGAGAAACATGGAATGCTAACTACAAACTACTAAAAATGTGAAATACCAAAATAAAGTCTTGTTTTTGTATTTCAGAATACTAAAACAAGACCCCACTCTAACTGGGTTTGTCTCCGTGTGCTAACACCTCCATGCTAATTCATCAGTGTATAGATGAGACTAGTGGAACAGCGCCAGACACGCACAGACAGACTGAGTGAGGGGGCCCCTCCGAACAGGCAGACATTTCTGAAAGACAATCGCTGTGTGTCGCTACATCAGTGCTTTTAACCGTGCACCACGGCTGCAGTTCAACAGTGAACCCAAAGGGCAGAGTGCCTGACGACCTGCAGGGGGGACCGGAGAGATTCTGGCGAGAAACAGCGCCTCACCTCTGACATGCGTTTCCACGGTGACGTTCATGTTGCACAGATGGCCCTGGCAGCACTCCACCGTTCGGTCTTGGGACGGGGCGCTTCCGCAGATCACGCCCCCCTCCCGGCCGCCCTTGACGCAGCCCTTCTGGCGGAGGGACGTCCCGTTCTGGACAGAGAGGGCGGAGAAGCACTGCTGGCCCAGGCAACGGTCCCCGAGGCACTGACGGTCCTCACACACGCACTCAAACTCCTGTTGGCTCGGGCCTGCTTGCTTATCTGGAGGAGAAACACAAGCACGGAGCCGGTGGGACTGGGAGCCTCGGTGTACACCGGGGCTGGACGTGGGTATCTCAAGCACATGTCACGATACGGCAGGGGTGTCAGACTCCAGTCCTGGAGGGCCTCAGAGTCTGCTGGCCTTTGGTGTGTTTCCGCACTCGACTTATCATCTTAAGTCATAAGGCCCAAATTGGCTGCTGACTGAAAGGAAACCACAAGAACCCACAGACACCAGGGCCCTCCAGGGCTGGAATTTGACATCCATGTGATGAACAAACAGCTGCATTCAACCTCAAATATGACTCATACAGTGCAGTAAAGTGGTCTTCAATTTCGGACATGGGGACCTGCGGGGTGAGCCGGCTTTTCTTTTCACCTGATTTCACACAAGTGGCTCAAACTCAAAACCAGGTGAGATGAGTTAACAGTGCCAACAGCCACTTCAACTGATCAGTAAGTTACTAAGCTTCACCAAACACCAGCACACCCTAAGGGTCTCCAGTGCCACCGTTTCAGTTCACACGAGTAAACTAGAAAGGGTGAGGTCTCACGAAAATACTTCTCAAAAGGAAAATGGTGGGAGTGCTTTTCTCCAGTGCAGACAATGTATTCTGTTTTCCGAACACCCCCCCACCCTCGTAACCGCACACATAGCTGAAGTCTCCTCCGACAGTGCTGTAATTGAAGCTGTCTGTATTTCAAGACTACACTAAAAAGGCTCCAGCACTGACCGGACTGATTAGTGGCTGCAATCAACTCAAAACTTTTCTTTTTTTTTCAGCGGGATCCGGAAAAGCAAACACCTACAAACTCAACCTGGCAGCTGAGATCATCTCTCAAGTTTTCCAGGAAATTCATTCCTCGAAAATTGCGCATGGACACGTCATTGCCTCCCGACATGTCCCCAGCACCTGTGAGTGGCTCGGGAGAGACTGATGAGTCATCGGAATTATACACGCGCAATCTTAGCACGGGGGGTCATGTCACCTCTCATTCGCGTCCATTTACCCTTTTACATTGACCAGATTGGTCCACATGACCCTCGGAATGGAGGTATGGGGGTCTGATGACAAAGAACATTGCAGCCCAACAGGCTTCAGAGGGAAAGAAGCGATATGGACCAGAGAGGGGCCATTGAGGAAGTACTCCATGTACCGTAATTACATACACATCTCAACTTTAAAATGCTTAAAAGTACGGATCATTTAGTATATTATTAATACAGTTTTTAGTATTTACAATAGGTCTAAGGTTGCCACTGCAGTAAACACTGCAATAAAAACACACTATTCATGAGGAGACATTTTGCCCTGATTCAGTCCCCTTACCCTTCCCATATACAATCTGCCACCTCCAAACACACTCTGTGGTGCCCATTGTACCATAAGCACAGCCTGGAGGTTTTCTGGAACATTGAAAACCGATGTTTATACAGCATCAGTGTGTTTTGGAAAAGTCAAACATATTCTGTGGACATGAACAGACAGATGGCGGAGTGCCTGTCATCTCTCTTTAGCAGAGGTTCAAAATGAGAAATTGGACACAATGAATAGCATGTTTGTGACGGTTGAAAAAGAAACACATATTGCCACAAAAGTCCAACGGGCAGCCTTTCACTGAGTTAACAACACTGCGCACGTCGCCCTGCTAGTGGAGCATTATTAAATGTTAGCACTGGAAGTCAAGCTAAATATTTGTCCCAGAGTGGTGAGGAAGAGGGGGTCCGCCGGAGATGTGGGGGGTGTGGGGGGGATTCTCAGTAACACTCAGTCAGCACAGCGCATGCTGAGCAACCCTGGCCCGTCCCTGCCGCCACTGTCAGAGACGCACTGAGAAACTGCCAAACTATGCAGTTAACATGCAGATGGCAGCCAGTCAAACTCATTCTCTCTAAACATAGCCCTGGTGTGCATGCGTGTGTGTGTGTGTGTGTGTGTGTGAGTGCGCGCGCATGTGTATGTGTAGGCAAAGGTGGGTGTGTGTGTGTGTGTCTAAGTGTGTGCATGTGTGAATGTGTATGTTAGGGAGACAGTGAGTGTGTGTGTGGGTGCATGTGTATATGTAGGCAAAGATGGGTGTGGGGGTGTGTGTGTGTGTGTGTGTGTGTGTGCGTGCGCATGTGTGAATGTGTATGTTAGGGAGACAGTGAGAAAGAGTGTGTGTGCGCGCATGTGTATGTGTAGGCAAAGGTGGGAGTGTGTGTGTGTCTGAGTGAGAGAGAAGGAGAGAGAGAGAGTGAATTCCACTGCATGCAAACAAAACTGATGCTGAACACAGGCTAAGGGACTATACTAAATAAATACAGGGTTACTTTCAGACAGCTTTCAGGTCAAAGGAGCCTTACCTTCTATGCTGAAAGAGGGTACAACCAGCATCATTAAGAGCAGGAGAATCATGATGCCATCTGATACTGCAGATCTGCAACACAGAGGAGAGAGAGGTGAGGGTGACTGTGCTGAAATCACTTCAGCACATTAGCACAAAAACACAGATTCGCTCAGCAGAAGACCAAAAAACACACAGCATTCATTTATCATCTACACTGTACTGACGTACAGCATTAACAAAAAAAAAAAAAAAAAAAAAAAAAAAAACTAAGGGGTATTTGCAAACAAACCCAGCTGAACGACAGTTGCTGAGCAGTGACAATGAGATGTCCCTGTGCATGCAAGAGCAGAAAAGCCATGGTAAGACTGAGTGCTGAAGATACTGCAAAAAGGAATTTCATAAAAGGAAAAAAAAGGACCTTTCCTTGTTGTCAGTAGAGTCAACATCAAGTTTAAAATGCTGAAGTAAAGTGGGTCTCATGCCTTCCTGTTGTCCTGGCAACAAGGAGTTGAGTGGCAAGCAGCGGGGAGACTGGTGTTATCCTATTGGCTGCCAGAGAGTCTGAGAGAGATGGCCCGATTGGCAGCAAAGGGGAGCAGATCGACACGGGAGGAGAGGAAGAGAGGAGGAGAGGAGAGGAGGAGGGAGAACAGCGGGGCAGAGGCACGGAGAGCCCACACATGAATTAAAATGAGAAGAGTCTTACCCTTTCATACCACTCCAGGCATCACAATACCACTGTACATGCAAAATCTTTTCTCATGGCAGTGACTGTTTTGACTGACTCACATGGTTCTGCTCTAAAATACATTCGGACGCCATCAGAAATGTCTCGTCGCCCCTCACACAAGTCCCTGCCGCAAACTGCGTTCCTGTCTAATGGTTAGACTTGTACATGTTCTGATCACTTACCCGCAGAGATTGTATTTATTTATTCATTTATTAATTTATTTTTTGCTATTGTGGTCGCTGACACACTTAGCATTGACCGTTATCTCCGGCGGCGCAGTCTGCCCCACTGATGAACAACCCCGTGCTTCTCTCTGGGCTTTTTTGTGCCCGCCGCCAGACATAAATGATTAACTACCAACTGTTAGCCTTACCTCAAACGCAGTAGACCACACCAGCCACTCATACGCAGACCACATGCTGCTCCTTTAATCAGAGCACAAAACCCCAGGCTGGTGCAGGGAGATAATCACGGACTGCAGGCAGGGCGGGGGGCAAAGGGAAGGGGAGGGGGCACAGAGGGGGCAAAGAGGACCAGTGAGGGGGCAGAGACAGCATAGACGGCTGCACTCGGAGAAGATAAATCCTGGGGTGCAGCGTGATTTTAGCCCCAATTTAGCCCCAGATAACAGCCCCTCCATCAGCCTGACATGATTACTGATAAAAATGGCCAAACACTACATCACTTGTAATAAGATGTACTGAGCCAGGTGAGAACCACTCATGGTTGTGATATCTGCATTCGATTTCACCTCTGAAATCCTTCCCCAAAAATCACATTTGGTGTTAGGTTTTGGGCAGAGCTTGGTAATAATGACAGCAGTGCTTAGGGACATCAGCAGCAGCAGATGGGTCTGGAAATGATTTTTTGAAGAGCCACATAAAGAAGAAAAGCGAGAGAACAGCTGAAGAGAGACATCAGAACAGAGGTAAAAATATACTGAACTCATGGTTAGATGGTTACATGACCCCCAATTTCAAAGGGGGCAGAGACAACTAGAGTACATGAGGTTCCACTTCTCAGAAAATCTACAGAGGTGAAATGGTGAAAGGTCAGTAATCAGTGACCCTTGACCCCCTGACCTCAGAGAGCCCAGTATACTCCCGCCAGAGTTCTGTGTTTCACCACAGCCAGTTAGTGGAAAGCCATCTCATTTTAAAACTTTGAGCAGTACTTCACACAAGCCTCAACATGAATAGGTCTGCTGGCTTGTTTGACATGTCTGGAACAGGCACCTGCAATCTGACTGGTGCCTGCAGATTTCCAATGGTGGATTTGGTTGGCTGGGCCTGATTATCACTTTCCACCAGTATATAACTGTAATTTATCAAAAGTAGTACACAATCTTTGGTTTACTAACAAAGAACATCCCCAGAAACCAGGCAAAGTTTTGTAGTGGGAAGCTGCAGAACCCTTGACTGCAAGAAGTGATTGACTATTTGTTTTATTTTTAGTTAAGCACAGAACATTTGACATTGAACATTTGGAGTGATAGATTCTGCGGGGCTACTGCTTATGCACCTCACGCTCTGAGACTCCTGATTCACTGACAACATGAGTTCAAAGTTTATTCAAAGAGCTTTACATTCTCATCTAAATTGAGATCAAGCTGATCTGTGTGAAATTAGTCATTGTTCATTTACCGAGGATAACAGCTTCAGTGATGGCCAGTGTTCAGTTTGATTTTGAGACGAACAACAATTATAGAGATTTGTGTTCTTCAAAGCAAGTTCAATAACCACTATGATCAAACCCAACATCAGATCTCCCAGTAAAGCTATCTTCACATGTAACATTCACATGAAAACAGCCTTTGCGCCATTTGGGCTGTAACCCTAGCTCCCCTGGGGCAAGGCACTGGGGTGGGTTTGAGGTTAGGGTTACGATTGCAGTAATGAAAATGAAATGTAACCCCCTTACACTGCACTTGGGTCCAGAGATGTTTTCTACAAAAAAAGTAAAAGGAAAAAAATAAAAACTGCAAATCCCATCTGATGAGATGGTATTCGACTTGCCAATTTCAGTAAATACAACTTCTTTTTATAGTGTTCAATATCGACGCTCTCACTAAAAGGACTGCTGTGGCAACAGTGTTCACAATTATTTCACACTGCATTTCGTTCGAGAACAATCTTGACAATGACAAACGATGTACAGAGTGTGCTTATCTCCATCTTGCACGACTCTTTCATCAGTGAATTCACAGTAAGTTGCCTTGGATAAGGGGGGCATCTGCCGAACAGACAAAAGGAACAAACACATGAATAGCTTGGGAACAGACAAACAACGATGAGCAAATATGTGCATCTGCCGACCACGTTGGGCAAAAAGAAGGTTTTTCTGGAGCTCTGCACGCCCTCCTCTGTTCCCACACTGGATTCTCTGGCAGGGATGTGCGGGCTGGGCTTGCAGAGCTGAAATCTGGCCAGGGCTTTTTCCCCTCCTCTTGCAGAGAGGTCAGGCGGTTCTCGCTGGTTTGCCATTTTCACTCAGGATGTTGGGGGGCTGTATCTGGTATCGCCCCTCTTATAGTCAGCCAAGGCAGGAATTCTTTGAACAGCCAACAGAGGAGGGGGAGACACTGAATACAAAAATAATAAAAATAATAATAATAAGCCTCTAACAAAACGAGTGGCGGACGGGGGGATGGAGCTGGGAGTTTGGGCGGAGGCGAGGCTTTTGATGAAATGCTTTTCTTTGAGGGCTGAATTGGACGGAGGAGACGAAAGGTGGCCAAATCGTAGGAGTTCGGCCTGGGGAGAGGCGAGGGAAGCAGCTTTGTGTGGCTCGCATTCTCATTGAAATGATCCTGCTACGCTGAGTCTCTACTTGAAAAGCACCTCTAGACAGAATTATGCTGCAGAGTGCAAATGCACCTCGGCATCCAAGTCTCCCCCCCCACCCTTCTTTCAAGTCCGGGACAAACGGACATCTCAATTTTAAATGGGATGCTCCATTTACATAGAAATAAGGAATCCTACACATTAAAAGCATGGCCAAATGATGCCAGAGAATCTTTAATTTAATCTATTTTCTTTCTAACATCCACCCACCCTCCCCCCATCCCCCTTCAGTTTAGAACTGGCTGATTGTCCCAAAGCTCTCCAGCACAAATGCAGACCAGAATAGAGGCTCTGAAACAGAATGGCAGGCTGGCTGGTTTATAAAGCATAATTTGTTCCGATGATTTAGAGATGGATTAACGACAACTCTCTCGGCTTCCGATGACAGGGTTACACAACAACTTGCATCATGCATCGCGATCTAAATAATGCCAAGATTAACTTAGTCTTTTGCAGAGTTAGCCTTTGCCTACAGTTTGCCCTTTGTCAAAATTCAGAGATTTATATGTAGCGAATCAAACCTGAACCCACTCTGCAAAGGATCATTACCCTAATAACCCACTGAAAGGAACTACGGTGGATGAATAGGCTTCAGATCAGAAGCTTCCAGATGGAGGAGTGCGTTGAGCTTTCATCCAGATCCTCTCGAACGCAAACCCCTCGCAGGAGGTGCTGAGTCATCAGGCTTGCGGAGGTCGGAGACAGGAGGTGTAATCTCTGTCTGAGCTGGCAGTTTGAGGGTTGCCATGGTGCAGGCAGCTGAGATGCTGGGTACGACCCACAGGGAAACAAAAAAAAAAAAAAAAAAAAAAACAGCCAGTTTGGCCAGCCACCCCAACAACCCCCACGCCCCAAATCCAAAATCTGCCCAGCTTCCAGGCTCACGCTTCACCTTGCGAGCATGACATCACACACCCGCAGATGTCTCCCACACAGGAAGTGGGCGTAGCCAGGACTGGACACTGCGTTCTTCAAAACGCTTGCCTTAACATTTGGCCAAAATGCACCTACACATGAGAGGAGAGATAGCTGTCCAGTCATTTCTGCAGACTGGCAGTTGCTAAGCAAACATGAATGTTTCATTTTTTTTTTTAAATATTCAAAAAAGAACAGCTTGTAATTTTGAGAGGGGACCGTTTTATTTTTACAAAGACTGGACATACAGAGATAATAATTTGTCTTTGAGGAAACAGATTATATGTGTCTTTTTTTCCTATTTCAGTGTGAACTAGAGAGGGCACCATCTGCCATTTGTTTTTTATTTTTTAATTTTTTTACTTTCCCCCCAAAAGGTTTACTTGCACATAATTCTATCTGACAGATTTTGCATTTAACCCTTCACATCACAACCCCTACTCAAACATACTGCACAAAATGCACACAACATGTTTCAGAAAACAAAACACTCACTGTAGACCGACACTACGCGCTGATCAATAATATAAACAACAGGCTGGCTGTTTTTTTCCAGTTAATTGTGGCATGCTAAGACAATAATTAATGGCTTCCACAATTGCGCAAGCTGAATTAGTTAAGTGTATGAAAACACACATTATCGTATGGCAATCATGGGCCCCTGCGCTGAGGCATTCCAGAGACAGAGCACACACACCCGGGGTACCCCAACCCCAGGGCAGCATGTACCCCCAATTCTGCCCCGCTACAAGTCTCCTCTAGGACCTCTCTCTGCAGCCCCTTCTCTCACAATGTGAGGAATTCAGGAAAATGCAAATGATCTCTGCAGCTTTTCTCTCTCCCTCTCCCCCTCTCTCTCACTCTCGCTTTCCCTCTCTTTGAAATTGTAAATACATTGCAGGCCTGAAACCGAGAAGACTGGCTTACTTTCATTTCACACTTTCCAACTTTTACTTATTTCTGCTACTTTATTACACTACTTTACTAATAGTTCAAGAAACTTGGTAAGTTGGTACAAGTGCACAAGAATGTACGCTGGTGATGATGAAATGAGGACTCAAAAGCCTGACAATGGGTGGAGCCACAACAATCTGTCAATCACTAACTTTGAACCAATCAAAAGATTTTTCCTTCTACTGTAAAACAAAACAATTATTTCAACTCAGTCAGGTCTAGGTAGCATACAATAGCTCCACCCATTTTTGGTGCCTTGCAACTTCATTCTCCCCTCACAAGCATATGCACAGACACATAGTCTGTAATTATAGCATTATGTGTGTCTATCTGCACTGGATATACATACCCGACAGAGAAGTGTGAGAAGTACAGAGTAGCATAAATAGATGCAATTGGTTGTAGGCACAGCCTGTGAAAATGCAGCTAAATTTGGTGGGTTTTAGACTGGCAATCCTGAAAAACACTGGAGGATCAAAACACACTGCTAAAGAGTGTCTACTTTTATCCCAAAGGTCCCTCGGTCTACTCATGTCTCCTACTTCCAAACAAAACTAGCTCTGGTAGGAGTGAGGAGGAAACAAAATTGTGAAAACTAAAATAGCCACACTACACAGCATGTAGGAAGGTCTGAGCATTCCGAATGCCAACCAAAATGCTAAGCAAAGAAGCTTCCCGTTCTCAAACAAATTGGTGAAGAACAAGTAATATCTAAAATGCAGGCTATATATTTTCATATTTAAATGAAAACTGAAACATCCCCACTTTGAGCAATGTGGGCAATTTGTATTCCTGTCGACAACGAACAAATTTTTTTAATGGGCAAACTTAAGAAACTGCTGAAACAAATTTTAAGTTCTGTAATTACAAAGAGCTCTGTTCCGTTTCTTCGTTCTGGCCACGTTTACCTTCCTGTCAGGCTCAACTGGCAGTGGCCTACAGTCAACCTGCTAAAACACGGCTCTGCCTTTCAGGCAACGCTTTACAAGCTCACCAACTCTTTTCCCACAGACATGGGGAGGTCGGCATGAAATTACCCACAAACTTAACCCAAGACTGGACCTTCCATATGATATCAAACGTTGACCTAAGCTACATTTGCCCTGTGGAGGCTACAGCACACAATTCTGCAAGGGTATCTTGGTCATTTGAGAGCTGGGTAATTAGTTTAAGTTGTCTTATTAGAAAAGTTAGTGCAATCAAACTTTCCTTTTCCCAGGCTTTGGTTGAAACATCATTAAGATAAAGAGTAATTATTTCAGATAGAACTGCTGATATAACAATGTAAAAAGATTGTACAGTGCCAATAATACTGTCAACATATACTTAATCATAAAGGCCCCTAGAATATCAAATAGAGACTCAGATATGTACTACACCATGCACAGAGTGAAATCAACTCTTATTAAAGAAGCCTGGACAGGAATAGCCTATATTTTCTGTATACAAACAGCTGGCCCTAGAAGGCTCCTGTCTACACACCGTATGATACAGATGTTCCATGAAGATTTTAAGAACTAGGCTAAACACTGAAGTAGAAACATTCCTACAAGCCAAGTTTCACTGACTGGCTCAAAGAAACATATCCGTTATATTAAAAATTCAACAGGGCGTCTCTGTAATCAAACTCACACAGCGAGTGACTTCATATGCGGTAATTCCCAAAGATGTATACAACATCCACAAGAGCTGGCAGCAGCCTTCGTAATCAGAGTCCTCCCAGAGAGAGCAGAGATATCTGTAACCATGGCAAAACAAAGACTGGCCAATATAAACTTTCCAATCATTGGATAGAACCTCTTCAGGGATATTCACAATACTTTCTAATCTATTAGACTTTCTGAAATGCATCAGGGCAACTAAGGATTCTAAGAGATCCTAACTTTACTTACATTTCCACCCTACTTTTGCAGGCATAACAAAACCTAAAAGAAAAGCGCATTTAAATCTTAGCACCCATTCAAAGCAAGACTTTGATTTTGGAGCAAGATAGTGGATTCTGACAGCTGGAGCTCTCGCATCTAGCAGTCGTCACATGTTCGTCTACCATAAACACAAGAAAATGTTGCACGGCATCTCAGTCAATGCAGCACAAAGCCTGGAACAGATCCAGCAGGAGGACTAGCAGAGAGAATGCAGCTGAAGGGCTTCTCTTCCCCCCTCACATGACATTTATGGGAATCATCTTTTCCAGAAAAAAATAGAAATAACCGTCTGCATTCTTCACTGACTCTGACTGCAATGGCATATGAAAATGTTCTGCGCTTACAGGAGAGAGAGACAGATTCACCATGTTCTCTCCAGCACCAGTGCAGTGCACAAGGGCCGCTTGAGAGCTCGGCTAGCAAGCCCACGGCCTGCGGCCTTCAGCCTCAACATCTGACACCGCAACACAGCTGGGGGAAGTCAGAGCATTCTCTCTGCATCTGAGCTGAACTCACTTAAAAACAGACCACATGAAATATTCAAAGAATGACGGAGGAAAAAAATAACAGGAAGCTAACCAAACGCAGAGTCAATTACACAAGGCAAATATGTATTTGCCTCTTTCTATCTAGGTCTAGAATCCAGTCTCTGTGATCCATTTCAACATATGCAAACACCCACCCTTCCACCCCACCCCTACCCAACTTCCAAAGCCAAAACCCCTTAAACACAACCTATATCTCAGTAAAAGTAAATAATCCATCTATTCATCCGCTGTTGGCTGTTCGTGTCCTTGCAAAACAAAGAAGACTTCAGAGGCTCCGCCCACTAATCTTTGAACCGTGTTCCCTTACCAGCAGAGTTAGGAATGCAGACGAGATTAGGCTATACCTCAAAAACGTACACCCCCAGTGGAGCAGCCACACACAACTGGATTTTCCAAAACAACTACTATTTCATTAGGGACTGTGCATCTTAATTAATCTCAACTACCACACCACTGTATGCAGCTTCATTTTCTTCTGTGTAAGAAATTGCTTGCTGCAAGGACACTGCATTCACTGAGACATGGACAGGCAAAATAATATCATAAATTTGGTGTTGTTTTATGTATGAATGCTGATTTAAAAAAATAAAAAAAATTAACTGAAGGCTGCTCCTGTACTTCAAGGCACTCGATTGGGGATCTTATGGCTGAATCTCATCCCTCCGTTTGAGACCACTTGCTTGTAGCTGAAACAGCTGTAGCTTTGAGAAGTTAACAGAATTATCTGTTCGCACAGAACGCCCCCTCCGCCTCCATGTCAGCCCACTTGCTTGCTCAGGCACTCAAACACTCACACACTCACGCGCTCACACCCTCACTCACATGCAGCCCATTCTCACCCTGGCTCCATCCTACAGCTTGACTTCCTGTTTTTAAAGTCTTTTTCTTCTGGCTTTTTCTGCCATTCTGATAAGAGGGACTTTTTTGTCCTGACATTACAATTCAATCTGAACCCTTCCTTTCTCTTGTTCTGACGTGTGCTTCAGCAGCGACCATTCCTCTTCTACTGAACTGCATACTACCTGATGGAATTAGTGTCCTGTGACACACGAACACGTTACATCTTGTTGGTATGCTCTCATTTGACATGAGAGTGATTTGATTTATACCATGACTAGTGAGTTAATCATCAATATGATATGGATCCACCCTGCCTCAGTTAGCACAAGAGCATATAAAAAATTATTCAGCAAGTTGTCTTACCACTGCTAGAAATTAATATTCCATTACAAACCTGAATTATATTGCACTCATGGCACCAATTACAGATGCAGAGATGGAGGGCACCGCTTTCAATAAAATAACAATGATAAACATTTTTAAAGAATGCCATTAATAATAAAGCTGCAATGACTAGTCGATTAATTGATTGCAAGAAAATTAATCGCGAACTATTTTGATATTTGATTAATCATTTAAGTCATTTTTAAAGCAAAAATTAAAAAAATGTGCTGGTTGTATGTTCTCAAATGTGAGAATTTCTTGGTCTTCCATTACAGAAAATTGAATGTTTTGGGGTTTTGGACTGTTGGTCAGACAAAACAAGACATTTAATGACGTCACCTTGTGCTGTAGGAAACTGTAATGGGCATTTCTGATGCTTTATACACCACACAATTAATCGATTAATCAAGAAAATAATCGGCAGATTAATCAATAATGAAAATAGTTATTAGTTGCAGCCCTAATTAGTAACGCTATCAATATTTATTGGTCCTCTTTTAGTTGCCATTTTTATTGTTGATGTATCCCTTGTTCTTTCATGATTTTATTGAATATGGGCATAGGAGTAAAAGTGTCAATCAATGTTTAGCCATTTTACCATATATAGCTGCATGGCTTTTGTCATTTAACAGCTGGCCAACAAGTAGATGAGAACTTTTGTGGACACACACACGTAAAATGCATGCAAAAACCTCACAACAAAACAAACCTCTCTTCAGGTTTGGTCTCCCGCAACTTCTTCCAATTTGTTGCCACATCTTGTGAATAAAACATTAATGGGAAGACTGTAAAAATGCATACAGACAGTAGCCACCATTATTTAGCTAGCACTGCACTGAAATGTCTTTGTGCTGTTATCACCATTCTTGAACTAATAAATGTATAGCCTAACTATCTCATTTGTGCATCTCATACAGATTCTAGCAACATCCAAGGAACTGGTTTATTTGCTGTCCATACAAATGTGTGTTTAACACGCATGACTGGCATGATAATATCACTGGATTAAAACACCAGACCTGATCAGGCAATTATTCCACTTCTGTGAGTCAAGGCCAAAGTGAATCCTGCGTTAACATATGAAAGAGAACGCACAAAGACTTGTAGGCTATTCCTCCAATTTTGGGTTTTAACATTTTCAAACAAATAAGCACAGAAATTACAGGATTCTGGGTTGCAGATATTCAATTTGGGAGCTGTAGTTACCACATAAGAACAGGCGATTCAGCCCAACTCCAACCAGTCTCATCATTTACCTACAATACAAAAGTGAAGGCAACAAAGAGAGCTTACAATATTTTACTGTTATCTTCCAGGTGTCAGTGATGTCATGATCCATGGTTCAGAACTTGTTGCAGTCTCTAAAATGTCAGCTTTCACCAAACTTGACTTATATTTTTGATGTAAAACTGCTACATTTGTAAGTGGCATAAGAGCAAAGAGTTTTTCCTCTATTTTCACGATGTCAGTTACATCACACCTTCGCTGAACACAGCAGGAGGTACCCGTGTCAGACGATAAGAGATGGTCAGCAAAAAACCATCTTGCATCAGTTTTCTCAGGCACGTCAGTTTGTTTCCCCTTCAATAATCATAGGCAACAGCAACAGAAACCAGTCTTTTCAGCAGACGTGAAAGTACCTGGGGATCACTATGCAACACAAGTCGTTTCATCAACTGGTGCAGTCATCACATGCAATCCGTTTGAAATAAAATCAAAAAGTAATGACTGAACAGCAAGCACAGACAGACAATAAACAGCGCAGTAACTTCTCCTCTTGCTGCTGAGTGATAAGAGCGGTGAGGCCAGTAAAGAGCTCATAAAATTTGTATTGCAGACTGTCTCCAGAGCAGTCTCAGGAATGGGAGAGTGGAGTCAGTAACACTGCAGACCTGTGTCTGTACAGACAGCCAACTCAAGCGACATTTCTTTTAACCACATTTGCACGGAGAATCAATTGCACCAATCAATACACTAAAGCACCACCAAGGATCAAGCACAGCAATGCAGCACAGATGGGGGACAGCTAGCACAAGTCCAGCGCAGTCGGACCGTCTCACTTCCTGTTTAATACCGAGCTGAGACGCAAGCACACACCGCTCCCAGACGACAGGCTTCATCCCCACACTAAAATATGTTTTGGCTGAACGAGGCTTACGATTATTAAAGGCTTGTAGATTTGGCCAAAAAAAAAAAACATGCTGACAGAGGAACAGTCATGGAAATAAAAACGCAGAACAATACAGTGAAGCAGGCAGAGCGTCCCACACGCTGAGATTCTCTGCAGCCTTCCCACAGCACCATCGCCTGGTGCTCCGCTACGCCGCACGGGAAAAACTAAAAGCACAACTTACTCCCAGCCGCCCGGCTCGCGTGTCAAAGCACACACCATCAGCGGCCCCAGCCAGGAGACTGATGGCTCCTTAAAGAGATTTCCGTTCTGTCGCTGAGGGCTCTGACAAGTCCCGCGACAAAGACACACACACACACTTGTGCGCGCGCACGCACACAGACACACACAGACACACTCCCCCTCTATCCCTCCCGATTTGAGCGAGACACCTACCCGTCTGAGCCCCAGAGTCCTGCTTAGACTTGAAGCCCTGGGTCTCTGTGCGTGGCGCAGTCTGTGGTTAATGACAGAGTCTGTAACCTGATCCTCCAGTAGGGCTCTCTGAGTGGTGTGTCCCTCTCCCTCTGCTCTCCCATTGTTCCAGCCCATACTGCCAGCGCTTTCTGACAGCCAAATTACTGTGCGCTGAGAAATGACTGCTGTCGGAGGAGTCCTGTTTTTCCCCCCACTCTATATCTCTCCACTTGCCTTCCTGTCCTCTAAAATGCTCGGGATTTGGTCGACAAATTATACACCTTATTCTACACAACCGAGGGGGAAGCTACACAAAAGATTACATTTTAAGCATAAAATAAAGTATCCTCAAGAAGGAAGCAGCTACTTAAATGACCTTTTTAAGCAGCAAAATTAGCAACTCATCGTTTAAGCCATAAATAGGACTGCAAGAAACTTAAAGACATACTCCAGCAAAAATTGCAGGGTTTTATTCATGATATAGGATGGGGTTTTCATGAAACATTTAGGCTACAGCTGAACATTGATTTTAAAAGGAAAAAATTTGAGAGGTTTCATGAGTTCTGAAAGCAAGTAAAACAAGAGGTCATGTGACATGGTGTCCTGCAGGGTGGCCACTTCTCACCAAGTTGGCTGGGTGGGAGATTCACCACAAGGTGATAAGTGGCCACCTTCACATAGCCTACAAAGATACCTCCCACTTGTGATGCATAGCCTACAAAAAGCAACAGGACTACAAGCTATCCTTGTATCTGTTGTCAACTTCTGTTCATGTCGCCTTTGCAAAAATGTGTCATCTTTGGTTGCTACAGCAATAAGAGAGGTTTTCATGATTTTACTGACCCCCCGTTACGCCTTCAGTGGTTTAAATTCAAACACATGATGGAATCTGATATTTTGACGAGGATTTCTTAGATATCGACTTTAAGAGCATTCCTTAAACATTTTGTTTCAGCATAGAGAAGAGCAGTGAAATATAAGTAAGAGGACTGCAATATATTCGGGTCTTATATAATGAAGACATTGTGTAAGCATTGTGAAATGAAGACTGAGATACAGCTATAATTAGCATCCTCTAACTACCACATCATGCCACTAAATAAGACAAAAATAGTCACATATGCCACCACCAACATGTCCTCTGGAATCTCAAGTACACAACAGCTCAAAATACTTCACAGAAAGCCTATTCCCACATAAGACAAGACACAAAATGACATACTTTTCAACAAAAATGAAAACAGAAGGTCAGATGTACCATATAGCAGTTGACAGAAAAACGGGAGAGCCCCACCTCTTCATGTCAGAGTTGAGATGAAACATTGGGTCAGATCACTGTCTAATGCTGGCTAAATTTAAGATGAAAACATCAGTAAAAAAACCATCTGAGAGTGGAAAGAACTATCGGATTGAATAAATGCTGCAAACTATCGAATCAACAAGTGAAAAAGGACTTCATTCCAAAACCTGGAATTCTGGAAAGAGACAGGTTTAAAATATGGGATCCACATGTGATCAGTGCAGTCAACCTGATATTGGATAGTCATTTGTGGACCAGCGCCACTTCATTTTGGAACACAGAACACACACGTTATGGAATGGATTTAAGACCAAACTTAGATGGTGCAGTGATCCAACACTGAGAACCCAAAGGAAAACAGATGCCAGAAAGAAAACCAAGGCCATAAGGGAGTACTTAAAGGCTGAATAAAAAAGCACAACACATTGCCAAAAGAGACAAGAAACATTTATTGAATGGTTTGCAGCTGAGGTAGAATCAGCAGCTCAGCAACCCGATAAGAAAGAGTTCTACAGTATTACTTAATCCTGAATTCTCAGGCAGAAGCAGTCATCACTATTGACCAACCACAAACAAAAACAGGCCGTTGCTCACAAAATATAAACTGCAGCTGAAATAAAAAAGAGCTGAATATTTCACTGAAACCTACGCACAGAGTCACCCTGGATTGGAACAGTAATAAAGTGTCCAAAATCTTAAAATAAACCTCAATACAATCCGCAAGACAGAAATGCAAAAGGCAACAAATAAACTGAAGAGTGGAAAAGCACCAGCACCAGATGGTCTGCCATCAGAGGCACTGTTGGCAGATTAAGCCACAACTGCTGACATTTTCCACCAAATTCTGAAATACATCTGAGAGGAAGATTCCCAAAGAACATGGACCCATTCCCTAGCAACAAGCAAAATACTCTGAGATAATACTGAAATCACTGGACATGACATGGACTGCCACAAGTGCTAGCATGCATGCATGCGTGCAAGCAAGCAATAAATAAATACATACATACATACATATATACATAGATAAATATTGTGTGCAAATCATGTACCATAGTACACTGGAACACACATTAGAATGACAATTAATAAAAGCTTTTCTTCACTCATTTCCACATAGCTAGACATGTGAAAAGCATGTTTTAACTTGATCTGAGAACTCAAAAGCACTATTTACTAAACAATAAAATGATACACATCTTTAGAAACAAAATAGAAACAGAAGAGCAGAAAATAACCAGGCCTTTCAGAGCTTCTAGAACAAATGCTATGAATAATATTAAAACCTGGTCAAATAATAAGTAAATAAAATAAACTTCTGTTATAAAGGAGGGCAGGAAACAACAAGATCAATAAAGAGCAGAAGGGAAGGAAACAGAATTGATTAAACCAGGATCACAGGAAACAGATATAACCAAACAAGCACTGGATAACATCCTATGAGGAAATAGAAGGGTGAGGCCATCAGAGAAAAAAATGGAAAAGGAGGAATGAAATGGAATAAATGTCCTCATAGACTAACTGACTTTTCCACACCTGGATCCACACACTGACTGGTGGTCTGTCCTCCACTGACGGCAATAGGTATTAGACTAAACCAAGAAAAATATTTATTTTACACATCAGTTTCACCAGCATGAACATATAACTAGACTGAAAATTGGTTGGACAGCAATGCTTGCATGAAGTGTAAAGTAAGCAATACAGAGAGGAACCTGCAGATCCTTAGGGTCAGCAAACATGTTTTCTTGATGATTTGGGAGGCCCACTGCAGCCACTGATACTGTTTTACCAGGGCATAGTAGGTGCTGTAGGCACAGACATAGGCACCACTGCTAACACATGTTTCTAGCAGTAGTTAGTAGTAGTAACAATTAAATAAACAGTGAATGGAACAGAGTCTTAGCCTGCATCAAATGTCACAAACCACACACACAGTAAGGACAGAAATGGGAAAATAACTTTTACTACAAAAACAAGTAGCTTGTAAGCTATCCAGCTAGCTATACCACATTACCATATGAAATCAAAGGTGTGGTTAGCCAATTGCTGGAAAAAAAAAAAAAAAGATTCTGCTGATAATTATGCTAATCTTTCCAAGACAAAAAGTTTCCTCATCATTCCCAGTGCCTAGCTGCTACTGCTACTAACCAGGACCATTAGCGGAAGCTGACTATCCAGCTAGAACCTCTGAACTGCTTCAGCTAACCTATCCCCAAGACTGTTCACTTCTGGGTTGAACGTGTAGAAGCTCTGCTAGCGAGCTATTTTGCAAGAGTTGGAGCTCCTGATACTTTGGCAGCTATGCGGTTGTATTTAAAGGATGAGTAGGAAACGGTGTCCTCCTGAAACTCCCCACCTTCACATTTGGCCAATCAATAAAGTCATTGAGTGCCATGTTTATTTGTTTGGGGTCTTCCAAAAAGAAAAAAAATAAGTGCAAAAGCCAGCAATAAAACAAGGCAGCAAACCCCTGAAAACAACCTAACAAACACATTTTCTATGTTGTTTCTTCTGAAGAACAATGTTCTGTTAGAGTATAAATCAACCTTTTGCTGTATCACTGCAACCAAAGCCCACATGAGATTAATTGTTGAGACCATTCCCCAAGGTGGCAACACATACCTATTAAAAACCTTTCTCTACCCAGAAAATTGGCAAAAACATAAAAATCTCATGGTCTGTGCTGACTGGAATACTGCTGAGCACTGGAAAATTGTATGACTACCAACTAAGAATCTCAACCACATTTTAAGCCAGACCCAAGATGGATACATCCAGGGTTTCTATTGCACTTTGCCTCAAGACAAACATTCCCTTTGAAGACAAGATTATGAGCAACTGAGTCTGTACATTTCACTTATACATTGACTAACCTCAGATTATTCCCATAGAATAGATTTATGAAATACTGAATCATTTAACTTATTTGACTATACCTCAGTTCACAGAAACCCAGAATGCACTGGATTATACATGCATAGGGATGTTCATTTAAATGCTGTTAACTAGGAATGAGATCAGTCCTCCAAGTCAATCAAGTGTTTCTTAGGCCTTCCATTTTATTCTCACAAGACACCCTGCACAACAGTGTTTTATCATCTACATTAGTAATAACAAGAACAATGTGGCTGTGTCTTGCCTTCCTTTTGTTACAGATGTCTTTGTGTTCTGCCTCCCACAAATTGAACCTCTTCAGAGCAATGTTAAACTGGAATAGTATCAATCCATGTGACTTTATTGTAGTTTGCAATTAGTCAATACACATTACATCTGGGAAGAAAAAAATCTTTTCAATTCCAACATTCACAACATATCAGATCACCAATGTACGACAATCACAGACTATGTGCAGATGCAAATGGGAAAGCTTGTTTTTTTCTATGGCAATTGGCCTACACGCATCAAAATAAAACAACACAAGGAATGCAGAGGGAAATGGTCTTGCTGCCATTGACAAAGAAACAGAAAAAAACAAGCTGACAGGGATGTAAAATGCTTTATATTGCCTGGCAGCACTGCCAAGATTGTCAGGTGAGGTCTTGCCCTGTGCTCACAGAAACTCAGGCAACAGAAGATGATGAGATCAAATCAATTTGTCTGGGAACTATTTGGAGACCTGCAAAAATGTGTCCACAGACATTGTTTACACATGGATGTAAGGGACTGTTATTGTTCCTTCAATATACATTTATATAATATAAATGTTGGTGTCTTAATTACTTTTAGTGACTTCAATTTAATCAATGCATTTTGCAGAACACAACATATCAAGCGTTACGTGATTTGGAAGAACCTTTGATAGATCTGCCTCATACTTGTTGCTTAAACCAGCGCCACTTTGTGCTTGGATGGCAAGACACAAAACTATGTGTGATCATGGCCACATGAAAACGTTTTTTACATCTGGAAAAATCCAGAACATCGCTGAATATTCTCTGTGAACTGTGTCTAAAGGCCATTCCTACCCATCTGTGTTTCATAAAAAACATTTCCACTTAACACGATTGGATTAGTTTTCAGTTTTTAGTTGGACAGCTTTACAGTATTAGTGACATTGCAGTTGACATTTGCCATTCATGACTTCATAAAACAACACTCAATGCCACTGCAGACTACTACAAAAGACGTTATCTAATATTTACATAAGTAACTAGACTGTACATAGTGTAGATAACGCCTACTCAGAGTAAATGTCTGGCACCATCCATTTGGTATGGCTCAGCTGAATGAAGTAAACCTTTAATTGACAAAACCTATTCATTCACTAATGCACACCAAACTGGAATGGGAGGTTGGGAGCAATTTGAGAGGACAAATTCAAACATCAAAGCCTCTGCTACAGGCAAATACTATTAATATATTTTAGGAACAATGCATGGTGCTTTGGTGGACTCCATCTGAACATGGCTCTTTTCTACAAACCCCACAAAAACATTCCAGTGACAAATTACATTTGTACAAGCCCTAGTTCAAATCACCCATTCTCATTTGATTTTGAAAAAAAAAAATTACCTGTGTGGGGATTTGCCCTGTGTTTCTCCCTATTTTTTGTTTCAGCATTCAGAAACTGAGAGGCTGAGTTAAGTGAGAGCATTCTAGAGCTCCAGGACTCACTTCACACTGGAAATGTTTACATTTTCATTTGTAGCACAAAATGTTTTTTTCCAACAATCATATGTAAATGTCCATAAATCAGTTATCAATCAAAGAGAGTTTCAGAACACAAGCTGATCAGAAAGGTGGGCTCAATTTATTCAGTGTTCAAGCTTCCCTGGTTGTTTTTGGGGTTATTGAAAGGTTATTCAGGGCACTGAGGTGGCACAGACTGCCATACTCCTGACTCTATAGAATGTGTTTCCCTACTTTGGCATGGCTAACTTAGTAATGGCTGTGTAAACTTACAAAAGTGCGGCTATTTGCAAAATAACTGAACCTGTCAACTGTCTACACAGAGAGGGCCATCTCTGTGAACAACATGGACACGGCCTCCATTTGGCTAAACATCAAAACAATGCACCACACTCACACCACACAGAAAAATACTATATCCATTTAACCTTTAAAAAAGGTGTTCCTTTATCTGACACTGAACTTACTGAAGTAAGATTTTTGTCTACCTGAGCACTACGGCTTCTTTTAGCTTCACAGTGGCTGAAAAACAAACAGAAAATTCTGCCAGGTATCTTCGTTAGAAATCCCTGAAGATTCCACTTCAGGTGATTAGTGAAAAATAATCTTCATGAAGTCTTCCACACACCTTCCTGTTTCCTTGCCTAAACCATCCACTGTGTCACCAGTAGCCAAAAGCCCTGGGTTGCTTCTCTGATATGGTTCTAGGAAAGTTGACCCAATCATATCCTGCTGTCAAGTGCAGACCTTTTAGCCAGTGATCTCAAGTGAACCTGGCACAGAGGGCATCCTCAGTCTGGACCGTGACTCAATTGAGACTGACAAACATAACACTATCTCCTATCAGGAGACTTCGGGACATGAGTCAGTGAGCTCGTCTGGCGTCCACAAAGAGACAAGGATGACCTCATGAAGGCCCAGACATCTGCTCTCCTGCTGAGACACTCGCCAGAACCCCCACCGCTAACTCATACTGCCCCAGGGCAACTCACGCAGATTACATGTCGCCTATTATCTACATAACTGGATTTTTACGGCAGGAATTTCAGTGTGGCTCCCTTGTTGACAGTGCTGTGCTGCACCCAGGAGTAATATTCAGGACTTGATTGGTCACCACTCTAGTGATTTAATCACTACACCTCTTTGTTTATTCTCAGCTGTCCGCACCATGGACACAGTTCAGCCTACAGTACGCTCTACATCATTGCTGGTGCAACCGATTTGTCTGCATAAACATGCCATCTAAGGGTTTTTTTTTTTTTTTTACTACTACTCCAGCTTACCAAGGTGATCTCACCAACACTCCATTCTGACTAGGTCACTTACAGCAGTCTAAAAGGATTGAGAAGAGGCACAAGTCAAAGTTCCCTCTCCTTATGCAGTACATGTTTGAAATTTCTGAAACTACCACCATCAGAATATCCTCTATTATATAGAAATAATTTGAGCCTCAGTTGTGGCATAATGCCGCCCAGCATTAGGGATGCTCTTCGCAAACAAACAATCATTTACGACTTATATTAAATACAATCTGGCTAAGGCAGGACCAATGTGAAGTAGCTATTCAGAGCAAAAAATGTATATCTCCATATGTTCTTTGATAACAGTTCAATTAAACTGTTAAAAACAGCTGACACAAACTCTTCTAGGCCAACCATAGTCATCCTCAGAAACCTGATGGCACCAATAGGCTTCTAGGTAGCACACGCAAAAAAAAAATAAATAATCAACCCATGTTTTCTGGAGATTGGGCGTCTGAAGACCAGACTACCATCAACATACCCAACCCATCAAACACTGTGCATCATTGTAGCCCAAGGGTCACTGATTCTAATTCCAGGTGCTGCAGTACCCACAGAATATAAACTGTGCCACAATAGTTGGCGGCCAGGTGATATGAACAGCATTAACATATATCTACCAGTTTTCATTGATTATGTGTGAAAATATTAGACATACAGCCTGGTAAGGCTATTTGGTAAATGTAAATAAAACTGAAAGCTATTATCTTGTGGTTGTTGTACTGAACAATATAGTGTATAACACAGCTCTAAATGCCCTTCTCACTTACAGAGTAGGAGATTCTGGCTCTTGATTAAAATATAATGGACCATGGCATTTATTAAGCTACTATTTATTTAGCTAGACTGAAATTAGATGCTTAGAGAGAAAAAACACTTCACCCTAAGCTTTATGGCGTATTTAGGCATTTGATACATATTTCTACATAAATATAAATGGACTAATTGTATGCCATTCAATCAGATGGTCATGACACGTAACTATTACTCTGACAGTTTGATGCATCTTGTCTAAAACAAAAACATGACTTCAGTGAAAGAATTTATTAAACAGTAAAATGTTAATTGATTTTTTTGTTTTTATTTTCTGACGTTTTAATCGTTAAATCTTTTTTTAAATAAAAAGAATGTAAAGACTATATGTACAAATAATCAATATAGTGGAATAACAGCGTCTAACAAATGTCTTTAATGTAATGTAACAATGTAAAATAAACAAGCTACAATTAATTATTCAAGTGTCAATCAATGTTCTATAACCTGTGTACAGCAGGCAGTGCACGTCTGTCACAATTTCTTCAACAATATTGCTGCGATGGTGCTCTTTCTTCGACCGACATTAAAAAGAATAATATAGTGTAATACAGGGTATATTCTCTCACACAAAACACAGTTAATTCAATCTGGTTGTTCAAGAGCTTTCTTTTAAAATACAGTTCTTGCACCCTTTCCAGAACGTTTAACTAGCTAATCATCTCGTCTCAAAAAGGAATCAGACACCTTGATTAAGCTGAATGCCCACTCGAACGCATCTCTGATTTCTTCAGATAATTTCATTAACGGGTTTTATGAGTTGGAGGTTGTTTGCTACGTCGTCTTTTGTCATGTGTAGTGCACAGCATGGGATAGATGGAACCAACACCGTCAAGTGCGAGCCATGCTCTCAACAGACTCTACATAACAAAAGACTCCCTAACAAAGTGTCAATTGGCCTCGATTTTGCGCCAAGGGGTCTTCAGACTGTGGCGACAAACAAAAAAGACGCCATGAAATTACAGTGTAAGCCTGTAACAGACTTTACTTTTATGCATCAACACTCTTCTGATATTTAAACCGCTTTTATGCAATAGGCTATTTATAAAACAGAAACTGTTTACCATTTTTAGACAAGTATAAAGAGATACATGGCTGACAGGCAAAAATGAGACCTAGGGAGTAGCGCACCCATAGTACATTTCACCCTTTTGTTGCTTTTTGTGAATCCAAATTTCTCAAAGGAAAAAGCTTGAATGCAGCCCAGCGTGTTCTAAAACTGTTAACGAGGCTGAAATTAAAATAACCGGCAAATATGCGTTAACTATTCCCCAAACACGCTTGACTATAGTAAGAAAAAACATTTCTAATGTGTTACGAAACAAAACAAGCAAAAAAAGTCTGTGGTAGCTCGCTAGTTAGCTACGTGGCGCGAGCTACCGTGTGTGCAGTGAACTACAGCAGCCAAATGCCTATGAAAAAAACACACAAGCACTACTTACCTATATAGTGAACAAAATAAGAAGTGCTTTCGGACGGAGATCAAATATGTAGGCTACTTTCCAGGATAAGCTATTCAGCCATCTGTCTGAAACCGGGAGACTGTATTTTTGGTCGATCTCTTCAAACGCAAGCTTCCAGTTTCAGTTGACATTGCCCGTCGTTGTCTTCTTCCATAAACTTTTACAACTTAAAGCTACCCTCATGATCCCGGCGATCGTAGTGAGTACCCCTCTTCTCTGACTCAATCGACGTTAGAAGAGCTTGGAAACTTTCCTCGATGCCGGAGTCGTAGTGCAGCATATCCTGGAGAAGGAAGTTGCCTTGCAACTCAATGTAATTAGAAAACCATTACCACATCATTTCCTTTGAGCCTATTCCCACACCAGCCACCTGGGGAGTCGGTTAATGCTGGATAGAATGATTCCAAATCTTACTGTAGACAATCAAGGCGTATATCCCTGTCTGTCATACTGCTGCTGCCATCATCAAATTGTTGATTAGAAATACTAAACTGTGTACCAGCTATCTGGTTTGGGATGCAGAGTTACAGAATAATATTGAAATAAAAAAATCAACAAAACACGGGGAGGAGGTCAGTCGTATTCTTTTCATTTAATGAGATGTTACAACCTATGCAGACCACAAAAACACATTACAGGATGTTGTGCTATGTGTTTCTAACTCAAAGATTTCACATAATCTATTAACATTTGGTTTGCTTCCAGGTATTCGAAATTGAGTCCTATGTGATCTAGTTATAACATTTGCAAAATGATTTATGATATAATGTTATGCTACCAACATGCTAACAGACTACGGTAAAATTATAATGTACAATCATGAATGCCTGTAATCTCCACATGAGAAATTCAAATTTTCTGAGAATAAAACTGAAATACAGGCCTATCAGTTTAATCCATCTATATGAACTATTACAGCATGTAACTCGTGATTCGGTCAGTTACTCCTGTTCGCCCCTGATCACGGCGCTATAACTACATGGTAATTAATTATTTAAATAATATACCTTACATTTAAAAGATTTTGCTTCTGCCAGTCACTCAATGGTTCACACCCCCACTCTCCAATGTCATCATGTTCAGCTTATGCCAAAACATGTCGTGGCATGTGATGTTTCTGTTCTGTGAAGTTCTTAAGATAGAAATCAGCAGTACTGTACTACTCTACCCTAACCAGTTCCAAAACTGAGATCATCACAAAAATAAAAAGTACAAAATGGGAAAACAAAAAATATATATTTTTTGTGTATAGTTTTAAGATAATTGTTTGCTTATATTTTTGTTTATGTGTACAATAACAGAATTATAATAACATATTATCCTATTTTGATATTTAATGAGTGTGCTGTTTCCCAATACTAGAAATTGGTCTGCCTGCAATATTATGTGGCCTAATTATGAACAATTACTTAGATATCTATGTGTAGCTAACTAGTCAGCCATCTCTTTAAATGCAAAAGGTGTTTCATTATGTTTTTTCCTCTGCTTTTTGTTGTATTACACTATTATGTTGAGCATTTGTAAAATATTTTGATGTTAAATAAGAATTTCATGACATTTAATCATCCATGATAGCTGCATATATGCTGTTTTCATTTTAATTCAATTTTTCCATTCTGTAATGGATTGTGCACCAACAGCCTTTAGACATGTCAATATGAAATCATTACTGAGTCAGTAATGATAGTCATGTGTGTATTTTGTTAATTTTCTATGCACACATCTGTCAAAATCTACTTAGCTAAAAATGACTATAATTATCACCATTACATCTAAAATGGACTGTCCAGATTTTTTTTTTTTTCTTCAGCAACATTATTTCAAGGAGAGGGTCCTGGAAATTGTGTATGACCTGATCTGAAGAAAAGCAGACAGGAAGCAGTGCCCTTGGAACAGCAGTGTGAACATGTTTATTCATTAAACAGTGTAAGATCACACATCCTCATGGCCAGTTCCTCTGCAACACGAAACTACAAACACATACTGTCAGTGACATAAATGAGCCATAGAACAGACTGCACAGAAGGAAGCTAAAGGAGGAAGCTGGGCAGGGATGAGAATATGCAAACCTGGCTATTCTGAGTGTATATGAATACAGAATTGCATGAGGCCTGAGAAAATTCTAAAGATATAACATAAAAAAGGCAGCTAAGTGGTTATCAAAGTATCAATAACCTTTAAGTACATTTTCAAAAGTACATGAAATCAGCCTTCATTTGGATAGTTTAGCTAACCAATAATGCAGTTGCAATGTGGAATAAACCAAGCATAATTGCATGAGAAAACCATCAACTTGGGAAAACTGGCTGCTGGCCCACTTGTGAAACCTGGGTTTGCATGTTAGTCATTTTTGCTATTGGATTGTGGGTATTGTAGTTTGTAGGCCTCCCTATGGCACATGATTTTTTTTGTTAGCCTATATCCTTCAGACATCTCAGTTATTTCAGTAATAACAATTTTATAAACTTTCTCCTACATAAATAAATACTTCATTGTTTTTGTGATGTCTTACCTGCACACTCAGATCTGGAAAGATGTTTGCCAGTTCTGTACCACTGTTGCATACAGTTCGTTTGGATGATCTGTTGTGTTGTAATTAACTGTACATAAAGGCATTTGCTACAAATAAATATGCACTTTATTGAATACATATTACAGACAAGTCAAAATGTAATATGTTACATACATGGTAATTAAGACTTTCAAATATGTTTTTAATGTTGATTTGAATTAAAACAAAATATTACAACAGTTTAGTGAGTTTGGTACAGTGCAGAGAATAAATTACTGCTTTATTTCTCTGGACTCCAAAGATAAAGTAAGAGTTAATTTGTCTGTCAGTGTATAGATAGTATGGTCAGGAGTAAGAAAGAGGCACCAAAGTACCAGGTTGTGTGTAATAAAAATATTAAACCCAAGAGATAGGAATACAAAAAAGAGCAAAGTCATTTGCTGCAAAATTATAGGACAAACCAGAATAAAAATAAAGCTATCAAACTCCAGTGTGGAGTGTACCCCCACTTGTTATGTCCCTCTCAAAGTCTGAGATAGCTCCTGGATAAATACCACTTCTGAATGAATGTGCAGCATACAAAGTCTTTTAAACAAGCCGAGTTAGAAAGACCTTCAGGTAGCCCCAAAATTGCTTTTATTAGATTATAATTTTTTCTTCTTTTACATTAAAATACATATTCTTTAAAAGCAACTATACAGACAGGTGAACTATGAGATTTAAACAAACAACAAAAAGTGCATCAAAAAAGAAAGCAGAGGAAAATTCAAACAAATTATAGCTCTGTCACCAAAACTATGCACACATTGACAAAATGCAACAAAGGGGTTGCAGAGATATAATAAATATTTTTATATAATTAAAATTGAATAAAATAAAAAATAAGGCAGACCCATAAAATTTAAAAATAGCCCCAAAAAGAGATTAAAGTAAAAATTCAGCAGAATATTCACCTGCCCCTGTGCTTGCCCCACACAGGTACTTTAAGCCGCAGTGACCACAGTCATGGTTTCCTGGTGTGTCGCTGTGCTGGGAGTGGCTGGTTTCGTACCAACCAAATGAATTGTGGGTAAACAGAAATAAGAGTACTTGTCTGACTTCATTCCAGTGTGTTGATTTTCTGAATGAGCTTCATGGCTCTTTGAGGAGTCTTACATTTCTCATGGAGAATGGATAGAAGCCCCATGCAAATGGCACAAATGCTGATTAAAACCTGATTAAACAGCAGAAAACTGTAATCAAACATCCAATAAAAGATCAATGTGAAATCATATTTTGACTTGCAAATTGTCGTTGGGAGACTGCTTAAGACACAAATTATACTGAAATAGTGGAAACTAGGAAAGAGAATTTATCAAAGGCTAAAGTATGAAATGTCCCATAAAGTACTTTTCATAAAGTGTGAAAAGTACTTGGATTCTGTATTTAGTTTTTCTCATTTTTACCACACAACATGAAATGTGGCATTAGCTCAACCCATCACAAACCTACCCCACAGACTCAGCAGGAAGTGACTGCACTCATGACCCTCCAATTCATGTGGCAAACCACCTTTGTAATTTTTCACACTACAGATGCAAGTTCAATGACATGTTGCCTAACACCTATGCATGTGGCAGACACAAAATCAAAATACATGAGCAATTCAAGCATACACAGTTAACTGCATTTTTATATTCTTTTCACATCTGTGACCAGATGATTGTTTTTATGAAGGAATACGTGGTCAGAGAGAAAACAATGCTTTATTTCTGAGGTGGCTACCAAGGTTCCACAACAAATTAGTTGTTAACCAAATGTAGAGGTTACATGAACCAAAATTTTAAATAAAAAAGAATGTGCTTTTTAGAGATGCACTGGTCAAAGTTGTCCACTAGGTGGCAATCTTAATTAAATAATGCTGTGTTGCTCAACTTGTCAATTTTTGGTTTCACCTACCAGTACAAGTCACTACAGAATTCATACAAATACACAAAATAATTTAGTGGTCTGTTTTAGTTGCAAAGGGTGTTAGAGGGGTGTGTTATTTTTCACTATGAGATATTCATGTCATCCAATCATGTACTGGTATTTTTTACATTTTGTGAGACATACTATGAGGAAAAAGTTGAACAAGACTTAAACAACCATGAATTTAGAAAAAAAGGTAAATGCTCTACATCCATTACGGAGAACAAAAATGTTGTTCATTTACAATCTGTGGTTTAAAAGATGTGGATGTTTGAATGTCTGTGATTCTGAATATTACTAGAATATTACTAGACTAGATTACTAGATTCTGAATATTACTAGACCATATACATTTTTAAACCAGATAACAGAGCACATCCTGCAAACTAAATAGTACATCACATAGACATAGCCTTCAGCACTCCATATGGTAACACCTGAATTTTACACTCTACGGCTAAAAACATCTTTGCTTTATTTTTTCCTATTTTAATCTTGCAAAGGGCTGTTGTTGACAATGATGCCTGTGTCACATTTCACACAAATTAAAGACATATGTTGTCCATGCTCTATGTACAAAATTATTCTGAAATAATCCATTTGTAATTAGCATTATTATAATAGTTTTATTGTATTTTTGTTGGGATATTTGTTTTGACACACACAGTACAGACATGTGCTGTGTTATCAAACCTATATCAGCTGAAAAACATGGCCTGCCCTTTTTCTCTTCAACTCCACTGATAAAATGATATTATGAGCTTGCATCGCATCACCAGCTCAAAGGTTGTGTTTTCAGATCATGGATGTTTTTACCGTCTGTGGTTTTTAGTGGCTGTATGCACTTTACTGCCCAAAAGATATTCATTCTCTTTATTGCCTTATGTTCAGTACTTCCTTTTGCTTTCTAGTATACATAGATTGTACATATCATCACTCAAAACCATGCACAAGGATGAAGGTATCATTCCGTGTATGTGTAGAATCTGCCCTACATGAAAATTAGGAAATAGATTTGCATTTTCCATGTATAGTCTTGCAGATAACACATAATGTACATATTGTGCATTAACACAATATAAATGTGTACGGTTTGCACCTCAGTAATACTCAAATAAGCACACCAGCATATACAGGAAATGTTTAGATAAGTCAACCTGTTGTCCTAGGGCCAGCGATGTTGCATATGACATACCCATATATGATTGTTTCAATAAAAATGTCCTGAATTGCAATTTCAGTTTTAAATATAGCCGCAAGCAGCAATTAAATGCACTGGCCTATTATTACGGACATGAATGAACAGGAGAGTCATACTGTATCCATTCCTATCTTTATTTGGTTGGACTAAAGTTTGATGAAATCTAACATTCTGTTACTGCATGTTCTTTTACTTAGTGTGATGTTCAAAACACTATGTGTTTTCCTTACTCGGCCATTCTGCTGCGAGAGGAGAAGGTGTACAGGCCACACTTCTATTTTGGATACAAGTAATTGATTGCACACAAAATCATATTTTTTGTTGAATAGGACTGATAAATTATTTTAAAAATATAGCTCAACAAATTGGACTAATGTTTGTCACATAAATTCTTCAGACATGAGGAATCCAAACAAATGTGCAAAATCCACCCTAGGATCCTGCTAACTCCACACCAATCCAGCCATCATAACAGTATAGAATTTCTGTTGTCATTGTGGAACAAGATGTTTGGAATTGGCTTGTAATGTTGTTTATAATGTACAGTTTAAGCTATTTGACCGTCATTCATTCACACTGTAGAGATTCATTACTTTCTGAAGTTCATGCCATGTTACATTTGTTAATGTGGTAGTACATAATTCTGTCCACTAGATGAAGTATGTTACCTTTATATTGTGTATAAAATGTGCTCTGAATTGGAGATTTACATATTCATGACTATATGGTGACATTATAGTCATAATTGTAACCACATAATCATGATTGTGTAAAGCTACGACAGGATGACGAACACAATATTTTGAAAATGTACTTTTGTGTAGAAGCCTATTTTGATATTATTTCTTAATGACAGAAAGAGTAACTTACTGCATTTTAAATTCAATTTTATTTAAAAGTGTATGGAAGCCATGTTTTTGTCCAATGAAGCTCAAATTTGGTACACATCTATTTAATGGAATTGTCTCAAAACACACTTACTTTGAGATTGATAAGCCTAAAGACTGACATAGCCTCATTTGCATTTGTAATCATTTATGGTACAGATGAATTTGTATGCAGCACGATATTTTTTGGAAGTACCAACTTCTCCTTCCCAAACTTTGCAGGGACTGGTACAATCAGACTATGTACTTACTTCATGTCTATCGGACTTGCGGTACAGGAGAAGAAGATTTTTCTGTTTTCTGTTCCACATGATGAGCTTTTATTTTAGTAAGTCACAAGGTTCAAAGGTTATGGCCTCTCAAATTTCAGACATTAAACTGGTTGTTATAGTGCCACCTTCAGGTACTTTTGTGTCAAAATTCCTATGTTGGTCTGGCCTTGTGTATTCTTTAAGCCTGCCAAATATCATTATTTGCAAGAAAACTCTGTAAGGCTTATGGCCATTTTTCAACAAAATGGTGAAAAGGCTGAACATTGTACAGCATGGTGCAGATTCATTTGTATGTGATTGAGAGGTTCTTTGACAAAGGAACTTGGCCTTTGAAAACTTTCTTGAGACTGATACTAGCATACTACATACATAATTGCATGTCAATCGGAACTGCGGTTCATGAGAAGAAGATTTTTCAGTATTTAAGTATATTTTTGCAGAATATTGAATCATTTGTAGCAGCCATGTTATTTACCCAATCATCTTCGAATTTTGTACATGTCTATACTGTAGCCTTGTCTTGCGTGTCACTAAGTTTCACATTGATTGGCTGAAAAATCATTCTGGTCTGATCCAGACGAAGGAGGCACCACCCTGCACAGAGATATAATAGATATCGTGTAATAGATATTCATGAGACAGTAATGTACAAAATGGAGTGTTTTACAAAATGCTAATGAAACGCATTTTGGTGTGTTTATCTGAGGCTTGTAACTTGTAGGAATGTGGGTCCTAAGGGTACAGCTTCGTCAAAGCTTGGTTATTTATTGGTTGACAGTGTGTAATAAAGTGCTCCAGATTTGACTGAGAATGTGTGCATGTGAGTAGCATGACCCGGGACACGGTGTAGCATGTTCACATGGATGATCATTAGAGAGCGAGCGTTTTCTTTTTTTAAAACAGAAGTACAGCATGGTAACCTCACTGATATCATTCTTATCTCTCTTTGGCCCCATTTGTAGAGCGCAATGACATATATGCATAGGCGTCAATTTGTTTTGTGCGGGGGACAACAACGAGTTCAACTAACTAAAGGCTTTCCAAAAGTGGTGGGGAAAAAATGAGCCACAACAAAAAGTGGTGGGGACATATCCCAACGTAAATGACACCTGTGCATATTCATTTTTTTCTGTGTCAAATGTGACTTCTTTCAAACATTTTGGCATTATGTTCTCTTTTTCATTTATAAACATTTATAAATAATCATCATTTAAATGAAATTTTATGTCATAAAACAGGTACTTCTTGTAGGAGGCCTAAAAAGAGTGGATTTGAAAGAGACATATTGATAATAGGAAAAAACTTATTTCATGCATTGAGGTAATTTTGTATCGAATTTAATACTTTACATTCTGTATGTGAAAGAAGCTGACAAACAATATGATGACAATAACAAAGATACGCCCCATTTCCTGCATCTTAGTATGTTTACCAGAGTAAGTCTAAATTTTATATCTTTTCTTTAGATCATGCTTGGTATTAGTACTTCCAAATGGTTTATTAAAGTGGATTTGTAAGTTTGTAGAATTTCCAAGTGTGCAGAGCCTCAATGGGTCACCCATAATGATGAGATCTGGCCCTGTATTCATAAAGCATCTCAACCTTATCCATTCTGAGATGTATCAAGCATTTATAATGCCTACTACATACATATATCCCAAAGTGCTTTCCAGAAAAGTGATTCAAATAAAGGACAAATAAGGCAAATCAAGCTGGCTATAATCTTTGATCATAATATTGGTAGCCTAAGAACAATATACCATTTGATAAGCAATGAATATACCTGGAGTCTAATTACAAACCAGGGAGGAAGCCTAAACACAGGAGAATGAATAAAACCATGGCTTGGTACACCACAGCACCTGCAAATCAGCTTAATGCACAAATCACAAGCCGCTTTTCAAGACAATTAAAATGAGTTCCCAGCACTCTGTCTTCCCGCTGTGAATTTCCATGGTTACCAAAAACAGTTTTAAATGTTGCTGCAGTTGTCACTCAGACTTATTGTGAGCAGTACTAACCTACTTGCAGAATAAGACACTGTTTACATACCTTAGAAGCTTCAATACATCACCATTATCATTTGTACTTCTAGTAAATGCATGAAAATTACACGGTAACGTAGAGGAAATATGAAATATGAAATCGACTTTGCTGGCCCCATTCCTGAGATTTTCCACTTCTTATTGTCTATGAGTTGGACAATTGTGTGCAAAGTCTGAGCACCTGTCTGACCTCCCAACAGGTTGGGTTGCTCCACCCTCACGTGTGTTCTTGTCACCTGTCATCCTGGAGTCTATATGACTCAGTGCAGTTTTCTTATTTTCCTCATAAAGATCCTTGTGGACCCATGTGCAGGATAATATGGCTGTGGTGTTTTAGCTGGCTGAATAAGTTCAGCGATATGAGCAAGAGCACTCAAAGGGTCACTGCAGTGTTATGTCACACCTGCTGTTTCCTGCGCTGGAGACCTTGGTCTTTAGCTCAGTGGGCTAATCGTATCTGCTGCTGTGTGGGGCAGCCAGTGAGGCACATGAGTCTAAACCTGCAGCAGATGCTTCCCTTCAGAGTTTGCAGCACTGCAGGGTGTAATAAGCATCCAATTAATGATTAATATGCAATCAAGCACACATATTGTTTGTAGTTTCAAGCTAATACACTCATCCACTGCTCCACCTCAGTTTTCTCTGAGCATCTTTGAGCTGTGATCCTCGGTCCTGGTCCAGGGGAATCTCATGGTGAGCTGCTTTTTGTTGTTATACTGCACTGTTAAATTGATCAGTTGAAAAGCAGAAGTTCCATTTGTTTGTAGTCTGAACAGTTGCAGAACCAGTGCTCCCTGCAGCTCTCCAGGGCCAGGATCAAGAGCTTCTGTAACAGAGACTCTGCTGTCCCCTTAGATCTAATCACACATCACCCTGATCATAATTTCAAGCACACATTTCAAAGCTATACACATAAGGTGTCAAGAGACTTTGTATCTGTGTGTCTTTGATATCTGTTCAAATTACAGGCCTGCAAATGACACTGCATCACATTTAGGCATTTGGTAGATGATTTTATCCAGAGTGACTTCCACAGTTGTCCATTTCTACACACTATCCATTTGTACAGGTGGATATTTACTTTAATTATTTTATTTATTTATTTATTTATTTTAATTCAGGTCAAGTTCCTTCCTCAAGGATATAACAGCAGTGCCATTCCTGGGATTGCTGTTATTTTTTGGGCTTTTATTATGGGAAATTATGTATTAATAAGGATGGGTTGATTCATTGGATAATTTACTGATGGATAGACAGATTGGTTGATTGTTAGGGTCTTGCATCCAGAATATCATGAATCTCAGGAACAAATTGGGATTCAGGATGTTAATGCCTGGATTTACAAAAACAACTTTTGACTCTGATGGAACAATGTGAAATGGCATTATTTTGATGGATTTATGTTATTGTGACTGCAAATTCTGTTTAGATGATATGCATTGTAGACTTGTTTAATTGTCTTCTGATCTTTATTGATTCGCTTACATAATTGATTCTCCTATTTCCCCCACTTCCCCACAAACAGAAGCAGCACATTCACTCTGGTAAATAATTAACAAAGTGAAAAACAACAGTCAGTCAATCTTGTTCATCATTAAAAAAAACTGTTTTGGTACGTTTACAGCTCACTGGAATCGAGTCACGACTGACCCTTTGCTTCTGGAACAAAGAGTATATAACATGCTTTACTGAAAGCCCTTAACTTTGCATGTGCAATATGTCCAACGGGTTTCCTGTTTTTTTTACAGTAAGGTCTGCCCCGAGAAGAGCATGTCACATGGAGTGTTTGACGTTGTTTGATGAGGCTAAATATTTGCACAGTGATTTTTAGTGTTACATTTTTATGTGTGGGGTCAGTAAACATGTGAGAGTGAGCGATTAGACTCTACACCTCCCCTCAGGACCAATCATTTATCAGACACGGAGCAACAGGTGAAACCTATAAAAGCTGAATGACCAGGTATAGGTCTTTTTATTCCCTTCAGCTACCGATGCTATAAGACCGTTCCAAGCTACGACTCGGCGCAAGAACAGAGAACATCCTGCCGCAGATATCATTCCGAAAGGTATTGCACTGAAATTATTGGGAAATAGAAATTTGATTTGACATTTACAGTAAAAATAAAACGCTTTTTCTTCATGGTTTATAATTTTTTTTTTTTTAGACAGAGAGAGAAGCACCCATAAAACCATGGCACCCATTTTACTCAACACCATGGGAACTGGTAACAGCGATTATATTGAGTAAGAGTTGTTTTTGCATGCATATACACCACCATACTGGATTGTGTTCATGTAAATTTGTGAATTCCTATGTTGGAACGACATTTTAACTTAATTTGGTGCAGTCTGTAACAATTCTAAGAAATATTAATTTCCTTTGTGTACTTTTCAGGAGCCATATACAATGAACACATATACCTCTGAAGCTGAAAGCTGATATATTATACCACATATAGCTAAAGAGTTCATTTTTCATCTCCTTTCCCCGAACAGGTGTAGAGACCACCGGGAAAGAAAGAACATTCATCATAAATACAAATTCCGCGTAAAATATTACAAAGCCTTTTTCTAAAATTGCAAGATACATCTCATATTACAAGAACACAGGGCACATCACTGAAGCAGTATAAAAGAATGGATAGTGCACAGATACCAGAGTGCACAGTGTGACCTAAAATGCTTTGCTCTGTGAAACTGAGTCACTGTGGACAGACGAGAGATAATATATCCGTCATTCAGCTGCTGTTATTTTTCAGACAGCAAGAGGTCCACGTGAAGAACCCCCATCTGGATTCCCTGGAAGAGGACATTCTCTATCACTTCGATCTTGGCACCAAGACTCACAATCTGCCGGAGATGTTTGGTGACATAAAAGTAGGCAGAGGCCTGTCAGAGCACAGGGAGATCCATGGATAATTATCCTTGTAAACCTTTTGCTGGTTTGGGAATACAGGGGGTCCTTGATTTACGAACGAGTTCCGTTCCTACGACGTGTCGTAAGACGATTTTCGACATAAGTCGGAACTGATACCAAAATTATACCTAAATTATCAAGTCACTCACACTGTACGCACAACACATGAAGGACATAAAAAATACAGTAATTAAATGAAACGGTAATAATAAAAAAAAAGAGAGACAATTCGTTACCTGTATTTCTGTGGTCGTATTTACGAACCAAACCACTTAGGTCGAAACTAGGTTTTTTAAGTAATTTATGGGAGTGCATGGTAACAATGAAACGACGTAACTGTAGACCATTGTAACCCGAGGACCTCCTGTATATATAACCACTGTTTAAAAACCTAAACTTGAATATTTTAACTGCTTATGAGAATGGTGCTGCTGTGTATCTCAGCCATGGACCATGTTTCTGTGATGTTGCTTTGTGAACTGTGGGGGCTAGATGTGTGGAACCACTAGAAACAGGTGGAAATCTCCATTGGAATTCAACTATCAGAATGGGTTAATACTGTATAAGAAAACCTTTCTCAGTTGTTTTTCTTAATTTCTTAATGATTTTTTTTTTCAGTTTGTGTGTGTTGGAGGCAGCGCCAACCGGATGAGGTCCTTCGCTCAGTTCATGCACCAGGAACTGGGAATGCCTGGTGACAGGGACGACATCAGGGACATCTGTGCGGGGACGGACCGCTACTCCATGTACAAAGTGGGACCAGTCCTCTCCATCAGTGTGAGTGGTCCTACATGATTCCCCTATCAGCATGTTTCCCCAAAGTGTCCATAGTCATATTATCAACTCATTCCATCACTCCGATATCTCTCCATGAGCGTGTGGGGATTCAGATATGGTCCCTGTAGACTTTTATAATTAACAGTTTCTGAATTGTGTGACAGTACTAAAAAAGGGTTCTACTGTAGGCACATGCAGTAAAACTAGGTGGCTGAAGTGCAGCTGTGCAATTTATGGCTTGGAGTTAAGGTTATCATGTAAGCGCTGTTACCAGCTATGGCCATTGGTCCACCTCACTGAGATGAACTGGCACTGTATAACTATCAGCAGTGGCTTCATGTGTGGGAGGATCACAGGGTGTGAGGTTCATAACGTACTCCAGCTCAGGGAGGGGGAAAATGATTCCAGATAAAAAGGCCTCAGATGATTGACATGTTTCCAGAGTGGCCTCTCTGCGTTGTGCCAGGGTCAGCAAAGTGATTAATCAGGAGTGAAAATGTAGCGATTTGCTGACAGAAGAGATTAACTGACAGTACATATGTAGTAATTGAAATTACAGCACAGATTGAGTAATTGGCTTGCAGTATAGATGACTAATGGAATGACTGGCCCACAGACCAAATGTTTTGTTGGCTGAGTGCACTGATATGGACTGGACTAGCAACACACAAATAGTAACTCAATTGTTCTGATTGACAGGCAGTATAGGTGGCGAGATTAGACTACTTTGATTGATATTATTCGATGCATGAAATGCAACAGAATCCTTCATATCCCTGAGGACGAATGTTAAAAGGGTGCAAATGGAAAAGGCTTTGTTGTTTCAGGCATGAAGCTTTCAGGCTTTGCTGTGATAGGCATGTCTGAGTTACACAATCATGCAATAAATAAAATACATAAAAATAGTTAGATCTGATGATCTTCCAAAAACAGATGGCAGTCCAGATATGTTGACTGTGTGACATTACATTTTGAGTTGAGCAGCTGACAGTACAGGCACACAGATTGGCTGGCAGCACAGATAGCTGTTAATACGGATGTGTTGATTGGCTGACGCTCTCCTCTGCTCCTCCAGCATGGCATGGGGGTCCCCTCCATATCCATCATGCTCCACGAGCTGATCAAGCTCCTGCACCACGCCCACTGCCGTGATGTTGTCCTCTTCCGCATAGGTACCTCCGGCGGAGTCGGTACGCCACCCCTCTTATCTCCTTCCTCCTCATATCCCTAAATGACCTGGAGCATACGCGCTTAATAGTCATACTGACCGAGACAAGCATGTTTAAAAAATGTAGTGAATTTCTACTTTTGGGGTTCACCATATGCACCATATAATCATCACCATATTTCTCCTACATAAAAGGTAATTTATGAATTTAATATTTTACCTAATACAGCCTCTCTATTGTTTTCTTAACAAATTGTAACAGCAGTGAATTTGACCTGTGGATTCGTTTTCAGAACTTCAACACGTAGCCATAAGTTCATTTCATTTTTGTCCATGTATTTCCAAGTCATGCAGTAAACAGCTCTTACCTGGGTCTGGGCTCACCTTGCAGGTCTGGCCCCAGGGACTGTGGTGATCACAGACAAGGCAGTGGACTCTTTCTTCCAGCCACAGTTTGAGCAGGTGGTGCTGGGGAAGGTGATCGTCAGGAGCACCGAGCTGAACAAGGGCCTGGCCGAAGAGCTGCTCAGCTGCTCCACTGAGATCCCAGACCTGCCCACCGCCATCGGCAACACCATGTGCACCCACGACTTCTACGAAGGTACGGCCAACTTGCCTCCCTTTCATACTCCCTCAGACCATGGACGCCATACTCCTCCTTGAGGGCCAAAACGTCAGGGTCGCAGAGTGTCTCATATGCTTCTGCACATTCATCTACAGCGCTCGATACCTTAAGAGTCCAAGTATCTTGTTTATAAAGCAAGATTTATACCTCAACAGATCACACTTAGCCAGGAGACAAGGGACGCAAGCAAAGAGTTCACCAGTTTGCTCTGATGCATTATTTTTGGTATTGTCTGAGCACAAACATTTTTTCTGGCTCAAACAAAGGTGAAGAACTGAAGTCAGCGCTCACTGCCCTCAGTGACTGGTATAATGTGAGAGGGGTGGGGATATTGGTGTCACATTACTACTGAGCTGCTCTGAGGGGGCGAGGAGATTCTGCCTTTGCACAATAGCTTTCAATTAGGGCTTATACCGTTTCACCTTATATTCAGTGTCCTTACTTACTACGTACTCAAGTTGTTGCTACAATGTAAATACAGTGTGACACATATGTAGGTAACTCTTGCCACAAGGTACTATCTGGTGTATCAAATGTTTTTCTGGTTGTCCAGTAGTTATACAAGCACAAAAATCTTTGCTACACAAATCAATAGCTTGTACAAATAGATACCAATGAATGTGTTACACTTAAATCCACTTTTAAGTACTATATAAGAAAATAGAAAGTACAGGCACTTAATATAAAATAGGACCACAAATGTCGTTATGAGTGAGATAACTGTGAAATGTGTATGAGCCATAGTGTAATAATTGGCATAAACATTGGCACCAGTCCTGTACCATGTGCGCAGCTTGAGGGGGATCAAAAGTGCAATGCGATTGGGAAGGTATATGGAAAGGCAGGCATCTGGCAGGGTTGTCACCCTCCCTGCAGACGAGAGGGTTCATTTAAGGAGATGCCAGCTGAAAGAGAGATGACGCTCAATTCAAAGGGTGAACTGAACACTCTGCAGTGCTCACAGTCTCCTCATTTGCCCTTGTGACAGCATTGTCTACGCTCCAGTGTAAACTCAAGCTCAAAAACCACAAGCCATCCAAAAGGGTTAATGTAGCCAAAACAAACATGGCAGTGTGGAAAAAGTTTAATTCTGCTCCCTGGTCAAAGTTTTCTGTGTCCGTTTTGGAGTTTGAAAAGTGGGATGCGCCGTTTTGAAAGGGCTGTGTCTTCAGGCAGTTGGTCAGTCAGTCTGTCGGACTTCTGTGTTCTGCCTGGCGAGCTGATGAGTGACCCATACTCTGTGTTCTGGTTCCAAAGGTCAGGGCCGGTTAGATGGGGCCTTGTGCTCCTTCTCCACAGAGGAGAAGCTGGAGTACCTCCGCAAAGCCTATGAGGCTGGAGTGAGGAACATCGAGATGGAGTCCACTGTCTTCGCCGCCATGTGTCACGTCTGTGGCCTCAAAGGTAATTTTCATTGTAACTAAAATGTAAATATCTTAATCGTACTTCAACATTATCTGGGATCATATTTCACAAAATGGGATTAAAGTTGTGATTTCAATCAAATTAATGTAATGCTGTTCAAATGACTTTAATGTTGTTTAATGCTGTTTTATCCTGCTTTGTGAAATGGCCTCCATGTGAATCAGAGTTGTGCCACTCATGTTTTAAGAGTTTAATCTTTAAATGTAGTACGTGTTAAGATTTTATTCATATTTTGTGTTTTTCTATTTAATAATGTGATTAGTATTTTTGAGTTTTAATGTAATATACATCTGACTGTTTCAGCCGCAGTAATCTGTGTGACCCTGTTGAACCGCTTCGAGGGGGACCAGATCACCACCCCCCATGAAGTGTTGGTGGAGTACCAACAGCGCCCCCAGCTGCTGGTGTCACGCTACATCAAGAAACGTCTTGGTCTCATCCAATAAAGTCCAATACACCTCAGTCACCAGGTTTTTTCCCCTTTGTATATAACTTCAGCTTCCTATGTAAATACTGATGCTGATTTGTACATTTCACACGTATTTAAAGAGTGCTCTGTATGTAGGTATTACTTGAGAACTGTCTTTGAAAGACATGAATTGATCAAATAAGCTTTGAGGAATTGTATGAATATGTAATTTAATGAGTATGTATATGACCTGATAATCTATATGTTTCATATCTATGTGACTTCACTGTATAGATTTATATAGTTTGAGACTGATGTTTTCTCAGGGCTTTTAAAATACTAAGTAGAATATTGTTATGAAATGTTAAGAAAACATGTCCAATGTTTATTTTAAAATAAATATGAATATTTAACAATTCTGGGTCTCTTCTGAGTCTCTGTCTTTTTTTTTATTTTTGTTGAGAGCAACACAAGCATGAAAATTCAGAGAGGCAGATGCAGAAACAGAACCATATCTCCAAAATGAATTATATTCAGTGTTCTAAAGTGGAGTACGAGCCTCCTGCGGGGAGGAGGATGTGTCGCTTGGTTCTCTGTAATCTTCTCAGAGCTGAATAATAATGCGGGATTTGGGGACGTGGCTAACCTGCAGGATTCCACATGATGTCACTCAGTGTTTGGAGGATATTAGTTCCCGTCCTGCTGTGCATGTGCCGTCAGACCCTCTGCACACAATCACTGCTAAACGCATAAATCCTCAAGCCAGCACGCAGCTAAAACACTTCACACACTCTGTATCTAAACTCCAAACTGTGCTCTGTTTGAACGGTTTACTTACCTATGTTTTTGCTGGCACACATGGAATAACCTCAATCAAATCATGCATTGCTTTGAAGCACACAACATCTTAATAGATGTGTAAAATCTAATGTTATTGTTTTGAAATGAAAAATTAAAATGTTTTATGATGGTGTGCTTCATATACAGTATGTAGTTGAAGGTAACAGACCAGTTAATTATATCTATTCCACAGAACTTACTGTTTATAGAGAGAGCTCTGGTTTTATGTGGCAGCTGTGTTGTAGGGATCAGTTTAGTTATTGTTATGCTGTGTTGAGTAGCTGATGGTAAGCCCTTCACAGCACAGCTTTCATTTCAAGCCTTTACACCTCCACATTTGGCAGTGTTTACTATTAAAGCTATTAACTCTGGCAGAGAGACAGATGAACCTGAGGATGTCTTTTTCCTCTGTCTGTGGATTACATATAAAGTCCAATTCAGCTGCTGTTTAATCCATGTTTACTCTCTGCTCTCAGAACAAAATCAAAGTCTGCGTGCTCTTCTGCATGATCTCTACCACTCAGCAAGGCAGTTCAGGGCACAATTTGCTTCAAGTTCAAAAATCAAATGAATCAAAATGTTTAAGTCTTCTGTATCTCTATTCTACATTACACACTCATTCTACAGAAAACATAGCCATTTGTGCCATATATTTGTGTACATTGTGTACAATGTTTTAATTGTACACAATGCCTGACTCTGACATGAGTCTAAATACACTTCCTGATATCACCAAACAGTAAAACTGGTTAAAAAAAGAGGGATTAACCCCCCTGTAAGAGTTACATTTGCAAACTAATGTGTAGTTATGCTATATTAGCCCACAATGATCTCTATAAACATTCATTTTTATCCTGCCAAAGAGTAATGTCATGTGACCCTCTGAGCCTGTGAGGCCATCTCGGGAGAAGGATTTTGAAATTGGTGTACTTTGTGCTGTGAATCCCTGCCTCCCACAGAACCTGAGCAGCCTGTACCCTCAGCTGTGCCCAGTGTGGACAACAAACTTTAGATTATAAATATCAAGCTTCATCTATGAAAAAATGGAACGTGCATTTTATGAAGGACAGACAAGCATGCAGAAAAGTGAGGCTAACCCATGGATTCCTACGAAAAGTATTTAGGAACAGTACTGTTTAGACAGATGTCTTTTTATCCACAGCGTCAGTTGAAAAAAAATACATACAGGGTGCTCTTGTTAATGCATTTGTTCTACTCTATCGACAACGCATAAAATCAATTTGCAATCTGAAATTTTACATTTTCATTTTTAAATTTGCAGTTCTTCTTTTCCACACTTACAAAATGTGTAAATTAGCATGTTTTCTCTTAAGGCAATGCCATTGAGAAACATTGTTTTAAAACACTGAGGAAAAAAACAAGTGTATATTCACACATGTGAGAATGCTTGATAATTGTGGCCCCCTGGCTGTATAGCCTGATGTTTTTAGTATTTAAAGCATACTGATGCTCCCCACTCCTCCTCTCACCCCCCCCATTCACCACCACCCAAAAGTTGTTGCACAAAAAAAGTTTGTAATAAAGAATGTGTAACTGTCAAAAGAGTCAGTTTGAAGTTTCACTTTGCTAAAACTTTGTACACATTGTATTCGTTGTACATTCCAAACCACTAAGCAAAGGTTTATGGAATGCGAACACTCCCATAAGATCGGCAGGGAGTCAAGCATGCCTTATTTTATTGTTAATTAAACCATCCTCTACTTTTCATTCATTTTTGTGTGCTACACCTTTCTCATATTCCTTTAATAATCTGGAAAAAAGTTAACGATCAAGTCTGGATATGATCGCTCGCCTCATTATGCAATAGACCATAATGGTCCAGCAGTAATGTCTGGCACAGCTGTTATGAAATGTACCCTACAAAGTTGATTCACTGTTTGACCTTGGGCAGAAACAATGTTGCCTTTGCATGGGGGTAAAGTTTAACTCAACTAAACATTATTGTGAAAATTCAGTCTTATATAAGAGATGTTTCGGCACTTTTGCCTTGTTCTGTGGGAGACGGTTCGAATTGATCTGATCAGCTGCAGGGGAAGGAAATGCAGGCAGAATACACAGTCACTAGTGGCATTTTATTGATTGAAATCAAACATCTAGGAAGACAAAAATGAAGTATGACAAAACGTGAATAATTAATATTGGAAATATAATCAGACATGGAATCATGTAAATCCATAACTTTTGGCATCATTCTCTTAATATAATAATAATGTTAGACAAAATATTATTGTAATTTAATTACAATGCTATGTTGTTTTAACTGTTTTCTGTTCTTTACATAGTAGTTTCATGTTCACTTACATATCTTATCAGTTTTGACAGCCCTTCGAGGAAAAATATGAGCTTGACATGGTAATGGGTAATGTTATGGTACAGTGTATCTGATATGGTTGATGACCTGATATATGTCGCTTTATGCGGTGTATCTCTGTCGATATGCATCTATGCATCTGTCTCTGTCAAATAAATGCTAAATAATCAAAAGGTCAGATTCCCAGGATTCTTTCTTGAGTAATCTTACCTTTGACGACCATGTGAGAATAACAGTGAGAGAGAGAGAGAGAGAGAGAGAGGCAGAAACATCACTCAGCGATCAGGCATAAAGTCATACCCACTTCTCACCAGTGGGTGGCAGTAATACCACAAGTTCTTCAGACAACCCTTTCTCCTGTGCCTGAGAGCAGTCAGTCTGAGCTGATGTTTAATCATCTGCAGCATGCCATATTTCCCCCCACTCACGCATCTGTGCCGTTTCCCTCTCTTCTTCTCCACTAGCCATGGCAAGGCAGATTCCACAGAGCTCTGGTGTGCAAGCTGATGCCAAAGCACTTTCTCAGTCTGTAAACATTTGCAGAGTGTCAGGCCAAGTTGTCATTTGACAGACATGTGAACCAGGGGGGCTGATGTCTGATGGGGAGGTTTTAATGGAATTGTAATTGTTTTGACATAAACAGCATGCATGCTATTTCCCAACATTTTCTGCTTAATGGGAGAGTGGGCCTTTACTCAAGAGAATATGTAGACAAACCCTTTTTTATGGCAAGTTCAGCCTAATCTGATTCCATTCACTATAACTACAGTTTCATGGATAGTGATGCTATTCTCTGGAGTTCAATTAGTAACCTTGTGAGGGACAGGGCACCTTTCTAAACTGAATTAATAATGTCATTTGCAGGGACTTTGTGCTGTGTGGTGATTAAATTAGCAGACTCAATCCATGGAAAGACCACATGCTCAAACGCTGCAGGGATCCTTTCAACATCATATATAATTAAACACCATAAAACATTTCAGTGATGATAACAGGCCATTCTGCTAATCTCTGCTCCTCCTTTTACTCATGCATGCAATACTAATGCAGAACTTTATTTACATGTTCATTCTCATGCCATTGGCATTGCCATGCCATGCAGTTTTAGAAGTTAGCACTGTTATTGTGTCTTGCAGGATAGATGCTGGCAGCCCATGCCTAATTTGTTAATGACCCAGAGTTACTGCACATATAAAATTGTATCCAGCCTTTAGCAGTTGGTAATGCATAAATAATATTAGACTCTATTTGCTTCTGAATATGAATGCAGAAATTTAGCCTGTTTCAAACAACTGCGTATTCTCAGGATATCATGGTCTTACTGTAACAGGAGTATAACCAATAGTAAACAAAGTGTCTTTCAATAAAACAGTATCATCTGCATACTGCACAAAATGACATTTACTATCATGCAAGTGCAGAGATTTGGCTGTCCATATCCTGTAGTTTTTGATTAATCATACAGGTGATTTAAAGCAGAGGTCCACAGTGTAGTTGTCTCTATTTTAGAGATATAGCTGTCAGGGTTTTTATGTATTCTGGACAGCCTTTCAGAATTGACCATTTATCCTTTTCTCAATATTTTTCCTGCTGCCTCTCACAAAATGATTTTTTAACCTGGAAGAACATATCGGGGATAACAAGAAGACACAGGAGCTGAAATTGCCTCTGTACTCACACTGATAGCGGACCTTGTGTTTCCAATTACACAAAAACAGCTCTGCGAAACACTAAATGAGTAAGAAGATACATAAAAATATATCTTCCATACACAGTCATAATGCTATAAAGATTGACAGCACAAGAGCAGATAATTATTTATCAGAGTAAACAAAATAAATCTGTCTGGAACAAAGCAATGTCTCATATTTAAACAATAAAGACACAGCACATAGGTGTATGGATTACCTAAAGTAATAAATCATCTTTACCATGCCTTTTCTATCATAGCAGGAACACTGGATTGACTTCCTTGAAGAGACCTGTGGCATAGATCAGGACTGAAGCAATACTGGAGGTTGGAGTGTTGGGAGGGTGGTTGGGGAATAAGGTCCAAAATTACATTTCTCAAGACAAACACCCTCTTTCTTTAGCCAGCAAAACAAACCATTACTCAGACTAATGTAGCTGCCTGTGAACTTTTATTTTCTACCCTTTAAACAGTTATCTTAATCAGTAACAGTATATCTCTTAACAGTTTCTTTTCCAAGTCATCAATTTCTCTCTCTCTACACTTTGCAATGCTCCCATGGAAAGTATCCCCTTCGTGCCTTCAGGCCAATATGATATTTTACTATATTTTAGAATTACTGATAATCATGTACGTCCTTCATATCTCCTCTGAAGTTAATGGAATGCTAAGATATTCCTTGTTATTAAAAATTGTCCTCATAAAAAACGCTCTTTTTGAGGAAACAGGAATTCATCAGTGATTCAAAGTGATGCACATAAAGAAAGCAAAATAGATTCGAAACGTGACCCTTGACTTCAGATCCGAGGGTTCAGTGCTGTGCAGTTAAGAATAAACACTGAGGTACCCATGCAAGTAACTGTTAAGTAAGTAAGTATATATACAGCATAGTGTACAGATCGAACCGGTCTTTTGTGTAAGTCTTCCTCCTGTGTCCGTGTGGGAGAACGTGCCAATGTGCTAAATGTGCTAACATGCTCAAAGTCATGACAATACAATGGCATGTAAAACCCAGGGAAGCTCACTGCTGAAGCCCAATGAGCTGCAGGCCCCCTCCTTACATACACACACATAAGCATACACACATACTCAAATATGCACACAGACACAAACATGCCCACACACACCCTGGATATCTGCTAAAGTTTGTGTCTGGCAACTTCACTTTGTCTACTGAATTAATTTTGTTGTACACTGGGGTGGAACCCTGCAAGTTACATTGACTGTATATTTAGTCATAGTTTCTGAGAAGAGCTGTGCTTTGAAGACTCATTACTGTACAAGGGACTACTAACACATCTGTTCTGCAGAGAACATGAACGTACCCTACTTGTAACGCCTCTTTCTGAGAGCGTGGCAGTCGCCAGTACAACAAGCGCACTCATGGGTGTACGCAAGTTGTCTTGGAGAGCGGGAAGCTGGGATTGGGTCCCCCAGAGACCCTGGCTGGAGATGAAGTGTCGCATTGCAAACAGAGATTCTCAGATCTGTCAGCACGTAGCTCACGCCTCCCCAGAGGGAGGCGGCGCATTAGCAGAGTCTATCGCACATTTGCACAGTGAGCACAAACAGCTTGCTCTGGGAATAAAGAGGTTCTGTTTGTTGTTTGTTGAGGGCTTTGTTAGTTCAGCATGTCCAGATGCCATGTTTTCTACCCGACTGAAAAGCAAGTACTTTGCTTTACTTTGCTATAATGACATTACTTTTCACAGCACTTGATATTGCATTGTGTTTAAAATGCTACAAATAACCCAAAATGTTTTAAAAACTACAGAATATTTATTGTATTGGGTTTGTTTTTTTTAACCTCACAAATCCCATATATACTGTCTGGGATCAGAGAAGTAAACATTATACAACAGTACAGCAGTATATACATAATCTCAGAACAAGCTACAATGTGAGAAATGACAACATGTTCCTCAATCTTAACCCACACCCTGCTTTCAGATAAACTCAGGATGATATACCAAAGTTACTGGTGCAAAACATTGGCTGTGCCTCTCTGGCAGGGGGCGGGGGGGGGGGGGTTTGTATCATGTAACAGCATAAGAAATTGAGAAAGGCTTTATTGGTGAGCCTGGTAGACAACCTCAAGGCTCGGTTAGCTCTGCTAACACACACACACACACACTCACATACACACACTCACACATTTTTAAAGACCAAAGAGAGACAGTCACTTAAGCTTGCTGCAATAGTGTCTAAAACAAGGAACCTGGAGGCAATTAGCACAGCTATCGTTGCATCCTTCTGTGCGGGAGTATGTGTGTGTGTGTGTGCGTGTGTGTGTACATATATGTTATGTCTTTTTATAAAAACCAGCAGGATTGGGAACATTGAAGCTTCCTTAAAAGCCATATTAATTTGGATTGAGCCTTATCAGAGCTTAAATGAATTAACTAAAAGTCAGTGGTATGAAAGAGAAAAACGACAGTCATTTTCACCAAAGTGTTCCCTATTTGCCTCTTTTGCCTTGATTATTCTAAAAAACTCTTCTCACATGTTTCTTCCGAGATTCTAAGTAAGTCTTACAAAACAGTACAAAAAAACAATGGACACAACATTTGTACAGGAATGCTGTTTAGGAGTGCTTGATGGAAAAGCATCTTTGTCAGAACATGACAAATATCACATTTATTCTTTGCAGACTCATTCTACATTGTCACACTATTTAGCTATTCAGATAGGCTATTGTTTTATATACAGGATTAGAAATGATGCCAAGTCATGAAATTTGTATCTGGAAGTGCCAGGGAGACTAAAGAACAGCTGCCATTCAGAGTTTTCCCAGAAGCCACTGCTCTAATGTAATCTTCCATTGTTTTGATCTGCCATTACTGTACTGGTGGGGTGTCCAAAAAGGGCTTTGTTAACTGTTCTTCTATAATAGATTGGACAAAGGAGAAGGGGGGAAACCTTCCACTGCACAGTGGTAGGCCTCTTTTTGAATAGAACATATTTTTTATTTGCTTAGAAAATGCTCTTTTATAGTGCAAAACTATACAAGATTATCGCGGTTTTTTGTATAATGTTCATATTCTTCATTTATATAGTAGGCCACATGCTGCTGCAGGTCAGAATCAAGAAGACTGCAGCAGCATCCCACCAGGGACTTAAAGCTACAGTCCTCTGGTTATGGGTTCAGCTCTGCTCCTCTCGGTTACACTGCTTGCCCTCATGACATTAATTAACTACAGTGAAATTAAAAAGTTTTACAAAAAGGCTTCAGACATAAAGCACAGGAGCCCCATCGCCATATCTGCTATTTGATATTGAGGGGGTCTCTCAGAGGTAAGCCATTGTTAGTGATAGTTCTGGGGGGTGCGGTTACAAATAGCAGGACTCCAGCCCTGTGGTTGTGGAGGTGCACAGCCAGTTTGCCAGTGCTCCTGTTCTGTAGGGGACGCGCCTGCGCTGGAACGATAGTACCCACATGAGCTCTTAATCCAGCAGAACTGGCAGCTCAAGCACCTTGTGTGGCCTACATAGTACATTAAACATCATCAAACCACACTACCCTCCTGTCCCTCTGCAGCCTGCAGAACCCATTGGAGGAAAGCGCTTAGCTCATAGGTCAGAAGCCAAGTGAAACCAGGGGCAGAGGGCTTCCTGTCTGTGTGGATTCTTTTAATGGAACACCTGAACAAAAGTTAATCTGTTACAGTTTAGCTTGCATTGCCAACAACATTATATTGCAGCCTGTCACATGGTATTATCAAACAGATCCCATCATGCCCTGCAACAAAAAAAAAAAAACAATAATCAAACCAGCTCTCCAAACAGCTGGTCCAAAACAACACGTCATGTTTTTCAATAGACAGACAATCTAAACAGCTTGTTCTCAAACCTGTGAACCACAACTTTCTCATCAAATAAAAATAAGAAAAGCAAAGCAGCTTAAAGTGCTCTGAACATCGTTATTCAGGGTAACCATGGTGATAGTTTGGCTGGTGGGTTAAAAGAACAAAAAAAAGCGGCATTGAAAGGATACTCTAAAATAGACTTAATTCTGGGAACACATAACAGAGAGGAATGTGTCTTAGATAGCCACACTATCTTATGACATTCAAAGGCATAGACTGTAATACCCCCCGGCGGACTTTATTTTTAATTCTATAGAATGAAGAGAGGTTTACTGCAGAGATTTGGAGGAGGAAGGACATATTTTATATGAATATGATGCAAAACCCGGCATCACATCCTCTGATGCCATGGGGCTAATGCTGTTCACAGCTGAAGCTTTTCTGAGACCTGTGTTTGGGCGGGTGGATACATTCTCATCCTGGTCTTCTGAACCACTCATGGCCACCTGTGACACCCTCATAGATAAACAGCAGGTTGAAATGCATTTTTAATTGTTTTTTTCCTCCTTGGGCGAACCTACAGCCAATTCTGTATCTCCCGGCTTGCCTTGTGGTCACAATGGGCACTGGCGCAGTACAGATTTTGAACCTGACTGTGGGGAGCATCCACCTCCCCACACTGGAACAGATGCTTTATCAGGGTAAGCCACTCAGCAGCCCAATACATGCATGCTGATAAAGTGCAAATTTTGGTCGTAGAGTCCAACATTCCAGCAACAATTACTTGTAACAATATCTATATAAGAGATGTTCTTCCATTTTAAGGCCCTAATCTCTATAAATTAGACCATCACTTGTATATTGGGACACTGCAAGTGATTGTGGTCTGAGCAGTTCCAGCTAGATTTATCTGAGACATTCCCCTTTGGGACTGCTAGTTGGCTTATCCTGTGAAGGCACTGTTCCAGTGTGTGAACGGTTGGACTCCACAGTTTTTGTATCAAATCTGGACTGTGCCAGTGCAAACTGACTGAAAGAATTACTTATAATTCAATGTATAATAGAACTAATATAACCAATGAAGACAAAAAAGACCCCAAAGGGAAAAATCAATTCCCCAGAGTATGATTGAAATCGTGACAATGCAATTTGAATGCCTTCCAGTACGGAGCTAAAGTTGGAGTGAAGCATGGCGTCTGAGCCTAAACAATACCCTGATACAGGAAACAGGCAGAGGAGCGGCAGTCGAATTTTCCCAAGCATCTGTGCTTCGCAGGCAGCATCTGTCCACTTGATGAGGTTCCTAATGAACAGCATCGACCGCAGCCAGTGTTCGGCAGCCAGTTTGACTCGTTCAGACGCTCACTCTGCGAGTGACTGGCGGGATTGCGTTTCTCACGCAGTGAATAATGTCAGCGTACACTGTGGTGGACTGACTAGGCCCTTTCCCTTAAAGGCACACTACAGCCGAATTAACTTCCTGATTGTACCTGATAAAACGCACACACTGAAAGACAGGGAGGAGTGGTCATGCATGACTTCACTAAATTAGTTGTAGAATTAATGCCCCATCATGTGAACTTTACAAATAGGAAAGCTTGCAGTACTAAGTTTTCAAACAATAGGTTGTCAGAAACAGGCTTCAAAAAACATCAGAATGAGTCAAGTCAGCTTTTAAAGAATGGTGGGTAGGCCACAGTAATGCTCAGTACACGTAGGCTCTGCCTACCCTTTAAAATTCAGATTAAAATATGCTTTTATGAACAAATAAAAATGAAAAAAATTGTGTTTGGATTCATTGATGTTTATACTTTGTTCTCTCTGCATAATTTCAAATAAAAAAAAAATCTTACACGAGATTGGTAAATTCAGGTTGACATGGCAGAAAAAGCACAGAGCTGCCTGTGAACTGTGAGCTTTCATCTCCTTTGCCACTGTGTCAGCACAAATTTGTGAACATCATGTATGTTTTTTTTTTAATTTTGCAGAGAGAAAAGAATACATATATTCTTTTAATTTCTACCTGTTCGTAAAAATCCATTTTCATTTTTACAAGGTTGGCGGTGCCCACACATCTCTGGTGAGCAGGAAGATGGATGTGTCAGCGGGAGGGGAGGAGCAAGGGGTTGGGTGTATGTACGTGTGGGGGAGGGGCCATGGTTGCTGCAGATAAAACATTTCCACGAGGGCCCCCTAAGTTGCTCAATGTAATGGCTCACAGGAGAATTTAGTGGGTCACAAGTCATGGCACACGCTCCTGCCAGTAATGAGGCCATCCGGCCCGGAGCAGTTTCTCTCTGTGCCTCTGCATTGCTGGCTGTGGCACTCAAGATAACAAAAGTGGATATTTTTGGGCCACTGGGTGGTGAAGTGACTGGAGCCAAGTGGCTTATGCCCCAAGGGCTTTCTGGTTTGAAATCCAAATGGGGCATCTTGAGTATTTCCACAATAAAAAAGAGCTAAAAGACAAGTGTGGCTTGTGTCTTTAATATGACAAAACCAAAATCTGTGTCAAATGTAAGAAAGCAAATTCAAATGAGCTATGGAGTGAACAAAGTCTCTAGCAGAAGATTGGCAGAACAGAAGGAAAACGCATACTCAGTGGCCTCCAATAATAAGAGAAAGACCCCAAAATAAGATTGAATACCTGGAGGAAGGAAATCTTCAGACACTGTGCAATGGCTGTGTAGCTGTAGCTGAGACTGCTTTGCTGAACTTTTTGCCCTCTAACTCCCTCTATTGAGAGACTCCCATTACTGCAGGAGCTGCCTACTGACTTCCAGGGAGGGACTGTTCCTCTTCATCTGTATTCCCTTCTGTGTTTATTTTGTTTGTCTGTTTATTTGGTAAGGATCTTTGGTAAGCATAAGATGGCTTAAAGCAAATTGAAGATACTGTGTAAATGTAAAAGAGTGAAATGCAGAGGAAAATATGAACAAGCAGGTAAGTGCAGTAATAGTATTAATTCCCACCCGAAGCTATGTCCACAACCAGGGAATGGCACAGTAGGAAATAAGAACACAGAAGTGCACAACACAAACATAACCTCTACCACTAATGCAGTAAGACATCCCTCATCCACACACAACATGAGCACACACACACACACACACACACACACACACACACACACACACACACACACACACACAACATGAGCACACACACACGCACCCACACACACACACACAACATGAGCACACACACACACCCACACACACACACACACACACACAAACACACAACATGAGCACACACGCACACACACAACATGAGCACACACACACACACACAAGTGATATTTCAGAGGTACAGTCATCATCCAACTGTACAGATTCAGGACAGATCACAGCTAGCAAAATCCAGTAGTGATTTAATGCAGTTCGACTAGAAAGTAATGACGACAATTGCTTTTCTCATGGTGGAAGGCAGTTCATTCTAGCACTGGGGGGTGTGAGATGAGAAGGCGAAGGGCCCTTTCTGTATACCTTCGGCAGGCAGATACAGACAGATGACCAGAAAGGGATATTTAACGTCTGGAATACAATATTTTCACTGCTGCTGATCAAGCTTATGGAATCTGTATAGAATTCAGAGTTTGTTTATACATGGATATGACATTGACTGGAAAATATTTAATTTTAGTGTGTTGAAACAAACACAACAGTGAACCACGAGAATGTGAGAATTTCAAGTCAGTAAAATCATGGCCAGACAAAACAACACTGCTTTTGACCTCCCCATTACGCAACACCACCTCGGGTCCAAGTCAAATCTCATTGTTGGATCAGCCCAATGGCTCAGTAAACATATCACTCATTGTTGGCCAACTGCATGATTAGCCATTTACAGCAGCTGGGTGAATGTTTAAACTATAGCCATGGTGAATCTCAACATTATACTCTACATTCCTACTGAGTGTCTTTGAGTTTCCATCGTTAGTCCTGTTAAAAGGCTGTCAGCTTGTTAATGAGAACAAAGTTTACATACCATTTTCAGAATTCGACCAATTATTAGATTGATTTTGGTAAAGAAATAGTTCAGTAACACCAATATATTTTTTTTACATTACTGTAACATGCATACAGGCCATTCAAAGAGTTCTCCAAAGAGAAAGAGCTTGCTAGGTAGCCTTCTTCAGGTGATCTGTATAACACATACACAGATGGATGGACTGTAGACACCGCAGAAGTCATTAAATTGAACTGCAGTGGCCCACGTGAAGATGAAACCTTCAGGTTTCAATATACCATATTGCTGGGGTATCCAATTTTATCAAAGAAAGAATGGAGAGGGTTTAGGAATGTGCTGTAGCCCAGTATTAAAACTCTATTAAAAAAAAAAAATCAAGACCTGGATTGTGGATTGAAGACCTTGATTAGTTGAGTGGATGGTTCGACATGATTGGTCGCACCTGCCATATGGCACCCAATCATATAGTATCATGGTGAGATAAATGTAGCAAGCTTGCGTGTGAGGTGTTTCAGTGGCTCTCTCACTAGGAAAGTTTTACCTCAGTGCCACTCCCACTCTGAGCTCAGCGTGGCAGCAGTTATTTATCACCATGACACTGAAAATGCAGAGGCTCTCTCACGTGGCCATTTTAGCGGAACACTAAGGTGTGACATTAATCTATGGGCTAATGTCAGCAAACTGGAGGTGCAAAGCATCAGACAACTGATTGTCTTTGCCGGAAATGAGTGTGCTCAACGGATCTGCCGACACAACGCATGAATCAGGGGCAGCTGAGCGAATCTTTTTACATCAGATCACATCAGAGACTGAGGGGGAGCCATCATTACCCTCACTGTCACGCGTGACAGGGCGTGAGTTTGCCCGCGCACACAATAGTCTGAGTACATCTGCCTGTCTGCTGTTTTGTGTGTGTGTGTCTCTGTGTGTGAGCCTGTTTTTGTGTGCGTGACTGCATGTGAGGGTACTGCATGTGAATGTGTGTGATTATGTGTCTGTGACTGCATGCGTCAGCATGTGCATGTCTTTGTGTGAGTTCGGGACAGGCTGTTTGTGTGTGCTTATGTGTCTGCATGTGTTGATGGGTTTATGTCTGTGTGCAAATGTGTTTGCTTATGTGGTTGTGAAAAGTGTGTGTGTCTGTAATTTCATGTGTGTCTGCGAATGGTGTTTTCTATTTACAGTTCTTTAGGGAGTGTATAATTTCCACTTGCCCATATGTGCAAATATGTTTAAGTGTGCCTCTGAATTTCTATTTGCATGCAAGTGCCATTATGTATGTATGTGGGAGTGCATGTGTGTGTGGGTATATGTGTGCCTGTATGAATTTGTGTGTCTGTGAGCTTATTTTTATATGCAGGCATGGTTACGTATATATGTGTATGTGGGTGTTGAGTGGGAGGGTGTGTGTGTGTGTGTGCGTGTGTGTGTGTTGTTGTAGTTGTAATGGGTGTTCTGGGCACCATGTGTCGTGCTGTGCTGACAGCAGCCCTGGCCCTCACCCCGGGGGTTCCTACTGCGGCACAGTGCTGTTAGCTCAGCTGTTTCACCCACAGACCCCTGCAGATCCCTGTCACTGTGAGGAGTGTGCGCACGTGCTCAACAGCAACTAATCCACCAAGCTCCTCGCACAGGCTAAAGGCTAATCTGCACCATTCCATATGGAACAAATCATTAGAAATAGAAGAAAAGCATAAATCCTTATAAAAGACTGTAACGATTTCAAATCCTCTTTTAACAACCTCGACACAGACCGTTTCAAATAAGGAAACATCAACCAGAAATGTCCATCAGAGGGCACTGTGCTTCCCTGAACGGCTCTTTCAATGCCATGTCAAATATGTATTTGAACTCATTATTAAGCATTTTCTAGTTTGTTTGTCTTCATTTAGAAAGTGCATTACCATCTGAATAAAATATATAATGTACTTCATGAGGTGAGAGGCAATGATAAGGTTTTTAAGATGCAGTAGCAAAGCCATGTTTAAGCACAGTGATTTACACTGACATAGATACAACAGCACAGAACTTCATGTCTCAGTGATGAGCAATCCGTCAGCCTCTCTCCTCTCAAAAGACCCTGAACTATTCATTCTGCCCTTTTATGATACTTTTATAATATTTGTAACAGTGCTGGGTAATCTCTACTCTGTAATTATTTTTTTTTAAAAAAAAGGACAAGAGCTCAGAAAGAACAGAATAAAATATCTGATGGGAGCTTTTTTGAAGTTACTGTCAGTTAATGGGCTGCGAGAGTCAAACTGCTGGAAAAAATTACAATGTCCAGATGACATTTTAAGAAACGCAATGCTGGAACATGAGCGAGAAGCATCTCACAGAGACCTAAAGAGCTGAAAACACAGATTACAGTGGAAGTTAGACAGAAGCATTAATAAAACAGCTTTTATAATGATCACCTGTGCTATTATGCTAAGTCGACCGTGTCAGCCTCTTACTTTATCTTACTCTACCTTATAAACCGACCAGAGACTGGAACTTCCTCTAAAAAAGGCTTGAATTTGAAGCTACCACTAATGGACAAAAGCACATAATCATCCTAAATTTCCCCAAAGGTGATTAGACATAGAGGAAATGTCACAGTGGCTTAACGGATCCATTAGGCCGGGACTGATAATTAATGGGCGCTGTGTGAATTATGTAAGAGGACCTACCCAATTTTCCATAAAACCAGCCATTTGCCAGGTGTGGCGGCCCTGTTCTATGTCCATTTTTGCAATGTGAGAGGTGGTCACAAAGACATAAAAGACTTCTGACCAGTTCTACAAGTAGTGTGTTCCCTGGTCTGGGAACCCCGGAGGTCAGATCTCCAGAGACCTGAAGACACTCTCACCTTACCATCTTGGAACAGCACCAAGCCCAGAAGGTGGCCAGAATCTCAGAGGGCAGTTCACGGAAAAGTGACGTATTTCACACATGCCTCCTCTTGGACACTTGTTTAAATTGCTGGTTTGAATGGCTACCTTCTCTCTAGACCTTCATCAGACCACCTACACTCCATTTGATGTGAAGTCATTGCATTGATTACCTCCTGAGAGTGGGTGGGATTATCATTCTGAACTTCACAACCTTTAACCAGGCATACAGCAGAGAAGTATAAAACAGTTACCCAAGGCTAAATCCCCCAACCCCAGCCTGGGGGCTTCATGATTGACACATTTGGCTTCACATATGCATGGAGAATTACGCAAATATGACCAGCGTGCAGAGAAGAACTATCAAGAGTAGTCATGATACTGTGGAAAACAGACACCCTGATGTGGGATGAAGCAGAAATGATCAGTATAGTTTATTGGTCACGGTGAATAGGTCTGCACAAAAATTCACTCAGACATGGTACATACACCCACGTATTCACACTGTGGGGGTTGTGTGGAATTCCATCTGAATCAAGGGGGAAACCACTGTTTTCATTTATGACTATGATTTATTGTGTATTGTGTTTTGCATGATTGCTCCATATTTAATATTGTTGTTCTTTTGAAAATATTATTTTCGTTAGCAGCTGTATTTTCTGCTGCAGTGTACCTTAGCCTGATGTCTGGGTTTTTGGACAGCACTTAAGCTGCATGGTCCTTTGGGCTTATAATACAGGCAGCAACAAAACCACACTGTTGGACATATATGGCTGCAGCTCTTCTATTGCTCATGTACACATCCACAATTATAAATCAGTTTTAATGGAGGGGCTCAATTTCAACTCTTTATGCATATAAATGTCTCTGGAAGACTTAATTTGTATTTAATTACAACACATTGAGGCATGCTGTTAACAGATTATGAAACATTCTTGCAGTGGTCCTCATCTTAAACTCACACTAATCTGCACTCATTGGGCCTGTAGAGTCAGCGGTACAGCCATGGACAGACTACGGCAGAACTAAATCTGCAGCTCATCCACAAGGGCTAACTTGGGAGTGACAAATGGGAGCAGCCTGGCTGGTGGTAATGGCTATTTTTCTGGGAGTGAAAGGGTAAAGATTAGGCTAGAACAGAATGATGAGAAATGGAGCAGTGTCTCCATACAGAGAGGGGCAGGTCTGGTGGGCAGGGGGTGGGGGGGGCTGTGAGTGCTCTCCAAAGTGCAGCACCCAGCTGGAACTGACACTTCAAGACAAGTCATGGATATGGAAAGAGAGAGAAAGGGCGAGAGGGAGAGAGAGAGAGCAGTGCCCTGGTGGTTGCCATGGTGATAGGGAGGATGCAGGGGGCGGCTACAGTGATGAGGGAAGAGAGAGGAGACAGCTGTGCTGGAGTCTGGGCCCGCTTGATAGCCCGCATCCCACAGGCTGTTGAGCGCATCATTTTGCCCCGGCCTACAAAGCGGCACCTCTCCCCGAGTCTGCCGATGCGCTCCCCACAGCCCAGGGAAAAACAGCGCGTCTGTTTGCACTGCCTCCTAGAGAGAGCATAGCTGTACCATGACCGGGTAAAGAACCAGGAAGGGCCCAAGGACCAGCCTCAACTCCAGACCCTCAATCATTAATGTTGCATCTGGATAGCTTTGTTCACTTTCCTGGCCAGAACTGCCTGTAACCAAGCAAGTTTCTGATAGTGAATTTGGTTGGCTAATTCTGACGACACACAGAACACGCAGGCCATCGCAGAGCTGTCAGGAGCCATCAGAAAACTCTGGATTCTGTGTGTCACCACTTCACACATCCACTTTACCGTGGTATTCATCAGGAGCAGTATCAGGCCATTGGTTTATTCATAAAGCACATCTTCTGGATGTCACACCATGTAGGTGAGAGAAATTACTCACTCTCAAACTTGCTGTGAATTGGTACCCTGAGTTTACAGCCTCTCAATTATCAGGTGTACCTGGCCATAGCTGCTGGCCTCCCCCCAGGTACACAGAGTGCAGGTCTCTAGTGACAAAAGCCAAACACATTCATCTATCTGTAGCTTTAAAGTCTCCTGTGCTGCAGAGCCTTAGGTGTTTGTTCTCTGCAGGACTGCATGGCCTGTTTTTATTGCAACGATTCATCATGAGGCCAGTCTTGATTCCTTTTTTTTTTTTTTTTTTTTTTTTCCGAACATGAGAAGGAAATCAAAAACACTTTGGAGGAAGAGAGGTCTGAGAGTTCAGATGTGTAATTGGTCCTGTGCTCTTTGGAGCATTAATTGAACTAGATATCAAAGTAAAGACAGATTAGAGAATATCAATGCAATCAGCTGCGTGATGTCTTTGGTTTGACCTCCTAATGGTCTGTCTCCCTGAGGAGAGACATCTCTGCGGGATCCTTCTCTAGGTCTTGAAGGCCAGACTGTTATATCATTTCAGCCATCAAATCCATTAATAAATGGCTTTTAAGTACTTATCAGAATTGTTCCTCACAGGGCCAGCAGTCCCTGGTAATAATGTCTTGTATTATACTTTTAGTCGGCCTGTTTTTCAAATAGCGTTTTTCATTTGTGAATTTCACAGCCAAAATGTGTAGTGATTACCAGTTAACAGTGCTTTAATATGCATTGCCTCAAAATCAATATACATAATTGAAACGAATTACTTCTGCTCTGTTTATTGATGTGTTTCCCTCATGTTATTCTTTTAATTAAATTTAACATGACCCTTAGGTTCACTCACATACTCTTTTCTAAAGAATGTCAGTTAAGGCAACATGGGTGCAGGGTTGAAAATAACCACTTACTCTTTGGTGAATCCCCAAAAACTAAACTAAATGTTTTTGTGAAAATGTTTGTATACTAACATGGCAACGTATGAATTTTTCCTACCTAGAACAAATTAATTTATTGTAATTCATTCTGAATCTAACTCATTGCTGATAAACAATTACATACTGTTAACATGGTTACATTGTTACCAAGCCATTTATAGGTTTGTGCTTCTCCCTGCATTGTGCATTATGCAAAGTTTGGACTCATTTTGAAAGTAGAAAGACTATACTGCTATTAAATGTGGCTGCCATTTTGATTCAGGGAAGCAGTGTTTGATCAACAAATGTTATCACTGTTTGTCTTCATAGCCTTGTCTTCAAAGATCATTGTCTTTAGATATATTACCCTTAAAAAGTCAGTGAGCAGGGGTAGCCTCTTCTCCTCACCTACTCCTCTCCCTCAGTCTGTTTCTGAAGACAGTATGTAGCTTTTTGAGGTCATATTTGTGAGCCCCAGACAGACAGGTAGTGATTTGCAGCAATACAAGCATTCTCTTGATCAGCTCATTCTACTCATCATTTCTCAACACATTTCTTACATTTACTCATATTAACTGCTTATATTTAAATAAATATGTGCTTAAATAAATATCACACTATAAGATACGCCCCCTGCCTGTGAATCAATTAATATTCCTGTGAAACCTGTCAATCAGATAACAACTCACCTGTGCAGGGGTGGACATGACTGCAGGGCTCCATATCCTTACTGCCCCAGATGAACTAGAGCTACATACAGCAGAAGGGTGAGTACATCAGTACAATGATTACATGTGGGAAACCCCAAGCTTATACATTCCTTTCTTATCAGGTGTCCCTCACTCCTTATGGGGAGTGCTGGATCCCTCGAACCCCCCTTTTCATTTCAAATGCTATGGGGGCGTTGGAGGCCCACCTGTACACTACAGATAAGATCAACAACAAAATGCACACCATCTACCCAAGCAGCACCTGCCAAGCTTGCTTGCCACCTCTCCAACCCTAAAACACTGAAGAAATAAGACAATCAAACTGATTTTCAGTCAATGATAGATTATACCCAGCCCTTCACAGCTGATTCCTCAGTCGATAGCACCAATAAAATATGTCTCCTGTGTTAAAGTAATTGATATTGGGTGTCACGGCCTAAGCTGAGCAACAATGACCATGGTGGGCAGATCTGTACCTTACCTAAGACAGCGCTCCCTCAGCAAACACCTGAAAATAAACCGTGGCATTCACAAAGTTATGCCCACCACGTATCCTGTGTTTGACTACTTCAAAGCCCCCGTCTGCTTGGTCTGAATTTATCAGGTTTAAATCCACGGCTGCCCCAGTCTCAGCAGTCATTGCAGAGCCGTCGATGACCTACAGCTTCCAGGACGAGATCCAGATCATATCATGTCTATCATCAGATAATGCTGTAAACCATTCTACCTGCATGTGTCTCCTGCGGGAAGAGGCTGTCACTCCTGTCAGAGGTGTGTTATGAATATTATAAATCATACTCTCAATCATCTACATTATGGCTAAGGTAATAAGCAAAGGATTAGAGATGTAGATAACACAATTCCACCTCCAGAGATTCTCCACACACATGCATTAAAAACACACACACACACACACACTAACACACTCAGATTTATACATTCCTATTTTTTCCTTTTTATGGCTTCTTCTAGCTGGTCTTTGGGTGAAGTGCATCTGAGCAGAAAATGGGAAAGTTCACAGAGTAGGTAAGAGCAGAGTGATTCTCCATTTCCAGCGCTCTTCACAGAGATGGGTGGCAACTGATTGATACTCCATTTCTCAGCCTCACAGAAAGGAAGGGACAGACTGATATTCTGTTTTTAACAGGAACCCCCCGAGCACCTCATGCAGAGAACTTCTCTCCTGTGGGCCAACCCATAGCACACACACACACACACACACACACACATATATGCGCGCACACACTTCCACACACACACAGACACACACACACAAACATACACCCTAGGCAGTGACACAGATGTGCTGTCAATTGTTACACACTTCATATCTTCTTTCTATGATTCCATTCCTCCATTCTGCAAAGACTCTGCAAAGAACTCTCCCTCTCTCTCTCTTTCTGTCTCACCCCCCTCCTTCTCTCTCTCTGTCTTTCTCTGTGTAGCTCTGTCTCTCATTTAATTCAATATTTCAGTCAGTTCAGATGTGCTTCATTGGCAAAGTAGAGCATTCACAAAAACATGTAAAGTATGACATCGAAGCTAAGTAGCATGCTCTCTCTCTCTCTCTCTCTCTCGATCTCCTCTCTGTCACTCTTCCCTCATGCACAAAAGAGTTCCCACATCAAACAGCACATTTTATCAGATGAAAGCCTAAAAACATGGAAAATGGAACTAGATTGAATACAGAACATTCTCCACTCGGTATGTAGACACAGGGAGGGGTATGGAGACTCTCGTTGCATTTAAAGGTATTTTTGTCCTTTGCAATCTTCAGTTCATAGTTCCCCATCTTTGATCAACTCAGGTTTCATTTATAGCATGAGAAATGTTAATGGGCAATAAAATGTGGCAAACTGAAACAACACTTCAAATATTGCATCCCTGGTACAACACAGTGCCTATCTGTCGCCATTCTCATTCGATCTCATGCCTGTTTGATCACAGGAGAGAATCTGAACAGTTAATCTACTGTCACATTGCTGCGCCAGCTGTACACACTTTGTACCGTTCGCAGGAGGAGAAACTGCCATTTTCCAAAACAGACAGATACCCAACATCCTGCAAATTGTTTTTTTTCCATTACCCATTGGCAATTATGTTGTTGTGAAACATCAAAGAAAACCTGAAGTGACTACAGCAAGCTTGCGTTCTTAATCCCGTACCTCATGCATAACTCAAATAATCGTTGTATAATATTTCATACATCATAGCTGTGGAGAGGAGAGGGATGTGCATCAAAGAAGGGAACAATTTTAAAGGCAAACTAAGAGAAACTGTTGTACAAAGAGAATATTCATCACTACCCACCAACTGAATATAATAATGAATATTAATTGAGCGATTTGTGACAGCGCAGAGAATACTAAAAATATAAGATACATAACACATTTCACTAGTATACTTTATGGTTGCTTCATTTGTATTCACTATGAAATCATGTGAAAATCACATACCACAGGCGTCTTCCACGTAAATAATGAGTCCATTTTAATGTTCTTGTGATGCCCTGTATGCAATCTCACGCTGATGTGTTATCACAAATACTGTACATCTGATGTTACAAGAGAACACATGCTCAGTACTTGAGAATTTGAAATAATAGCCTTTCCACGTGTTTCATTATGTCCAGATGTATTCACAGCTATAGCAGGGAAGTCGGTGTTTGTTTCATCTTTATGCATTTTATCACATACGGAAAAGGAAATTGTCGATGAGACAATTAAACCCGCATGGGTTTCTGAGATTGTCACAGCTGAATGAAGAATCTTGACTTCACATGAAATTTCCCACACAGATTAGCTTTCTGTCACAAAGAAAAGCACCCTGCCTTCTCATAAAGTCTTTGTGCTGCTCGGCAAAAGAGCAGTGGAGAAATTGGCCACATGGTGCCATGGCTCTCAGGCTTATAGAACAGAATGTATCAGGGGTGATTGAGCTACACCAGAGGCTGAGTCACACACAGGCTGGAACTAGCTGAAAGAGCATTTTATTTATCCCCAAACATTTCCTTTGCTACAGGGACAGTTATACTGCCTACACCTAATCTCACCATTCCTTCCTTACCCATGAAAACCTCTGGATATTAAAGGGTAATCAGCTCAGGATTTGTCACTTAATTATATATCAAACACCACCGCAGCTTGCCCAGCTAACAATTTTTCTATTCCCAAAACATTCCAGGAAAGTTTGGATAAATGTTCCAGACCCACACGTTTGTGCGTACCCTTGATTTCCTTTTAAGATTGTTTTAAGTTCCAAGAAACATTCTTTGAGTCTTAGAGAGATATTCAGAATTTTATTGAGTACAGTCTTGCATTTAATTATTATTGAGGATGTTTATTTTATGTTCAACGTAACAACACTTTGATGGCTTTATGAAAATGGTATTGACATATCCCCCAATTCAGTGTATGGATAAGTACCATGGGCAATGTTACCAGGTAACATGTTTACAACATTCATGGAACCTTTTTCCTGCAACACTGAAGGAACTCTTTTTTAGAATGGTTTAGAGGAATGGTCTCATCATAATTCCATCTTGCAACCAAATGGGCAATCTATCAGGATCCTTAGTATAAAAAGCCGGTACATCTTTAATTAGTAGGTCGTTATGGTATGTACAGAACTGCGAGATAAGTAATGAGCTGAGCAGTTAGATTAAAAAAAGGAAAGATAAATTGAATAGGCAGATGCCCAGACTGAATTTCAATAACGACTAATTAGATGAATTCACAGACCTGGTATGTCAGGAGAAATTATAGACTGTCACCAAGGCATCACAATTGCCTGAGGAAAGGAATATAATGTTCAGGTGTCTCGGCCGAGGCCAATGACAATCCCTTCCATTAGAGATAAAACTGTATCTATATATCAATGAATAAAAGATAAATCCTGGTAATAAACTACATATTTTATCTCTCTTCATCATTTGCAGACAGACAGGAGAAACACCTATCCTTGTCCATATGGAAATTACACTAAAAAGTATAAATATTTCAAAACTTCACATCATATGGTCAGTATACAAATAACAGTTATTTCAGTAATTTAAATATATTTTAATATTTCCCAAGAAGGCTACCCATATATTTATGATGTACTGCATTATAGCGTATTACCATTGAGGAGAGTTGTTTCTCTGTGGCAGAAGCGCCAGCACCAGGGAATTAATGGGCCAGGGGCACAAATGGCCCTCCCTCAGAGCTCAAACGGGTGTGACTGGAACAGCTCTCTTCACAAACACAACATCATCAGTGCGTTCCCGGCTAGCGAGCATACGGCGGCCCACTGGCAGCCTGCAGCCTGCGCAGCTGTCCGTCCGCTAGCATTTCAGCAAATCGCTATTCTGGCAGTCTGTTAGCGGGCGGTTGGGATGAGCATCAGTTGCGGTGGGTGAACCATCATACCGCCAGCGCAATGCCATAAGTCAAAGAGGTGTTTGCCTGCTGGATTTCAACAGTGGACAGTGAGACTGAAACTGGACAGTGGCACTCTGGGGTTTACCAGTCTTGCAAAACATTTCAGATATTCAGTTTTTTACTTTGAATTAGTGTAAAACAAACAACGAAACAGTAGATGATATTATTCTCAGTAGGTTTTGCTGTTCTATAGTTTTTAATTAATGGATATACAGGTGTAACTATAGAAACAAGTTTTACCCATGGTTGTGGGTCTCCCACGGAGAGGCTCTACTCAATACACTCCAACATGAACAATTTAGAAAATACAATCTGGTTTACTACAGCATAGAGATGAATCCATGTACAGCCAACATTTTATCCAAAGCAACTTAAAGTTGATGAAGCTAAGCAAGGGCCAATCTCCCTGGGATCAACATGGGGTTAAGGGCTTTGCTAAAGGGCCTATCAGCAATGATGTTCTTACTGTGGCTAGACAGGGGTTTGAACCATCAAACACAGGGGTCCCATTCATGTACCTTAGCCACTAGACTACAGGCTGTCATTTACAATGCAGCTTTCACAGATCTTAATGCATTTTACTTTCAGGGGTGGTCATTACAAACTTCATCCACCAAAAGCAATATGAAGCAAGCCACATACACCTCCACTGAGGTGGAGAGTATTGGATTTATTTATCCAATTAAAATGGGGTATGGTACAATGACCAGAACAAAACAACATTCAAGCTCTTATGTATTTTGTTTGAATATCAACAAGAGAATTACTGTGAGACAAACTACTGATTCACTAACACAACATAATCCCTTAGGAGGCTAGGTTGTTCATGTTTTTTTATTTTTTATTTTTTTAAGGGGGATGAAGACGTAACTATAGAAACAAGTTTCTCCCCTTGCAGCTGTGGCTAATGCGTCTGTGGCTTAGATGATTTCTCTTCTGAGAAAAGCTATTACGCGACACCAAGCTTGTGTACACCATTAACCTTGGAGTATGCATGTGCAGTCATTATCCCCAGAACAAGGGCATCTCCCACAGCTAGCGCCAGCCTCCTTGCTTCAGGGCCCAGGCCACCAGCGGGACCCCAGTTTGACATGCCTGCTGGGTCATGCCAGGGTGGGAGCGCGGCTCAAATCACGCGCCCTCATCTCTCAGGGCTTCACCTCCAGGGGCAAGAAGAGCAATCAGGGCCAACGTGAAGGGACGATTCATCCACTGTCAAATCATGACCCTGCCCAACGGGGGCTCTCTGTCCATTTTTATTCCTGTATTCCGCTTTACTAATTGGCCGGGCTGTGTGAGGTGGAATCTCCAGGAAGATAGCAGGTGATAATTGCTATAGCCTCACCACAAATGTCTGTGCTGCTCCGTCAAGGTACTTTCTTTGGTCTTGTTTGCCATAAATCTAAGATCCTATCTGGAACACAATTTTAAATTGCTTACAGAAAGTGGCCCTGAAATGCATCTATTCCTATACTCAATGATGAGAAGAATGATTTATCAGAGGCAATACAACCTATATCCTCTGCATGGATAAAATGAAAAAATAATATACAATATTTTTCTATTCTGTCAACAAAGCACAGTGAAATGGAATATGTTTCCCAAGTAAAAATTAAATAATCAAATTGTAATCGTGGGTTAGGTTTCTGTTGCCTAGAGATTAATAACAGCTTCTAAAACTTCAGTCTTCTATCAACACCAGCATGTTAAAAATAGAGGTATAGAAGCATCTATTCATCTATAAATGCGATTTAAATGAAGGAACATTTATGACAAATTTACATTTAAATAATCATAAGAAATTGAACCAAGTCATATTACCCATATTCATTTCCATTATGGATACTCAGTTTGGCACTGACTGTTATAAACCACAAAAGAAATTTACTGCAACATGTACTGACAGAAATACTTTCAACAGCACTGACAGGAGGCACCCAATAAAGTCAGACATCCAAGGAGCCATTGTGACATAATGTCTCAAAACTGTCGCTGAAAATCGGTGGTACAACTCTGATGTTCATGGTAGGAGAAATAGGAATAACCTGTCTGTTTGTTTTATTGAATGTTTCTCCCTACTATTTCATAATTTTCCAACTTTAGATGAAACAATCATAATGTATTTGTTGCCCCATCCTGAGGCTGTGATATCCTCCATGCTGTTGGGAGGGCCCAGATCACCACCCATGTCCTGGGAAGCGCATGCTGCCAGTCACTGTGGTGGCACACTCCACTCTGCAGTGGCCTGCACCAGCTGGGCTAGCCTCACACTGGAGGACTATACTTCATGTGTTCATGGTTCAGACTGCCCTCAGGAACCCCATCATTCACATACATTATAGTCATTTAGCAGACGGTTTTATCCAGAGTGACTCACAATGTGGGAGAGCATACAAGCATTCACCTGATTAATGTGACAGATAGTGCCAGAATTAGCAAACAACACCAGCACATACATGTAAAATAATCAAAGTATCAATGAAACTTAACTGTGCTGACAAGAAGTGAAATACAATCCTGAGAACAATCAATACATTCAAAATGAACCGTCCTAAGAGATGCATGACCATAGGTACCATAATCTCAGCTCATACCTGGGTGCAAACTGAGGAGGTGAGTCCTGTCAACCTGAGGCAGGGGTAACATTTTTCCCTGTCTTTCAATCAGGTACTTCTCTGTGGGGTCTCTCAGCACTGGCAGGGCCAAGATTCAATTTCAGAGCTAGGAGTACCTCACTGTACTGACGACAAGTGCCTCAGCAGGAGAGACATTCTTCAGATGCAACATCAGAGGAGGAACGTCTTTTTTCCTGAATTTACCATTCAAAACTCAAGGACACTTGAGTCTGTGTTCTGTGGTTAACTGAAGCGGTGGTTCTGCTGTGGACTGATTTATTTCACTTTGTAACTGTTTTATATCTTCTGGTCTGAGCCTTGTTAGAATCAAGGGAAATTTGGACTGAAGTGAACACAAGGAACTTTTGGCTAGAAACTTGAAAGCTCAGGCTGAGTTGAAAATGTGAATTTCAGCATAATACCGATCCACTCTATACTTCAAATCAATAGAGAAAAATTTATCTGAGAAGAAAATGAATGGTATAGACTGGCAATCCTAAATATCAAGGACTGGATAACACAGATACACATACAACAAGATGGTATCAAAGCCTAGTATAACATTTGTTTGCTGCCTGTATTCTTGCTTAGTTAACCAACATTATATCATATTACCATCTATGCCAAAATTATACTTTGATGTCATCTAGTTGCCAGTCCTCCACTGTTCATGTTTTGTTGGCCACTGGAAAAACCCCTTCCACACCCCGTTATGTCACTGTCCAAACCATATTTTCAACCCACAGTGAATGAGGTAGTAGCATAACACAAACCATTGGTGGAGATAATCCCTGACTTGTTTCAATGAATTAAAATGTTTTGCTCTTCAAAACAAAACAAAATTAATGTCTGTAATGAGTAAGTTTCTGGTGATGTATTCTTCCAAAAACAAATCTAAGGTATTTTTTAAAGTAGGTCCAAGAAGTTACCTGGCTAACTGGTAAATATTACAGATATAGGTATCATTAGAGATATTCATTGAAGCTAACTCCTTAACCCTCCTTCAAGAAATGGACATCTGCTCAATGTGCTACACCCTATCCACCCTACCTGACCCTGGCTATATTAGCATATAGTATATCAGAGTATAGTAGCAGTGCAGTTCAGTTGTCATACATTTTATATCAGACATGAATATAATAGTACTTACATTTTTTTTTCTTTTTAAATGATAGCTATCATTATATCATCCTTTCTAGATATATTTCTGACTATATACATAACTTTTAGTTTATATTTGCAACCTTGTTATGCCAACCCATAGAGACGGGTGCTCCAGAGCAGGCTAATAAGAATGGACTGAACAGATTCAGTAATTTACAGTATCCAGTGTCATCAACAGACCGATTAAGAAATGAAATGGATGGTAGCAGTAATGTAGTGGTAACTGGGGACATGGACATACTGTCTCAGAGAGTGTAATACTGTAACTCCACAGCCCATTTGTATTAATTGTAATAATGATAATAGGTCGTTATGTACATCTCCAGACTTTCAGGAGGTTATACTCTTACGTATACCCTCTACTATACCACTGGACACACGGAGACTGTATGATTTCAGCTTTGGTTTTTTGTCTCTGCTGCTGTCTCATTTTCCTGTTTGGTACCCAGGTTCATCCAGAAGGCATTCGTTGTTTTCTGCTGGCTGAGGTTTAGATCTTTTCAGGAAGTCCTCTGCTAGCAGTTGAGGGGTCATGATCACTCCTCAACCCCAAAAAAGTCTTGCAGCAAGTCTCTTTTTTTGATTATTATAATCATTAGAGACTAATACCAGCCCTGTTTATCCCAGGGTGGGTGTATGCAAAACACATGCTGCCTTATCTGGTCCATGCAGGGAGCCGAATTGGAGTGAGCCAGAGGCAATGGAAACGAAGCAGGAAAATTCTGCTCCTACAATTTACCAATTAGAAGACTGAAGGTCTACAAGCATAATCCCCTTTGCCCCAAGGGTTAACATCACTAACTGTTAGGGTATGGAATACGAAAGACTGCCAGACTTCAAACGGCTTCATAGCTGATCCATTTGAGGAACCATTAATAATTAAACTGTCACCTTATTTATTTCAATCCATTTTTCAATTTGTTTTAAATTTGTGAAGAATCAGCATGAGTTGCATAAGTGTCGTTGCTGTTTAATAGTCAAATGGACTCCCCTGGGTCTTTGGAAACACAATGAGTGTGTGAATAAACCGGGTGTCTAATTGGCATTCATCATCTTCAACCCTGGATTAGACTGCAAACACTAAAAATGTTCTTGAAAGTGTATATCAATTTGAAATTACAATTAAAACTAGATTAGAGGGGAAGACTGAATGCACATGAGTGAGGTTTTAAATGGATCATTTTGCTAGTTTCATTATTTTTATTAAATGCATGTAGCATTTTAATTGCCATGTGAGGAGATGTTTGTGTTCCTTTCGAAGTGAAGTGGGCCAACATGGAAAGCTAATATTAAATAAATTCTACAATAAACCATATAAACTGCATTCTGTCAGTTATGCATGAGAAGATAAACCATTAACAAATTAATGGAAAACTAAACACATGAGACAATCAGTTATATAATAGTTTATACTTTCATCAGAGCAGTCAAGGATACAGCAGATTTTGAATCCCACAAGTACACAAAGACAAACTGTCTTTGTTTTTCATGTGATTGGATTTCCAGTACTTATTAACTTTGCTAGTGGACTCCAAGGTAGACATTCATTAGGACAGATCTACATTCTTAATGGTTTCAAGTTCTAAAGTGGCAACTTGACTCCGCGATCAAGCCTTATGCTGATGAGTCAAAAGCTGGTGCAGGAACTACCACAACTCTGGTCAATCCCAACAGTAAAATAATGTATATTTGAAATCTGTTTTGACTTAGAAGTGTGCTTGAGATACTAATTCCCCACTATAAATGAACTGCTGCACATGATTATAAATTCTATGAGATGTCACATCACATAATAATTCATTTACATACATAAGACAAGATGTGTATGTACAGCATGAAAGAAAACAATAATGGAGTCAGTGAGGTGTATAGCACACATGCCAGGGAGGATTTGATCTTGCAACCCCTTGTGAATATTTTGTCTTGCACCTAATATAGCATCATTCATTAGCAAAAGGAATCGCTACTGAGAAATTCATGAAGCACAATACAAAAAGCAACTTAAATTATAACCAAACATGATCGTGTGACACTTAGCATCTAATGAGGTTCGGTTAGATTGGAATACACAATGACATGGATCTCTTGTGACTCAGAAAATTTTTACCACTGCTTGCAGGATTTTACCTTGACTGAGACTTTCAAACTTTCAAATATGTGCATGGTCCATCTAAGTCACGTGCAAACATATTTAGTAGTAACATGCTCATATTTAGATATTGGGCATGCTTTACTTTTTTGAGGTGTTTTTTCTCATTCTTGTATTTCTCAAAAATGTATTGTTGAATGAGGTCTTCCACTGCTTTGACCATCAACTGAATGGCAGGCATAAAGCAGACAATGCAAACAATGCAAATCTACAGATGCAAGACAGAGAAGAAAATAGGGGGTCATTTTCCCATCCCCCAGCTAACATTTGCATTCCGTTTAGTCATTTCCTCAACTCGCGTACAAGGCCGTTTTATGTCACACTTTACATGTCGTTCTCTGTATTCATCTGTATATTTCAGTATATACATAGGTGTTCCAGTCACTGCATTAATGCATAGGTCTATTTTCCCCATCTCTCTGACTTTGTCATTGGTAGCTGAAGGAACATTATGGAAGGAAGTCCAGAAAGTGTGCATCTTCACATAAAAACCATTTCTGCCAATAGAAAAATTAGTGAACACAAAACAGATGGCAGTCTCCCACTGCCATCAGAATGGGAAGTCTTTCCATCTTCCTAGAAAGTCGTTGATTTGGGCATTAAAGTACTCTAAAATACACATCAAAACCAAAATGCAAATCATTCATAGAATGTCCAAGTTCCAGAGAATTCTAATAACAGGTTTAATGGATGACATACTCTCCTAGATTTGAAATGAAAAAGCACTCAGTAGCCAGGGTGGATGGGAGGCACTTTATTTACAGTTAATGCAAAGAGTTTTGCCAATTTTTCCTGACTTTTTAGTTCAAGGTTCCTAATGCATCAGTGTGACCTTTGGGCCATCCTGAATAATCATTATTTCCGAGGGTCATTTGTTTCTATCCTGTGCCAGCAGAGGCAAAGCCCAAGCATAATGACAAGCAAGGGAGAAAACAAGGGCTTTAAAGTGTTAAGCATGTTGTTTAATGGTAGTCTGTCATTCTGTTCTTCAGTCTCAAGGGAACCTCTCGCTGATGGCAACAAAAGCATAAGCACTGAGGCAGAAAAATACATGGCCACTGCACTTAAGTACCCACCCCCAGGACTATGGAGTACATGAGGCCAAGGTAAGTGGACTGGCAGTTTCTGTCAGTTGTAGTGGTATTCATTCATGACTTCCGTTGTATGCATGATTGGATTCAGTTTTGTTACCATCTTTTGCATAAAAGTTAAAACGGTTTGTTGGAAATTCTATCTCAAAACAAAAAATTTGACCACACAAAAAACAGGGAGCAATAAAGACTGAAACTGAAGAACATATAAGAGCAAGTTGCAAATGATCCCCAAACTCTACCATTCTTGTTTGCCTAAAAGTTTTGGCCTGGTTTCCTGGACATAGATTCATCCTAGTCCTAGACTAAAAACTTTTATCAATGAAAATCTTCAGTGAAATTTTCTCTCAGTTGAGAACTAGGCTTAATCCATACCCTTTGCTTCACACGTTTGCTTTGTGAACATCCTTATCCAACTGCTGTTAAAAACAACAACAATTATTATTATTATTATTATTACACTCAACTGCTGTATTAGTAGTATGCTACTAAAAGTCTACATATATTTTACATATTTGCCAATGAAATAGTACAAACACTGTATACAATAATTCCTTTATATAAATAAACAAGTCCTATGTTAAATTACAGATGTTAAATTACAGATGAGAAGTGGATGTTTGCTACAGTCAATTTCACACCAGTTTACATATGTGGGGAATGAGCTGATGAGTGCATTAATTGACTCTCAAAGCATTTCATTATGGCTTGAATAGTGATGGCACACTGGCTCCCCCACAAAATGGTATGGCCTTGTGGTTTCTCCACATAGCATTGAATTAATGATTCCATTTAGGCATGTCAGTTAAGATAAGCCAGCGCATGGAATGTGCAGCAGAATGAAAATAATATAAGCTGTCTGAGTGGAATAAGAATGGACACACACGTCATTCCTGTCCTGAGCCACTGGAGATAATAGCCTTTTTACTCCATTTACACCATCAACAGTCATACAGTGGGGGCTTGCCTTGTATTATAGTTTAACTACGATACTGTCCATTAGCACTGTGTACTACAAAAGATAAAGAATATGCATGCTTGCATGTATTTTGCCTGGATGGATTTAGTCTTGATGAATTTATGACATAAAACTGCATGAACATATAGCTGGAGGTGTAGAACCCTTTAAATGCTTCATAATCATTGGTAACTGCATGAAAATAAATAATTAAATAAATAAAAACTAGTTCAGACACATCTGACCTTCTCTTTCCCTCAATCGGACATATGATCCCCACCATACTGAACTAAATGACCTCTGCCGTGGGAGTATTAATTGCCCTGGTGAGGTAACAAACCCCGAGGGATAGAGACAGCATAGCCCTGCCCCCTACTTTACTCTGTAATCATCATGAAAGGATTCTGACCGCTGAGTACCTGGATCAAAAGCTTAGATGTATTTGCTCTTGATGACGAATATGGTGATCTCCATCATTCAGTCATGTGGCATTGCACCAAGTGAATGCACTTCTGCTATGAAATAATTCATCCTGTGTGCAACTATGCGATTGTTCCTGTGCTTACAATTACATAATAAGTGGCTAATGAAGTTTCTGCTGTGCGTTGCCTTTACATAAAAGGAGTATGCAGTCAAAACATGTTGGTTATTGATTTATATAAGTACCTTAACTTGACCAACTTAGTCCCATTGAGATTTAACTGTTTTTTTTTTCAAGATTTTAAAATACAATACACAATAAAAGCATTTTGTATAACAGCACAAAATTTTCTGCAGGTCACATTAGGACAATGTGGAGAATGAAATAAAAACCCCAATAGTCTAATCCAAACACCTACTGGTCATAATATCAGTATCCACCAATGGAGTCAATCTTTTAACTGTGGCTTTGAAATCTTTCTACGACACTTTTCTGTTTCAGGTCCCTCTACTATGTGTTCCAAGCACAGGGAACAGAATGCATATGCCCATCTCTGTATGGAATTTGGGAACTGTTAGCAATATAGTATTTTAAAACTGTAATTAATAGCTACTGTCACCTGCCTGTGTGACGTAAATATATTAAAAAAACGGAAGCTGCTCTCAAAGGGCCTCACAGATTAAAGTGTGCCAATGGCTGAGTCTGTGAATGAACAAAGCAGGAAATTCGACCTGAGCATATAAAGTATAATGATGAGTGAGGGATAAACCTCAATTCTCCATAACACACAGTATGAAGCACGCAAGTGACTGTGAGCAACTGATACATGCTTTTACATAAAATCTCAAGAGCTGTGCACAGACAAGAATATTAGCAAAAACCAACCTCTTCCACTTTATGAAAGTAAAACAACACTTATCACTGAAGTAAAAACCTCATGTCAGCTTCCACTTTTTCACAGAATGTGTAGTTTCAGAGAGATACTCATCAAAGAAAATATTAAATACTTTGTATCGTCCATCCTATTAAACAGTTTACATCAGTCAGACATGTAAAGGCGACTTTGGTTTTCAACTTAATTTCATAATAAACTATCCACAAAGTAAACTAGTAAATTTGTATTGCCACTAGTCTAACTGCATCCAGCATTCTCTTCACAAAAGCTGTCTTAATCCAAAACCTTATTGTATTTCTTATTTTAAAATATTGCGATAGTTTTTATAAATTTACAATGAAGTGTTGCAATTCTTAAACCACTCATATGGTTGCAGTGTGCCCATTTGGAAATTTAAGCTGAGTGTGAAATAGACACTGTTTACAGCACAGTCGCACATAGATCCGGCGTAAGACTTTCCTAAAGTATTAATGACACGCTGTTTAATTATCGTATTATGGCTTCCCATTTCACACAGGCAGCGTTGGTTGACTAAATTTGTAACCAAGGAAACATAGATTTTCTTTTTCATTGGTCAATTTAACAATAAGACTCTCCAATGAAAATTCCACCTTCCTTGCCGATGTCCAATGGAGTCCGGAGCTGCAAAGCCACGGTGAGGTGACGTCATGCATCCTCATACTCCTGAGTGGAAGCGCAGAGGAAAGAAGCGACCTCGCCTCCAACCATGGAGACGAGTTAGCTCGCTGTACTTACGGGACAAGGTCAGGGTTTCTATGAAAACTGTTTGCTGAATGGTAAACCTCTATATTCCGATGGAGTGCTTCGTCAAAACACACAGGCTACTATAAAATTCCTCCTTTACGGTAAGACATAATTTGAATTTAAAACATTCAGCGCTAATTCGGTACAAGCCTAAATTTAAGTACTCTGCCAAGCATCTACCTTGCTTGTTTGAGCTCGCGCGCGCCGAGTAACACACGCGTCTAGTAATTTCATAAATTATAATTTCATTTCATACGTTAGTTACTATTTGCTTTAACTCGTGTGGAGATTTACTGGAATCAGACATATGGGTGAGCTTCATACGCACGAGTCTAAATCCTAATGCGAGTCATCTTTCCCTTATGACTTAGCGATCTGCTGCACACCTTTGAAAGACCTTCACTGTAACGTGACATCTGATGCATGCAGCTGGCCACATCGTATAGATATGTAACTTTTATTTGAATTTCCACCGATTTGCTTTGAGCTGTGCGCTGGCTTATTGGGATCGGTAACGTTGCGTTTTAGCGTTGACGACAGCAGAACACAATGTTACCGAAGTAAATGAATAAAGACAGGTGTGTGGTGTGCAGGAATCTCAAGAATGTTATGTTCTGTTGGGGCGAGGAATTCACGCTAACCCTGACAATGTCCGCATTACAGAAGAGGGACTGCTTTAAAATTACAGGCGCATGTAATACTCCTAGCACAGTCACTTACGGGTCACTGTGTAATAACCATGTAAAAAGAGCATCCTTTCGCAATTTGTCAAATAAACACAGTAACCATGAACTATCATTCTGACTTCTGTTCGTAGACTACAGACATTCTCAGTGTTCATTTTGTATCGGCACAGTCCCGGGACTAGTTTATGCAGGATTGGAAAATACAACGTAATGGTCGACTACTACTCAGCTTTGAAGTATCCAACCCTCATCTCGTAGCTCGCTGGCAGTCTGTCTTCAGACTAGTGCATGGAATGCATTTGCTCAAAAGTTTATAAGTTCCGTTCTTGGAAGGAACAAACCCAGCAAGTTTATAGTTTCTGTCCTTTCGGAATGTGTAGTACCCTCGTTTTTCTAGACAAGATTTGGTGCTCTGTTCTGAGGTTCACAAGACATCGCCGTAAGAGCGAAAGCAGCGCATGTTCGGGCAGATTGGGGAGACGCCTGTTGAGTGCAAGGCGTGTCGATTTACATCGGAAACTGTGCTATTGCCTCGCTCTGCAGGACCCCCAGCCGCTGCAAATAAAAAAAGGAATTTAGGCTTCGTAGTATGTCTGAGTCGACACTTCCACAATCGCACCTTTTACCTTTGATTCGTTTGGCGAATCGTCATACCCTTAGACAACCCCATTACGAGAAACGCATAACAAAAATGATTCGAATATCACGAATCTTTCAGCAATGATCTGGTGTCTCCTCACCTTTTATTTAGGGAGTTGAATACCAAATTGATGTTTTGGTTAATTTTCTCGTCACTCTAGCTCACTGTAGCACGTCACCTTGAAATGCTTAAATTGCTGTGAGTTTTTGTTGTTTGTTAATCAATAAACCGTAATCATGGAATGTTAGCAAAATGTAAATGTCGTCAACTGAACGGCGCAATCAGTGATTCCACTGCAATGAAATGAAATGAGATGTTGCAAGGTCCTTTCATTTTCTCCTGGCTGCACTGTTCATGTATCCATGCCGGGAATAAATGTCAAATTAGCTCTGAATTGATTTCTATTAATGACAGTATATTTGACCTGCTGTTCAGTTGTAGTCCTTCATGGAAAAATACTTACAGCTCTAGTTGACCACTTTTAATTTTTAAAAAGGTATTTCAGCCAATGCTTGAACCTTAAGTCTCAGAACCATTTAAATGTACTCATCCATGAGGGTCAAATGCTGGAGTCATTTTTGAAAAATATCTTGCTTGAAATGAGGAGCTTTGCAGTGCTTCAGGCTGCGCTTTATAACAAAATCAAATCCATAATAGGAAGTGTAGATTAAGATGCAGTAAACTAAGATCTTGATGATCTCCCCTTTTTTAAAGCTTGAGGGGGTGGGGAGGTGGAGGCTGGCTGTGGGTACAGTGGGTACTCTGCACAGCCATGAGCGATGATCAAGCCCACTGCACCTTATGTCACTCGAAGGGGGTGGATGTATTCCACTCCTGGGCCAACTGTAACAAGGCCAATACTGCATCTCTGGTGTTGAGCTGAAAGTCAAAATGTTCACTGCATGGCATGATCCCCAATATCTGATGATCCCTAGAACAGCCTTAATTCTTTGAGCGAAAGCCTGGCTGTCTGAACTCTTGACAGTCCCATCACAAAATTCACAGTCTCATTTGAGGTCTGTTCAAGCCTGAGTTATGATTCTCTGTGAAAGATTATCAAAGTTCTGTGGAATAGATGTATCCTGTCGATATGAGCTTGATTTTGCGTTTTTTACTTTCGTTTTCCTTCAGTGTTGATTCACCAACTCCAGTGAATGATGAGTAAATACAGAGAGAGGTTGTCCTAATGGAAGAGTGCTCAGAAATAATTGTTTGTACTCTTTGTTTTGCTTTCCTCTCATCTTCAAAAATGTTTTGAAACAAAGACACCAGCTTAGTACTGTAGCAATATTTTGAAGATAAAAGTTAAATGAAATAAAAACCAAATAATCTTTGGAGTGCTTGGCATTTAATTATTTTTGAATTACCAAATTATTTTGAAGATTGTTTTTTTATCATTTTTAATGATTACCCCCCATTTTTTTTTTTTTTTTTTTTTTTTCAAATCTTCATCTCAAGAGGAACTAGTTTGTCAATCATAGTTTTCCAGACACCATAATATGCAACACATAATAGAGCCCGCTCAAATCTTCTGTTGACCTATTTGCATTCAACTCTGTTCTGCATTCACAAAGCGGGGGGGCATAACCTTTCACAGCTGGAATAACTGGACCGGTGAACTTTCATCTGCTCAGATTATAAAGGCTTGTCTGGTGAGTAGTGTGCAGAGCCTCTACTACAGCTGCCCAGCTTCATTAATGAAGATTTCTTTTCCAATAGGGCCTTCATGGTACTGTCCCATAATTCATTCTAATTTCATGTCATTCAATAAAGTTCCACCATCCCCGCTCTCAGCCTTAATTCATTTTTTACAAGATATGCAAGCGAAGATGGTGGCCTCTAAAGATTAAAATGAATAGTGGTCTTGGATACATTCAGAGGGTCCAAGGTCCAGCACAAGTTTTTTTTTGAATGGCTAGGCTGTAAGTCACCAGTCCACTCTGCATGTTTAACATCAGACCAGGTAATTAAAAAAAAAAAAAAATTAAAAGCTCCTGTATTCAAACTAGTTGGTGGAATATAACTTGCTTTGAAGAGCTAGTCACTGTTTGCTTAGTTTCCCTCCAAACATGTTCTGAACTAAGTGTAGCCATTTGTCATAGAAGGAATAGGGGTATTGGATTTTTTTCTCATTGTCTGTGTACAGTATAGTGAAATTTGTGTAGTGTGAAAGGGCGCTGTACTGCCATGCTCTACTGATTTTATTTCTTTTTCTTTGTTGTCGTACTAGGCAGGTCTCTTCCATGCCCAGTCAGCAAGGTTGCCAGATCAGACTCCTTTTCACCATACATCTGGGATATTTTTGGAAGCGCTGTGCAAATATTAAAGGATTTTTTTTTTTGGTAAATTGTCAGGAACATTTTGGGACACTTTTTGTTTCTTTTGGTGTAATTTGCAGTGACTTTGTGGCAGGGATCTTGCAATCCTTTCAGTTGGTGACCCATGATTCCATTGTAAGATCTTTGTTGCCCCCATGTTTTCAGATGAAGTGATGAGTTTAACTCACTGGCTTACAATTCCCTTGTATTTTACCCAACTGACAGTCTGCATTTTTTAAAGCACATTTTAAGTATAGTGGTCCACCCTCCTTTTGTTTTTTTTTCCCCAATTTGAGGGGTTAGGTAACTTGAGATGTATGTTGACATGTATAGGGAGACCTCAGCACAGAACCAGATGGCAAACCAGAGGCTCATGTGGCCCAGGGGAAGCACCACACATTCATTGCAAGGTAGTGGACTTACCCAATAGGCTACCTGGCCAGGCACAGAACATGTTTAACATTGAGGATTTTGGATTTCTCATGCAGCATGGAACAGTAGTTAGAACACTGAATATAGGACATTGTATTACAGCATAATTTAGACATTTTTTGCATTATGTTGTTCTTCAGTAGAGTCACAGATATGTTGCTGCCTCCTGGTCAGGTCAGCATTAGAGAAGCCATTGTATCTCAGTGGAGTTTACCTGGTAAAAGCTGTAATATAAAAAGTTGTTTTGTGTACAGGCCACTCACATGTACAGAGGGGAGACTCTCCACTGGCTGAGTGCACCTCGTGAAAGTCATTACTCACAGCTAGACTGCCCTGAACAGCTGACATCTATTGAAGGAATTCACTTAAAGTACACAGATTTGGCATGAGGCGTTTCTGAGGATGGGTGAGGCCAGAGTTCCCCTGCACAAGCACCTCTTTGTGGCGCAAGTCTTTCCTGTGGACAGTGAAGGCTGGCCTGTGGTACCATGCAGGAGGAAAGCAGAGACAGACTTGTTCTGTGAAAAGCAGATAAAGCTATGGTCCAACTACAAGGCCACATCACTGTCCTGTGATATGAAATGTATCACTTTCCAAGGGCATGATGGTGTCCTTGTCCTGAAATGTTGGTGTTTTTTTTTTTTTTTTTTTCTTTCATAAGTTTGTGCTCTGTGGTCTGCTCATGTGTGAGATAAGGATTTCCACACCAGACGAAGAAACTGTTTTTCTTTTTTTATCCAATTGGATAAAAGTGGCCTTATCAGTTTTTTTCCTTCAGCTAAGCTGTTATTGTTACTGTGTTTTCAACTTTCACACTTTATTGTGATTACAAAGGACAGGATGTGACATCAGAGGGGCAGCTCAGCAGTTCTTTGAAGCCCTTCCTGAGTTTAGTTTTTTTTTTTTTCTCTTCACAAAATCCACATTGGCAGTGGCACAACAGAGTCAAGGGTGCCATCATGTTGAAGTCTGAATAATATTAATTTGTTTTTCTGTACTTTCAAATGCCAATATTTAAATAACGATATGATTTTTGATGATACTTTGAGAAACATTGCGTCATAAAAAGTCTGTTCTACTAAAGCTGTGCTCTCCTGCTGCCAGTGTAGAATTGAAGTGTAGTCATTGTTTATAACAGAGAGATGAGGTGCAGAGTTTGGTCATGGTAAACTGATGGCATAATAAGCTGGATATGTATTGATCATCATAATTCTTTCACTTTGAATAAGTCTCTAATCATTCATGGGCAAAAACACTTCTGTATCCCATCCTTGCCAGCTGAGGGGGCCAATTGCAGTGACTGAACTCCAAGATAACTGGAAATCCTGTTTCTTATCTGAAAGATTAGAAACAGCCGTTCCAGTTGTAATAGAGCTCAAAGGCCTTGTGGTCAGAATTCAGTATTTGAGCCGCTGCCATTGGTTCATGGTGACTGTGAGCCTCCATCTCTCTGCAGACAGCCAAACCTGAGATCATCACATTGTGCACTGAACCAGCAGTGCAAGAAAAATTTTAAAGTCAAATGGGCAAGCAGTTTCTCTGCATAAACAGAGGTGTAAATCATACATTGTAATGTTCCTGTTTTTACGCTCCCACATTCATTCTCTATACATCACACCTGCCATTAAACAACCATCTAAATCTCCTACAATCAGGCACTGTCTCCAGTATCCTGCTATCATTCTTGTCAATGGGGATGTGTATGCTTCCATTATGATTTATGAGAAAGCAAATATGACCACGAATACGACTTGCTCAGTAGATGTTTTTTTTTTTTCTGTCATTCAGAAAAAGGCCATTTGTTTTATCATGCAAAAGTTGGCATTTGATCGTTGGAAGTGGACTCATATTTTTCTCAACATTGCATTTGGCAAAGAATGAGCTGATCATGCAGTATGAAGTTCCCATGCACAAAATAGTGGTAGTTCCCATAGTAGAAAAAACAAGGGAACTTCTTTGACCCTCATAACCTGATAATGGTGGCAGTGGGTGTGGATGCTAGACTTGTACTTATCATCTTTACAACCTGGAAGGTATTTTGCTCTGGCCCCACAGAAACACGGCTGGGTAATAAGCCCTCTTGAGATTATTGCTTTTTACCCCCCAGGGGGTCGATGGCGCTCCATGTCTGTCCTCTGTGCTTAAAGTTAAGGCCTGTTTAAATCAAGTCAGACTTCACAGGTACATTTCGCGAAGTGTTTCTGATAGGTGGGGTTGGGAGCGGGGGGGCGAACAGGATTACAGCTCTACCCTTTCACCATGAAGAGTGATGTGATGGTTTATCTTAGACAAGAGTTAGACAGCTATTTGTGCTGTTAGATCTCTTTCCATCAAATTCACTTTTTCTGTCACACATTTTCATTGTTTGGTCTGCTGATGACAAGTTTGTTTTCTCAGAATAACCACAAGTAGTAGAGTACATACATTCCTCAGAGAAGTGTAGCATTGTCTGTCCCCATTTCACTGCATATATTAGCATTAACATGCTAACTGAGCCAACCATGATGCTGTATATTAAAAAAAAATGTTTTATTTTGATTAAATGTGTAGTAAGCAGTTTGTTTTATAAGAAAGTATTGCAGTACATTGCTGCCAAGGCATTTTTTTTTTTGTTGCTTAGTTGGGTAAAAAAAAAAAAGAGAAAATATTTAGACTGTTCAAATTCACAGTTCACAGTGGCATCACATTGTACAGAAATGAAACCCTATGCCAAGTTGAGCGGCTATTAACCACTGACCATCATAAATGCTGCTACATGGATTTAAGGAGAGGCACGTTCATGACTTAGAAATTAGGTTAGTCCTTTATTTATTTAAATATGCTGCCATGGTTACGGGGGTTGGGGGTGGATGGGTGCTGGGGGGGTGGGCATTTTTGGTTAGGTAATTCATTGCTGATTTCAGTGGATTGGTAGATGCGTTTGTTGAAAGGGCTCATTCCTGCACAGGACTCGGATCCTGGACTGCTGGAGATAACACAGAGTACAAAGCATGTCAGCGCTTTGGAAGATTAGCTGGACAATGGATTTTTGTCCAGTGAAACAGCCCTCCTCAGTGCAGTCACGCTGAGCCTGAATTGGACAGCCCCCGAAACGGAGAGCCGCATTCGAACAGTCTGTTCCACTAGGCGCTTCGCTCGTGAAAGAAAAAAGGTGCATTTGGCTGCAGATTGCTGGGTATGACATGCCATTGTTTGCAAGCCATTAAGTTATCCAGTATGACACCTCCACAGGAGCCATGATAACTTGAATGTTTAATAGTGTTTGAAAACTGTAGGTTTTATGGCAACAGTGGGTTTCATGCTTTGGAAACCTATGTGGGTCTGTATTCATAAAGCTTCTCACAGTGCAGTTCTAGGATCATGTTTCTCCTTTCCAATAGCCAGACATTTTACATTACATGTTAAACTGATCCCGGATCAGCGCTAAGGAGACCCTGGTCTTACTGTTCCTTTGGGGAAGGTGATAAAATGGAAGGTTAAGTGAGTTTACCAATCTGGTTGAGATATTGGCACCTCAGAAGCTATATGGCTCTCATCACTAAGGTAGGGACCATAACATGATATGACAAGGCATAATAAGTGGACACTTGCTACATGCCCTCCGTATATGTCCTTTGTAGCAGCTCTGTCCTACATACAGCAAACTGCTGACCAAACATATTTAAGACTTTCCGTTGTTACATTACCTTGTGCGGCAGTGTTCAGTGTTAAATCAATTCTAATCTGATCCCACTTGGACTCATATAAAGTCTGTTATAGTGAGATTATCACCAAACATTTTAATCTGTTGCCTTTATTAGTTGATAATGCACTTACAAATTTTAAAAGCAGATTTCCTCTGTATAGTATGCCACTCAAGAGACTAACATTTATATCCTCTGAACTTGTGTAAAGAATTCATGTTTTTCAGAGTCATGTGAGGCACTTAGCCTGGACTGAAATGAAACAAAAAGCAGTAGTCTGGATAACTCAAGGGGAAACGTACAACTTTAAACTCAAAAGAAACTGTAACCTTTTAACTTAACATCTTTAATTGGACCTTCTCTTGAAGGTTGTATGATGAATCCTTCCTTTTTATGTTAATTTTGGTCTGTAGATTCCATAACTCCTTGAAATCACTTAATGTTCACTCCTTGTGCTACTTCAGTGCCTTGGTGTAGTGCACTTCCTACAAATGCTCAGTAGCACAAGAGCTCAGTGTGTCTAGCGATTAGGTTTGCTTCTTGTGGTTTAAATGCCTGCTGGCTTCCGTGACCATGGATACCTAAGGTGTTGGTGCGGGCTCAATACTGTATAACAGAATTATTAGACTTACCTGGTACCTACAATGTATTTACTTGCAAACCAACCTCATTTTAAATATCGTAAAAGTCGATATTGCTTGTGATTTTTTAAAATTTTTTTTATCAAGTGTTTTATACTACATTTGATGGGAGCCTTGACACTGATATTACTATCAAGCAAGGTCCTCAGCCTGAATTTCTTTGTTCAAGACCGGTTTTTTTTTTCCCATGGAAAATGGAGAAGTGTTAGCACTGAAGGACTTCTCTGAGCAGATAAATATGCACCAGTCCAGTACAGTATACTTGGTACTGTACTGGATTGTTACTGTAAAGCCATGAACCATAAATGAATAGGGTGCTTACATCATTAGTAGTATACCAGCAAATACAAAAATACAAAAGCGGAAACAAAAGGCAGTGGGACTGTTTTTATAATGCTGGCAGTGTGGATAAATTGGGGGGGGATCCACCTTCAGGTGTGTGGGATGTGTGTGATTGTGGGCGAAAGAGAGGGTACAGACATGAGATGTGAGGTGTCCTCACAGTGCCGTCCTGCCGCATCAGTATAACTGAGAGTGGTGGCCATGCCTCAGTGCACTTTGTCTTCTGCACTAATTCTCCCTGTATCTGTGCATACTTTCCTGCTAGATACCTAAATACAATTTCCATAATGCCAGGAGAACCCCTAATAACCTGTAATTTACTTTTGTGTTTAAACTGCTGTGGTTGCTATGCTTACGGTATAATGCTGTATGTATAACAGCAAGTGGTGGACATATTTAAAGCCTCGTATTCCACTCTGTTTTAACAGTGTGTGTTATTGGCAAGAAAAGTGCCACTATTATCTTTTTACTGTGCTCTGGCCCCAGAACTCATATGGCCACATATTCAGTATGTGAATCCAGATATACAGCTGCTCTTCACTGCATCAGTATTTTTCATGCAAAGGAAATATTTTTAGAATTCTAATGTTCTGCCTGTACAAAGCAGTGTGTTCAGACCCAAATGAACTGCTTTAAATATTAAATTCTTCTCCCCATTTACTCTAACCTTGACCGAACTATTAAAGCAAAAAAAAAAAAAAAAAAGGTTGAGTCAGTGTGGTGAACTGGTCTTCTAATGAGAAGTATGTCAGTTTGAATATGGGGAGCAGTGCTGTACCTTTACCCGGTGTGTGTATTCAGAATTATAATGGTTTTTAAGGTGTGTGCGTGTGTCTGAGAGTGGGTTAGTGATTTAATTAGTGCTGAAAACCACTTGAGACCGTCCATTGTAAATAAATGAAAAATTCAGCAAGTAACCAAAACTAAACAGTAGCTCATTAATGTGCAATTGCCTTCTCCTGCATGCAAACTTTTGCAAGGTTTTTTTTTTTTTATGACACAGAGAGGCCTTCCCTTGTGATAGCAGTTCTACTTGAACACACTCACGGAAGCGTGCGTGCGTGCGTGCCTGTGTATGTATGCGCATGCATGTGCAGTCAGCACATCTGCATGTATGCACATGTTTTTGTGAGTAATCAAACCTCTCCTCTAGTTATACCCTAACGAATAACTTTACGATGAACGAGATGCTGCATGGTTGTCCTCAGGACATGCATTCTGGGAACACCTTTTGTAAAACGACATGTTCCAAGTCTCACACGCCCTGTATTAATCAGATCTCAGCAACTGAGATTTTTTTTTGGCTGTCCTGTTGGGTGTGATTTATAATGCAATTAAAGCCATCCTTGTAGATCCACTGGTTTCATCCCACTCTTAAAACCCACACATACAACTCCTCTGGCAGTGCCGGGTAGAGAGGAGTCTGTCAGGGAGCTTGGGGATTCTTATAAAGTATCTGCACGTATCCGCTTCTTCGAATATACATTAATTGGAATGATGTGTTGCTGTCGGGCCTCATGAAGAGACTGGTATTAAGAACAGAGCTGGGCATTGGCTGGCATAGTTATTCAATCTGCTCATCAGTCCAGCCGAAAGCTAATCCGGGGTTATAGTTTGTTTTCCATTTATTTTTCCCCTCCAATGATCCAGAGGATTTTATTTATCAATAGGATGTAGCCAGTGTGTGTAAACATTGTTTGCATTTTATTGTCATTAACGCTCCAGGGTGCATTTGTGTGAAAGACGCATGCTGCAGACTTTGGGATGGTAGGGTTTATCTCCTTTTCGGCTTACACATTACTTTCCCGTGCTTGTTTCTGATCAGAGATAATCTCTCCCCTTTTAAATCCGATGTTTTCCTGTATTGTAACCTTGTTGAGGAATTACAGGCTTGGTCCAAAGGTTAAAATGTGAAGAGATTGTCTCCCACTTTGGCAAGGTCATGACTGGGTTACAACTGAACGGTGGAGAACAACCGGGCCCAAATGAGAGTCGTGCACAGAGTATGATAACCTCTCCTGTTCACCCAGCACAGCAGCCAAACCACTCTGCTCTCACTGGCGGGCGTCTTCAGAGACAAACAGCTCTGTAAAAGCTTGGAGAAGGTAAGCCCAAGGAAGCAGATTAGTCAAGGAAGAGGAGGTCAGGTAGCGAAGGGGGGCTCCCTAGAGTAAATTAAACGTGAAACCCCCCACCAGAAGAACATGTTTGACGTGTGTTCCAGTGAGCTGCTCTAGGAGGAGTGCTCAGGTCCGTGTGGCTCCTGGTTAAGGTCATCCATGACAACTCCCTTTGCCATGAAAGCACCGCGAGGGGAGTGTTTGTCCAATCCGATGTGACAGCACGTTAGCGTTTACGAGAGGCAAAGATTGAACGTTCGGAATAATGGATGAAGGGTTTAAAAATAGAATAGGAAATGGTTGTTTGAGCTGAGTGCCACACAACACTGAATACAGCTGCGGTGTATTTTAATGTCTGACATCCCCCAGCCACACACACACACACACACACACACACACAAATAATTTAAGATTGGGCTGAGTGGGTCAACAGAACCTGATAATTTGGTTTATGAAATTGAATATTGTGTCACATGGGCTGATTTCTTAGAAACTCAATAACCACAGAGGTTGTGCATTGATACATCCAGTAATGTTTTTTTTTTTTTGAGCTGATGGATACAGAGAGAAGGCTAGTGAAAATGTAATGTCCACAACATTCATTTCTCACAACATCAAGGGTGGGGGGGCCAAAAGGGTGAATTGTTATGGATGAAAAGAGCTGGTGAGGCAAAGGGAAGCCAGTGGCACGTGGCGCAGGGACTGCATGAACACTGGCAGGAGAGAGCGATGTGCAAACAAGCTGTGAATCAGTGGTCGGCAGCCACACTGCAACGCATATCGGGCCCCTAAAATATTTCATCAGACTGTTATTTTTTTATGAGCAACGCAATCATTTATTCGTCCAAGTAAGTGAAAGTGTTTTTTTTTTTTTGTGCTATAATTATCTCTAACAGCCATGAGATCTGAATTAGAGGCTGCATATTGCTCCCTGACCCCTTGTTCATCCTCTCTAAAGCTGTAAAGCGCCGCAATATCTAATAACGCCCGTAAATGCCACCCATCATTGTGGAGGTGGTCATTTTCCCCAAGCCTGTCTCTGCCAGTCGAAGCAGCTCTGCAGTCCCACCCACTGCGATTAGCATTTTCCACCTTCCCTCGTGTACCCTTGCACCCCTGCGCTCTCTCTTCCTCTTTGCAGGGATGGAAGTTGTTAGATTTTTGCTTTTGGGTGTCGGGGAGTCGGGGCATGGGTTATGGTTTCCATAGTGCCCTTCTCCCAATGTCAGCCCCATAGTTGCGTTTTTTTTTTTTTGCATCCTCATGGCATATTTTAACACACCACAGAGTGTTTGCATAAAGTATAAGCAGGGCATCCTTAAGCTCTTGTCTTTGTCTCTATGCCTTACATTGTTTAGCATACAGTAGTGTCTGGCCAATCTGCAGGGTGTTAGCCTACATATGTTCTTGGGCTGTTGAAAGATTCCTTCAGTTTGTGGTTTGAGAGGTCAGAGCCACTGGTCTTGTGGGTATAAAAAGGTCACGGCCACATGAACTATAAATAGCTTAATTGTGGAATAAAGAGGAGTTGTGCAGTGCAGGCTCTGTGTCCTATCACTGAGAGTCAGCAGAACCTAAAGCAAATCACTGCTCTCCTTGACCCGGAGGCCGGAGTTAACTGCAATTGTTTCGTCGCTGAAGGCTGACTCACAGAATTTTTTTTTGTTTATCTCGTTCTTCGGTTCGTCTCAAGTAATGAAAAAGCTCTGCCTCCCGACAAAACAATACTCCATTTCATTTGAGTTCATTTTCATGAACTCCCTCCAATTACCTCATATTGAATAAGTCAATAAAGTCAATAATGTTGTAACTGACAGTTCTGTGGAATGTAATTCATTTGTCCTTCTGGTAATTTCTTGTGTCATCCATATGTGAGGGTAATAGGACGGTAGTATGCTTGCAGGTATTTCAGCTGTGATTTTTCATACTGAGTTATTGTTTTATCGGATAAATGGCTGCTCAAGGAAGCTGTACGTCCCTGTGGCAGTTTATTAAGCCCATTTGATTTCAGGAGACGGCGCAGTGTCATAATCATAGCGTTTCTATTATAGTTAGTTTTCTGTAAGGTCTGTAGCCACTTGGGGAGTAGTCGTCTATTGCTGTGTTTCACAGCTCAAATGACCACAACACAGAGGATCGTGTGGCTGTTGAGCTGTTGACTGAAAGAGGAAATGACAGGCGGCCTCCAAAAAGAGGCTGAGATTGGGGCCCCAGGTACTGGCAAAACCCACGTCTGGGAAAGGTTTTCTTGCAGAAGCGAGTCACGCCATTATCCCCAAGCTCTCTGAGAAGGGCTCACTTAATTACAGAGAAGGGGATGAATCCTGGACACGCTGTTAGGCGTTTACACGCAACTACAGACCTCGCCCGTTCAAGTCGGAGTCAAAAAGGCAAAGGTGGTGTCAAAAACGGAAGATGCATAGAAGGGCGCGAGTATGACATACCTGCGCTCGAGATGGCGCGGATAATGCAGAAAGAAGCGAAAATTTGCTCTAACTGCCGCCGCTGTCACTCTCCTCATCCGTGAATCCCTTTTAATGAACTTGCAATTGTTCCCTTTTGATGAATGGGTCGCCTGCTAAGCTAGACTAATGCTGTCGTATACGGGCGTGATTGATCATTTGATAGGAGACAGTTCATCCCCAGGTATAATCAGCCTGAAATGGGCTGAGCGGACAAGACGCTACGTGCTCAGTAAATCATTCCCGAGAGCAGCATTGTGACACCTGGAACATTGCAAATATTAGGCTAATTGTCATTCAGAATCGCTTAAAATCATACTACATCTCTGCCATATTTAAAATGCTATCGTCCCTCCACGTTTCTCAACTGATATTTTTCACTTTATATCTAAGCATTAAAGCAGCTAGGACAACTTCACCTACTTTCTACAAAATGCGACAAATAAAATGTTCCACCTTGAATACTAAATGAACTAGGAGAGAACACTGATTGAACTGAATTTATCTTTCCTGTACTGGAAGAATGGAGTAACATAATCATGATTTCTCCCCCAGTTGAATCGCCCTGCTGTCACAAAGACAGCCATGCTGTACCATCATGAACTGAAACACTCCAGCTTGTTATTCCTTTTTCATTTTGTCTTCATCAATAAGCAGATTGTGTTTGTTGTTCTTACGGAAGAGAGCTTCCCCATTAATTCCCTTGAAGGATTGTATTTTCTTGTTATACATGTGAGTTATGATATTTGCAGTTAAACCATTCAGATAAATCTCAACCTTGACCAAATCATCTTATTGATGTGTTGACAATTGTGGACATCTGAACACCTGATATGTCCTTTTATAATTATTGTATTATTATTATTGAATGTCACTCAGTAGGTTGTGTTTCATGAAACTCCAGGAAACAACAAATGTGACTGAACGCTGAATTGTTGTGGACTTCCCTCATGGCCCCTACCCCTGGTAGTTGCTGAGATGCCAAAGATAATGCTAACATGACATAGTTTGAGGTTGGAGGAGCCCTCCACTGAAAGAGATGAACATGGTCATACATAACAGACAAAAAAAGCCCCAGCAATTAAGGTCTGCCCCTTAAGTATGTTTGTCTGTGGTATTGGAATGCAAAAGCCTCAAGCAGTCACCAGTACATTTATATACTTTCTGTTTACAAGCCAATCATGTGAGCATGTTTTGAGAGCTCCTTTGTTGGGGTCAAAAGTTCGAAGGTGGGGCAGATATCATGTACTAGTGGGTGTGCGTGGGAGTGGTGTGCTGGGATAGAGTTTACTGACTGCCTCAGGTATGTGACCTGTCAGTAAGTGCTGGACAGATGAGACACTTGTGTACTTCCTGAGCCCATCCCATGTGAACACAGAGACATGAGTAACCAGCGACCACAGAGTCTCTCAACTTTAACCAGCACCCACTGAAATCTCAGTTGTTTAGCCTGTACTTTGGTGCTTATAACCCAAACCTGCTATTTACCTGTACCTGAACAGAGGCTAATCAGTGTTAGAGTGGCACTTTAACACAGTGTTCTCTTTCTAGCACCAGAATGTGAAAATTACCATCAGTCAATCGATCTGGCTGTGAGTATGAAAAGACTCATAGAAATGAAATATCACTTTCTATTGTAATGGTGATATGTGGTATTTTAATGGTACGGTTTACACAATGCAACAGACTTTGCAATTGCTCTGAAATCCAGTGGTGGAATTATAATAGAGAAATGTGAGGGGTGCCCATCCAAAAGCAGGCCTGGATTACTCCATCCCTTGAGTGAAATTTGTTGTGATTTTCCTTTTCTTGGACACTGATTGGCACCATGCATTTATTCGTGTAGGTTTGGCACTGTGAGTATTTTGATGTGGTTGTAGTATTGCTCTCTTGGGTAACTGTTGTACCCTTGAACAAGTATCTAACCTGGTTTGCTTCAGCCAATGCCCCCAGCTGTATGGATGGATTGCATTGCCAGTTCAGTTAAACTGTGTAAGTTACTCTCTGTATAAAGACGTGTGATAAATTTCTGAAATTTTTCAGTTTAAAAAAAAAAAAAAATTGTGCTTAATGTCCTAATAATTCTCACCCATCATGAACATCATCAAATTTTATGGAATAGTTTTAACATGCAGGTTGTAAAACTGAGGGCCATTCATGCAAGTTCAAAGCCCTTCCAAGTTGACTTTACTGAGTGGGCAGGATGAAACTGCTTACAATAGAAGAACTTGCTTTTTTCTCCTCAAATTATCCCAGTCTTTTTTCCAGTCCCTGTAAACACTGAGGAATCATGGAGCTCAAAGTTGCATTATGCTGTCGCTCTAGGTTTGTGTATTTATTGAGACATTGAGTCTGATTCATGGAGATCCCCTCTGAGTGAGGTTTTTTTTTTTTTTTTTTTCAGTGAGCTTGCTTATTTCTGAACTGCAGCGGTCTGAGACCAGCCACAATTCCGTCTGGGAAACATTCCTGAGCCTGAAGTTGCGTCAGACTGAGAGTTGAACATTTTCAGCTGTCAGGCCTCACAGAAAGTCAAACATTCAGGGCTCTTAATAAGAGCTGCTTTGCATTCTGCCCTGAAGAATGTCACCTCCTCTCGCTCAGACTCAAAAACCACTTTTGCCCTCACCTCACAGTCAATTCCTGCAGAGGAAACGATTTGGCAGCATTTATGTGAAAATGTTCTTGTAATTGTCAAAAGGTATCAAGGGACATTTTCACCTACAATTAATCTGTATGGCAGGAGGTAATCCCACTGGGATTTTCTGTATTCTTTAAAAAAAAGCATTGCGTTTAAAGAATGTGTGGACCTGGCAGGCTTACTCTTGTATCATCCTTTTGAATAACTAGCTTGTAGCCATTAGCCTTTTTATTTTCCACTTTTGCATGCTGTTGCCATTTATGTGCCTTCGTTTACGGAATGATCCCTGCGGGGTAGCTACATTCTGTCCACAGTGGCTGCTTGCTAAGCAAAGTGTTAGTTAGAGCCATAGTACCTTTACAGAGCAGACCATGATCAAGGCCTACACTTAATTATTGGTGATGTGAAATTCCAGGGTACATTTCGCTATTAATTCCTTTGTTTACTCGCACTAAGATACGGTTATCGATTGCGCTTACTGAAGTCAGTGAGAAAAGCACGGGAGAACACGGGTATCGCTTTTTGAGTAACCAAGTCAATTCTTTATTTGAAAGAAGCAATTAAGCATTGCGGTTCTTGGGGGACATCGGGGGACGCTTTGAACATTGTTGGGGAGAGCTGGCTGGGTTCTCATTCGGCTTTCCTCTGGCTGATTGTTTGCGTTGTTGGTCACTGCTGAGAGGGGTTTAATTGACAGGGTAGAAGATGTCTGTGAGCATTGGTTTGTTTAAGGAGGATGACAGGTTAAGGCCCTGCCAGCAATTTAAAGATTCTGAGTGTTACAGCACATAATATTGACATATTGAGACACTGTTCTGCGAGATGGTTATCTCTAGAGAATTTTTACATTTCTTAAAGAGGGGCTGCAGGATTTTTGTACAAAGCTGACATTTAGATTAATAACAATTTCTTGTGCAACAGCTAAGGCCTTTACTTCTCCAAAATCCCAGGATCACCGAAGTGATTTCAGGGTTAACCTTTGTAAGGGAGATGTATGTTGTTGTTTTTAAAATGGAATCAAACCATTTCCACAGACACAGGCTAAATTTAATTAATCTTCACCTGTCATGACCTTAAGTTACCCTTTAACTCATTTTTATCTGTACGCCTCATTTAATGCGGTCATTAACAGTTTAATTGTATTTTCTTTTATTTTGCATTTATTACCGCAAGCATGTGTGTAGATGCTTTGCACCATTGAGTTGTTTAATACATTCTAATTTGAATTCTGTGGAAGGAAAATTAAAAACAAGAATGGGAGCAAAAACTAAAAATGTAGGTGAAGAAAGTAAGTCTGTTGGTTTTCTAAAAGACAAGGTCTATGAAATTAGTCAACCTGAGAGGATAACCTCCAGTTTTAGAACTCAGAAAGACACATGTATTGAAATTTTGGAAAGAAAAATATTATTTTGTTACACTTTAATCCAAGACTTTTCTTTAACATATGTGTATGAAATTAAATTCCTTTCACTGTGATAAGTGGTGAATTATTTTTTTTCTGCATTGTTCGTCTCCCCAGTGTATTCAGCTTTACATTTTGTAATTGTGTAACTATATTTCTACATAAAAGCTATTACAGAGAGAATTCCGATAGCATCCTAGAGCTGAGAAGCCACTGCAGCTTTCTCTGACCAGATGGCCATCCGGGTAGCCACTGCAGCAGGCCCTCAGTGACTGCAGGCTGCCTGTTGTCATCAGTGAGAGATTTGCCCCCCCAACCCCCTTCCAGCTGGTGCCAGCTCTTCAGTAGTACTCTGTGGTCTGCAGTGCGTGGAAGTGGGCACTGGTCTGGAGGCGGGGACTTCCGAGGAGTGCTCACGTTTTGGCAGGAGAACTTCCTGCATGGGGGCAGGTTGCTGAACATTTTTTTATTTTTATTTATTTATTAATTTTTTTTTTTTTGGGGGAGGGTGCAGCCAACTCAACATTTAATTTTAAAAAATTAATCTTCAGTTTCCTTTCCAATAAAGGTTTAGCTGTTCCAAGCTGTGGATTTTCACCTACTGCCATTAATACTTCAACTGTCTCTCCTCCAAGCTTTGCGTCTTTGGTAATTATTAGCCCTGGAATGCGTGGTCTTCTATGCCCCCTATCAATCTAAGTGACATTTTGTCTATTTGACCATTAGTGAGAGATGAGAGGCAGTCAGGTGACCAAGACTTGCACACTTTATTGTAATAAAAAAAAAGAAAAGTACACTTGGAAAAGGTTTGTCCTTGGCTCTTGGCCTTGGCAAGGCTAGTGATGTTCTGATCAGGCTGAAAATAGTCTGTTGCAAGATCAGTTACACAGCATTTTCCTCAGGCAAACTATGGCAAACACAATGGGCTGTTTCTTTTATATTTGTTGCTGATGGCATTGTTTGCTGAAAATGCTTTTAATATTCAGGGTAAATTCTGAAATTCAGTTGGTGATCTTGCTACTGAAGAAACTGAATGCCAAGAATTCTGCAACCCACTTCCCCCTTAACTTTTTGCTGTCTGCCTGACTTAACTAATAGAGGTTCTAAATGTTGGCTAAACTTGTTTTGTAGCATACTTTTTTTCATGAAGAAATGTGTTTTTATAAAATAGCTTCTACTTTTTTTGCTGTTTAACATTACAGGAAGCACTGGGCTAATTTGATGTATGAAGAGTATATTTTTATACAAGACGTCTACGGAATTGTAATTTGTATGAGGATGTTTTGTCCTGAAAGGTACAATACAGTGTGCCTCCGTAAGAAACCTTTTTTGGTGTGTTGAGTTCGTCAGGTCTTCGGACAGCCTAAAGCATAAACAGTGGATTGCCTTTTTAGGGGCCTGCAAAATGTGCTCAAACAAGTCCAGTCACAGGAAGTTTGATGTCATCCAAGTGTGTAAACTGCGTGTCATACTTTGTATACAATGAGTCAACATTTGGACACGCCTTTGTAATGAATTTTATGGTTTGGAATCTAAGAACTGTATTGCATATATAAGAAATTTGTTTAAACATCAACACATATGCCTGAGGTTAATATTCACCATTAGCAAGCACAAAATACTGCAGCTTTTTTTTTTTTTTTTTTGCAGTGTTTTCTTTTCTCAGCAAGCACCTTCCTTGTGCAGACAGACCGTCAGAGCTGAAAAGCCTGAGGATTTAGGCCTCCTGAATGGGTTTCCAGGAGAGCGGGAGTAGAGCCAGGAGGTGTCTGAGGAATGAGGTCATCAGGTCATGTGATCTGCCTGACAGGAGGATGGGTGGGGTCAGACACAGCTGTTTCTTGAGTCCATCCACAAACGATGAGGAGATATTTCTTTAAAAATAAAAATAAAAAAAATAAAAAAACTCCTTAAGAGGATTTGGATGCAGGCTCTGTGGTGTGAGAACATTGGGGTAGGGTTGGGCAGTTGGAGGCTGTCGCATGTTTATTTTGAGTTTCACAGCTGTATTTTATTCCCCTTCTTTTCCCTCCTCCATTGCAGCCCATTTACAATACAAAACAAATAGGCCTGTGCTCAAGGTTGAGTCCTCATGCACCAAAATGTATGCTGCATTTGCTTGCACCAAGCAATCCCTTGCACGTGTCATGCTTCCAAACACTAATTACAGACTTCGTTCGGCTCTGTTGTCATCACCACTGGATTTCATCCAGGTCAGTGTGTTGTACTGGGCCTGAGGCAGACCAGGTGCCAGTCAGACATGTACCCTGAGGGTCAGGTGGGGGTAATGTCTGGATGGAAATGGTGTTATTCGTGTTACCTACATTTGTGTCAGCCTGCTGACAGTGCAGTATTCAACAAACTGACGTCTTGGAGAAGGAGGTATAGAGGACCACATGTAGGCTAGTTATTCAGTATTTTTGTGCCCATATTAAGACTCCATTTAGACTTGTCTCTGCTAGTAAGGGAGGGGCTTCTGCAGAATGAGGAATTAAAATAAGAATGTTGGAGAGGTGTTTAAAATGAAGGATTAAATTGAAAGGGTATTCATAGGAATTAAGGTGTTTGAAGAGGAGTTGGAGAATGTGAAACACATACATATGAAACCTGGGACTGGCAGTTAATGTTACCTTACTGCATGAGAATGAAGTGAAAAAACCTAGATGGATGGTGTCTGGTTTTACAGAGCAACATCCTGGAAAGCAAGACAATAGGATGAATGAGACTTCCCTGTTCTTATCCATTAGAAAGCTGGGGGCTAAATGTCTTTGTGCATTGCTTATAGAGCAGTGGTGGGAGGGGGAGGGGGAGGGGGGTAATGGTAGGTGTGTTGTGAAGAGGTGTGAAAAGAACCTCTTGGATCTGGGAACAAACAGAAGTCCCAGATCTATTACTTTCAATTAAAAGAAGGAATGGGCTCTGGCAGGTTGTGTCTGCTGCTGAGCAGATAAAAGATGAACAGAGATGGAGACTTTGAGTAAGCCAGTGACAGCTGAGAGATTGAGTGGGAGGGTGAAGTGGACAGAGAACCAGACAGAGGGAAGAGGCTGTTTGATTGGTCTGAACAACAGGTCAGACAGCAGGTCCTTGGACCTGCCGTGGACATTTTGGTACTGTTTTTGCAGCTGCTATTGTTGTTACTGCTGTTGATGATGATGATGATGATGATGATGATTGATGAAGAAGTTAGTGATGTCTGACCCCAGGCATAGAGGCAGTTTTCTGTGTTGCAACATTTAAGTGATTCATTGAAGAAGCCTATTGGCTAAAGAGTCTGCACACCCTTCAAGGGCATAAATTGGCATAGAAAGGAAATGACAAAACACCAGCAGATACTGTGGTCTACAGTACTTGAGTCTGACACCCCAGGGTTTATGATGGTGATGATGATGATGATAGTGATGGTGATGACAATGAGAAACTTGATTTATTCACCATAATCCAGACTTGGGAGCATTAAGTGTCCTTTACATGGTGTCCGAAAGGAATCTGTTGTGTCACAGACAGCCAGGCGGAATAACGTGCATGCTTTGCATAACCTTGCACATGCTCCTCATATCCTCCTGGGCGTAGTGTAACAATAGGAACCGAGAGCATGCTCTGCCTGAGCACACTGCTATGGAATGGCACCTCTTCTTTCTCCTGTGTGAATAACAAGGGCTTCTCCAAAAAAAAAAAAATCTCTACATGGTTTAAGAATAATTGAACAATTTTGTAACATCAAAGCAGAAGATCACAGAGCAAAAGAACAATTCCACCCTGCGATTCAAGAACAAGACTCTTTAATAGTGTTACAGAACGCCTAATCGTCTTTGTGTTTTTTGCCGTGCCACCACAAAACAAGCGCTGGCCCTCAAACATGTGAAGTAGCTCAAGGCTACCTGATATCTATTATAGATCTTGTAACCTTGAAATGTATGGCCTCTGCAGCAGTAACAGCCAAGAATACCAGCAGGTCACATTTGTGGTCGAATGTCTTGCGGGTCTCCCGCACTCAGAGCATTTAATATCTTCCCGGGAGCGTGCCGGGGCGCCATGACTGGCATCGCGAGCAGCTCGCCTGCTCAGCTCTCTGACACTGTGGAGCTGTGCCTCTCTCCACACGTCCTGAGCATTCTCCCGTTTCACTGAAACAGGATTTTGTTGATGGTTTGTGGATATTGGACGCTGCAGCGGCCGTGGCCAAGGCAAGCTTAAGGCATCCATTTGTAAATTGCGTTTTTGCTTTTTTTGCTGGATCGCTTCAGCATGCAGTGCTTTCCAACTGAAGCATGGACTCTGTGTTTTTGTTTTCAAATTCAAGGATCAAATTAATGGTTGATCCTTGAAGTTCAGACACGTACAGCATACACACACCCATTTGCGCACATGCACGCCTACACACGCGTGCACACACACACATATACACACACACGCGCACGCACACACACGCACAACTCAAGCATATTTTCTTGCATATAGACGCTGAGATGGTTGAGTGAAGATGAAGATATATAGATGGATGGAGATGGGGGTTTTGATTGATGTGTGATTGCTTTCTTGCTTTTTAGCAGCCGAGGAGGAGATGTGCTTTTCTGGAGGAAGTGGATTTTTATTTCTGCAGTGGCATAGTTTCCAGCAAGATTGAACTTTTCCTTCATAAAACCCTCCCTTTTTTGATTTCCAAACTCATTACAGTGTTCATTATAGTGCCATAACAGTCAAAAATATAATCCTTTTCTGTGTTAATTAGGTAGCAGATGAATTCTAAATTGAATAATGCATTTCTTACTCCCTTTTGCAAAAAAAACTACCTCAACTTTCAAAACGAGGGAAGAGAAAAATGGGCTCAAATGCTTACATAAGCTTGATTAATTTAAATAAACCACACCTCCTGGCCACACAGAGCCAATCATCCTGCTCCACAATAACATTGGGACCAACCAATGCTGGGGAAATAAACACATTTCCAGGGCTGATAATTCTACCCCACTGAACCGCACCACATGCTATCTATTATTTACTGATCCTCTAGCACTCCAAAAGTGTATTACTGTGCTGAGCGAAACATGGGTAATGCACCAAAGTGCTTCAAATAGTAGCAGCTGAGGATTGTGGGAAGGGAGTGCTGGCATGAAGCAGACATGCAGCCACTGCTTGGAATTAATGTTTACGCCTCCTTTCCAGCGAACTAAGTCCCATGTTGTTGTTTTTTTTTCTTTCTTTAGTTTTCACAATAATGGTTTTTCACTTTGATATTTATTTTGTTTCCATCTGTCAGGAGCAGGGAATGATATGCTTGCCCCATCTCTTGAATGAAGTGTGGCGCTGCCATGTGTTTTGGTTTCAGCCTGTGGTCTCTTGCTGTGCACTCTGGCACAGAAATATGTTTTTGTGCCACATAATTTAGAGTTTCTCTCAAGTGCAGTTCATGTGTTCTTTTAATTGGGTTTCATTGGCCGTGCGTGTGTTGTGTGTGTGTGTGTGTGTGTGTTGACGCTGGGTGTTCATTTATTTTTACACAGAAAGCCCTCTTGTGGTGTGTTATGTAAATGTTGGTATGTGTTTGTATGCGTGTGTGTATGTGTGCACACGCACGCTGCTATCTGTGTGTGTATCAGCTGCTTTTGTATCCATGTGCTTGTGCGTGTGTGTCAGTGCGTGCGTGCGTGCGTGCGTGCGTGCATGTGTTCCTATATGTGCGAACGTTTCTGCCCGCGCGTGCATCTGCGTGTGTGTCCATGCGCATGTGTTAGTGCGTGCTGGGTGACAGGCTCGGTGAACAGATTGCGCTCTGTGCCCCTGCAGGAGGAATGCCAGCTCCTGAGCAGACCCCAGTGACGGAGGAGGGACTGAGCATCCGAGAAGGAGCCTCCAGCCACAGCATGGAGCCGGACAGCAACGCCACCAACATCCTGGCCTCCGTCAAAGAGCAGGTAACGTTTCTGGAACATTCCCATCATTTCCGGAACTTTCCCCCCATTGGCTGGGTTCCGCCCCTTCCCTCACATGGCTTTTCACGTCATATTTTTCAGCTCTCAGACATAACCAAGGAATCTTGTCTATTAAAATGCTTCACGGCTTGCTTTCAAAGTTGGCATGCATATTTCCCATTAAAGAAACCACTGACATTTTGGTGTATTCAGATCTGTATTTTTGGATATTTAGTTACATAACCGTAGTCTGATGTCAACAAAGCCTCATGGTTGGTCAGATAAAGGATACACAAAGAGCTTTTTATTTGTATTAGTTTATTTCTGCATCATGTGTAGTTGTAACAATGTCAGGCTTTGAAGGAAGGCTCAGGAGCCAAATTCTTGTCAAAACATAACCGCTTCAATTTACCCTTTTAGAAATATAATTTTCTTTGAGCAGTTTCCTCGACACATCAAATGTAAATGCCGTCTCAGTGTACGGGAAAAACTGAAAAAGGGTCATGTAGAGGTTAATTTGGAACGATCAATCAGTATTTCTTCATTTCTCTCCGATAAGAAGGAATGTTTGCTTTCCGATTGCAGCACAGCGGTTTGGAAACTGACACTTTCGACTCCTTGAAATAACAGGCCTACCGGGTGGTTCGGGTGGGGGAAACATTGACTAATCCCATATCCTGCGGTTGTACATCTCGGCAATCTGAGGTATATCTAGTTCAAACAGAGAAATGAGCTGTGCTGATAGGGCGGCTCTGTGTCACATCCCCTCCAACGCTGCTCCCTTCCTGCATGGCAGCAGCCCAACCTCCCATTGTTTACCCAAGACAACAGGAAGGAGCGCTCCATTCGAGAGCACCTGTCGATGTAACTTCCTTCCCCAAAGTGGCAGTCTGCCGAGCCCAGCTCTCTCTTTCTCTATCTCTCTACCTCTCTGTCTTGCTCGCTCACTCACTCACTCACTCACTCACTCACTCCTCTCTTTACCTCTCTCTCTCACTCGTGCTCTCTCTCTCTCTCTCTCTCTCTCTCTCTCTCTCTCTCTCTCTCTCTCTCTCTCATTCACTCTCACTCACTCTCTCACTTCAGGAGAGTGCAGGGCTGAAGTCAGCAAGGGAAGTGCAGGGCTGGACACATGCCTCTGAGGGGATTCTTGTTTGGGATTCCGCCGTCTGTAAATTAATCCCAGTCTGTGTTCAAATGGCCGCCGAGAGCTGAAGAAGACTGGAGGAAGCTGAAGCTTGGTGGCACATGGAGGTCACTGCCGTTTCTAGTGGAGTATTCTTTTTTACACGCGGCCTCTCTGAGATCATAGAAAAACAAACGTATGAGGGACCCTGCTGGCCCGAACATGCTAGCCTGTGCTTCGCAGAGCTACGATGAGCGCTTGTGGGGTGAGTAAATATGCTGCTTCTCCACAGGCGGAGAGGGGAAGGGCTCTCTCCAGTTATTCAAGTGAGCCGTCTTTGGCTGAGTTTACACAGCCCTGTGGAATGTCCAAACAAGGAGAAAGTTACCAGCCGTTTTGGAGCCGAGCGCTTTTCTTTCACTGGGAATCCTGCTCTTACTTATATTCGTATTGTTGTCTTGAGTTGCTGACAAGCCTGTGTCTGTTTCATGGTGAATGTTTTTTTTTTTTTTTTTTTTTAACTGCTGTGCCTGGACAGCTTTTATTCGCTCTCAGTGCACTTTGATCCACCATCTGTGTGACTGTGTCCATAAGGGTTTATTATAAAGGAGCATTTTGGCTTATTGTTGTTCAAGGGTTTTTATTTCCTGTCATGTACTTTATTTGCTTGAAATTTTAATTTTCCACCAGAGTTAGAACGGGCTCAATATGAACTTAAAAAGATATGTACGTATGGGAGTGAAAGTGAGTTAAGATTTAATTTTGTTGAGAAGGGGCATTTTGCAGATAGCATAAGTGTACTTTTTTATCAGTATCCTCATATGTATAATGGAACTGGAGGGCTGAAAATGTGCATTGTAATTCAAAGAGCCAGTGTGATGTTCTCTGAATTGAACTGTAATAAGCCTTGGTGTACTTTAGTGCTTTTAGCTCACATTAGCAGGGGTTATCCCTTGTGGCTATAATACAGTGTAGGAAAAGCATCGCTGCTGCCATTTTCGTTCTAAAACAGTCCACACATAAAAGCAACTCTCAAGAAGTCACTCAGCTTCAGTTTTTTTTCCAGGCATTTTTGAGGTACATTTAAATATAGATTTTTTTCATATCTTTTCTATTGCTGATTGTTTTCTCTTATTTATGGTTATGGTTTTTTCTTTCACTGATCTGTGATTAGTACATAAAATTTGTGATATATAACAATTATGGTTTCATAGTGTAGCTATGATCATTTAATTAGACTGAACTTAATTTTTTCCATCAACTGGTGCTGTTGCTTACCTGGGCAGGGCCAGGTTTTTCTACTGCCAGTTCATAACTGAAATGTGTGACATGAAGGAGGGAGTTGGCAGTGTGGCACAATTTTATATGACTTAGTCACTGTGCGACAGAAAAATCACCCTAATTACTATACAGATTACAGGGTCATTCCATGTGAAGTCAGTCTGTCATTAAAATGGTTCACTAACATTTTGGCCCGTGGTGATTTTTTCAAGGTAATCGTGGGTGCAAATCTGAAATGTGTATCATTTTTGAGCTATGGTTATGTTAAGCCATTTGTAGGTCTACCAATGTAGTACCTACCATACCAGTCAGACAACCATAAAAACAGTACCATGGGGAATGGAGTCTGACCCCAGTTTTATGGTTAAGAGGAGAGTAGTGTGTGCCAGCACTGGAAACAGATGATTCGATCCAAAATTAGAGAAATGTTTGCATTAATTTGGATTCCTACTTCAATAAGCACATTATATTGATCTTTGCAGATATGTTGAGATCAGCTGCTGAAAAAAGTGTGCTTGCATCTCTTGTGTGTTTTCCACTGGCTTAGTCGTATGGATGCACCGGACCAAGGTGTAGGATGGAGAAGCAGCACCCAGCTTGAGATATTATGACAGCAGATAAAATACATTGTGGGGTGGGAAAAATTCCAAATGTTATAACTCGTGGGATGGATGTGAATTTTTAATGCTTGGCTGCCCTAGAGGAAGATGACTGGGAGAGCTTTTTTCACAGACCCAAACCCATCTTCTCCTGCATTCCCTCTCCAAAACCTCCCTTCACCTCAGTCTCCCCCTGCCCTCCCTCCCTCCATCCCTCCCTCTATCGAGGAGAGGACTAATTTAACTGAATGGAGGGATGCCGGGCCACCCCACGGAGGAGACAATATGGCTGGCAGGACACGCTCCACTACGCATCAGCTCCCCATGCTATTCAGAGGCAGGTTCCCTAACGAGTCGCTCATCGATTTGATCGAGCTCCTCACCCCGGCTTCCTGCAGAGGTGACTATGGGGAGACAGAGGTTTTAGAGCTCCCGTTTCACTCGCTGCTTCCTTTTGCTTCGCGCTCAGGCTGCGGTGCGAGATGGACCAGATGTCTATTTTTAGTCATCCATGCGAGATGCGGGCTGCAGTCGTCGGCAGGGCAAGACCATTCCTTCGGATGCCACTAGATTGACAGGGGGCCTGCGTTTGTTTGGTTACACGTGCGTCGGCTCGGTAACAGCAAGCTGGGAACGTGTCTTCAAGACAAACTGACAGCTGGGTCTGCCAAGCTTCACATGCTCAGCGCTTTGACTGAGCCCTTCCTGAATACCCCTGCTTCCAACTCTGAAATTGCTTTCACAGTTCAATTAAAATAAGAGAAGACTTGTCTCTGTTTTGATGGCTTACATTTTTCACCACCTTTCTTTGCCAAAGTTATGACTTTACATTATAATGGATGAAGCGTGAGGGATTTTGCTGGAGAATGAAGAAGTGCTTTAGAAATGACCTGAGATTGGAAGGGTAATACGCTAATCAATCAGGTCTCAAGGGTCTGCAAGAACAGCTTTAGGTTTTCCAGACTTCCTCTCTATGTTCGTTCAGGGCAGCACACGATTTCTCCCACACAAATATTCCTTGTCTTTGTGTCAAAAGTCTCCAAGCGTCCACGCGTGCGTGGGTGTAATGTGAGTATCTATGCTCGCTGAACATCCTCAGAACTGAAACTACTGATGGCTGCACTGCCTCCTCTTTTATTTCCTTGCTTGGATGATCTAGCATTACTTACCAGTTTCCCAGATCAGACATCGCTGACCTGTGTCTCACGGTTCAATGGAATTCTCTTATTTGGAGTTCGTGCAGTTGCCAGGAAAGCACCCTTTCCACCCTATTTTTCAAAGAACAGCTGAGTTGTGCAAGCCCGTCCTTGTTAAGCCACACTGAAGGGCTTGTCTTTACAGTAGATTCAGTGGGATAACTCTGTGACCTCACCAAACCTGTCTGGGAACTGACACGAACTCCTCCGAAACTCCCCAGCTCACTCTGACATAACAAGATTAGGCCAGGGATGTTCCTCAGTCCTCTGAATGTTGCGTGCTGTCATGAACTGGGCGTAGGCTTCAGTGTCACCCATTTTTCAATATGGTACTCACAAAGTGGTGTGTAAAGTACAAAGTCATGGTCAGAAACCGTATATGCACCAACTGCATCTGATCAGGATGAAAATGATGATGCAAAGCCAAGGCATTCCAGTTTTACCCAATGGCATTTTCTTAGAGGTGGGGTGGGGATTGCGCTTGCATTCTGTAGTGCTGCTTCACTGGGCCATCTCTCAGGCTAGCCATTTTTCCAAGAGCTGATCCCACCTGAGCATTCTGTATAAGAGTGTGTTGTTGGCTAAGGCACTGCAGGACTCCTGAAAACATTTCCTTTCTGGAAAAAAAGCAGTGCTGCTGAATTCCCTTGGCTTGCTTTGTCCACGTCCTTTACTCTCAAAGAACAGGAACACAAAGGGAAAACACCAGCGGATCGTAGGCATGCTGGTGGCCTCAGCATGCTTGAAGTGCTTCACAAGGACCTCTCCTTTTATAGCTTATGTGTGTGGTGGAACAGTGCTCCAGATTTGACCTAGCTTGCAGTAACAAAAAAAAAAAAAAAAAAAAAGAAAAAAAACGAAATCCCCCAAACTCCCTGGCCGAGCTCAGACGCAGAGCAGTGGGTTTGTATGAAGTTGTGGGCTGCTCCAGATCCCCCTCGTTTGTCTCAAATGCTGTGGGAGACTTCTTCAAACGACGCTTGAGCAGGGTCCCATTTTGGCTTTTTTTTTTTTTTTTTTTTTTTTTTTCTTGACGAGCAAAAGAAATGGTCTGCCAAATTCTTTCCTTTTTATTCACGGACGCTTGAATAGCAGGCTGCAGAAAAAAGGTTGACTTTAATGTGCTGGCAACCCTCTCTCCAATCTAGATGGTGGGGAAAAAAGGCCACTAATTACAATCGTATGCTGGGTTTTTTCTTTTTTTTTTTTTTTTTTTTTGCACAATCTCTCCTTGGTGCGTTCTCATTTTTCTTTCCCTTCAGCTGTGATAAAACGGGGAAAACTCGCAGCATAAGCATTCCAGCCTCGATTATAGTAATAGAAAATCGAAGCCGGGCTCGCTGCCATTATCCAGAGGGAACCGAGTGAAAAGAGCCGGCGGGGCCGCCACCAGCGTGTGTTATTCAGGGCCGTGTCACCGTGGAGACTGGCAGGAGGAGAGGGGGATAATCTGCTCACAGCGTGACGTGACGGGAGAAAGAGTGTAGAGCCCAGCCGGGTGAAAGGGGCCGTCTGTTTTAAACCCAACCCAAAAGACGCTCGCTCACTCGTAACCTTCGTCCATCCGTACGATCGCGGTCATGATGGGGAGTCCCGGAGACCGGGGCTCTGAGGAAACAGTCCTGTCAAGGAGCAGGTATGGCGCCCGGACAGTGAGCTATGCCATTGGAGGATGCAGTAGTCTTTCAGCATGCGGTCGCCCCTTCTTTTGAAGCACGCACTTGAAGGTAACGTTGCATCCCAGACTTTGAAACTGTAAAAATAGTGGATGATTGAACTCTCGGGGATTGCAGACTTTGAACAGCATGTCAGATTGTTTCATATATAAATGCTCATCGATCCATCCAAGTAATTGTATGTCTGGGTAGTTTTGCAGTCAATTGCATTGATTGTACTTTTTGCATTGTGGAGATTATTTCTTCTTTATGGCTGTTTGCTTGGAGCACTTTTGTGTTGATTTTGTTCATCTAAGGAAAGCTGTTCACCACTCTCTTCCATGTTTGCCTTTGGTTGTGTAATTTTCTTTGTGTCTTTCCTTTCTGCTGAATGATTTGAGAGGTTTTATCTGAAGTTTCTGCACCTCATTACTACTTTCTCTGTGATATTTTTTTAACTGGCCTGTCGATTCTAATATTTATTTTTTTGGGACATAATTGTATGGTAGTCTGTGGTGTAGAGTCAGGTTGTAAGCATTGCAGTTCACTGTGGTGTTTCTTTATAAGTCTTCGCAGAAGTGCAGATTGGTATTGAATTATAGAGTAAAAAAGATCAATGTATAGCCATCTAAAATGGAGTTGTACGCAAAGCAATTTTCCATATGAAATTGAAAGAGGAATGGTGTACTTTTTGACATCTTTCTGCTAATTAGTACCCATTTTATTTTATTCTCTCACCGGCTGTCATTTGTGAGATGGGATGATGCAAGGACACACACACACACACACTCACGCATGCATCCACACACTCACAAACACCCCTATGCATATCCATACTTATAAGCCTGATTGCCATTGAAAAACATAATTGAGGTATGCAGGCGGTTTCCTGAAGGTGTATTTGAGTCCCAGACGGCCTTACATTTGCATCACACAGCAGATTATGTTTTGAAAGCACATATTAATAATGATAAAGCAACAGTATTTGGGGCATATCTGGGTAGAACAAGAGAATAGCCTTCCCTAATGCTCTGATTGGTGGGATGGAAGGATGTTGAGCATTTAGAATGTAATAAAATAAAGACTGACGTATTGAGGGGTAAAAAAAGCACTGGTCAAATATTTTATCCAATGCTGCTGTTTATTCCCTCCCTGATAAAATGGCATTTGACGTGATATTCTATAATCACAAACATCAATGTTATATAGAGCGGGCTGAGGTGCCTCTCTCATAGAAAGTGTCTGAGGAGTGTCCGGTCTGCAGCGTCCTTAAATGACATTTTATGATCCATTACTGAATCCGCCTTCGCTAATAATGAGATTTAGGATAAAGGAAAAGTCCTCAGGCTGTCTTATTACTATATTTCTAATTGTGTCTTGTTTTCTGTTTATTTTATGCATGTTTGCATCATTTTTGCATGTTAATCAAATTAAATTGATTAACTCCATTAAGTCAGAGTAGACCCATCTGTTTGTGCCGCTTGTTTGCTCTCAACCAAAAATATATAAATATATATTTGTGCATAATCTGCTTTTCTAGAGCCATCTGCATGGGGGTTTTTGGAGAGGGTTAAGAAACTGCCAGTTGGGATGAATCACTTGATTTTAAAAATCAGGGATTAAGTGATGAGGTAGTTTTCGTATCTGTGGATTCAGGCCAGCAGGGTCTGTAGGCAGCTGGGCCCTGCCTCCTGCACCTATTGAGCAGGCCGTCTTTCTGTGGCATAGCATGACCTGACTCTCTTCAACATTTCTGTGGATTTTGGAGAATTACAAGATGTGTCAGTAATAGTCACAAAACATGGTAATTGAAACTGCACTTGCGGTCCATATATGAAGGACTTGTATATGTCCTGACTCTAAAAACTGGTGAGCTAACAAGGGTCCTCCCTGAAGAATGTCTGTGTGGCACTGTGCCATTTGTTCTTTTGTAGCACTGCGATTATGAAACTAATTGTTGATTTGCTGGAAACATGAAAATATGCGAAGTTAGTGGGTAATTAGCAGTTTTTATTGCAGTGGCCATAGTAGCAATCTTGGACTACAGTTTACAGAATGCAACAGATTTAGCTAATGCAGATGCTGGAGTTATTGTAATTCCACTTCTGGTTTAAATGACATAATTTGCTACCTTTCAAAAATAAATAAATAAAAGTGGTCTGGGGAAACCACTGAACTAATGTGTTCTTTGGTATTCCTCATGGAAATAACTCATTTTGTCTCTGGAGTATCCGGAATTGGCAGCTCCTCCGAATCCATTCCGTGACATTCATCCGCAGCAAGGCAGCCAAGATTCCTACTAGCAGGATGACGTGGAGTTGTAAAAATTCACGGAAGCAGAATCTTTTTTTTTTTTCTCCCCCCAACCCCCCATCCATCCTTTGCTGTCAAAATACATTTTGGACATGTGCGTGGGGTGTGTCGTTGGCCGGTTTGAGCACATCAGCATGTCTGTCACAGAGCCGAGAGACGGAGGAAAAGTGCTGATGGCTGATGCCTGACCCTGTGCCTTTCCCCCTGGGTACAGCCCTAAAAGAACATCCCCCGCAGGGGTCAGTGCCCTGACCTGGCCCATTCACACAATGTCCTGCTTCTCTGATGCCCTGCTAGATGTAGGACAGGGATGACAAAGTCAAAAGTCCTGCAGGCCAGAAGCATCTGCAGGCCTCTGCTTTCCTTCCAATCAGCAGCCAGTTTAGGCCTTGGAAACAAGGTGTGTGGACAGTTTGGTTAACCTTTGATCTGCATTTAGAACATAGGCACCAAAACTCAGTGGAAACTTGCCACAGCTGTTGAGAATTTGAGTTAAAATATCCCCAGTGTGGGAGAGGAAACAGGACATGACGTGACGTGACATGATGTGACATGACGTAATCCTGCTCCCCCCCATTCTGCCCAATTCTGCCTTTTGAATTAGAGAGACCAGAACCTTGTCACCTGTCTGCAGTTGCCAAGACAATTACAAAATGTGTTTTCCCTCACTGTTTGCCCATCAGGCTTGAGTTAAATGTGAATCTTAAACACTTTACATTTTATTAAAACCAAGATCTGAAAACAATCCCACAGATCTGAGTGCTTTCATTATCTGCCAAAACATACAGTGTAAGGAAAGGTTTCTCTTCTGGAATTCATTAAAATGAATGTTTTTTTTTCTACAATCATAAGTAATCATTGGACATTATACTGGTGTCTAGAACATTAAAGCATTTACAATAAATTGTCTGGGTCAGGTCTGGTAACCCAGCAGAGGTACCTCTGCTGGTGACTGTGCAGAGGATGGCATTTCTGCAGCAGTATTCATTATGGTGTGTTCATCCCTGACATCCACCAGTCCCAGCGCTCCAATGAAGGGGTCATAATGGGTGGCAGTAAACGTCAAATAAGTTATCAGAATCTGCAGCCCTCTTATACACTTTTTCATGGAATACTACTCAATTATATTTGAATCTGCTCTGTCTCGCAGGCATTAATCCTGACTGTCTCCTAGAGAATACTGCAGGCAAGCACCTCTGCAGAAGCATTTTGCCAGTTGCATTTATTGCTCTTCAATGTTTCACTTATTAAAAAAAAAATATATAAATACATAAACGTTTCTCACACAAAATTTCTGCTTTAAATGAGTCTCATTAACGCATGTCAGTCTAACTATAGAAACTGACTGTGCAGAAGAAGCTTCCCTGGCACAGAAACTTGGCCTGATTTGAACCCAATTAGAAGAAAGCGGGGTGAGTTTCTGTAGCTAGACTTTCTCATGCTTCCTCATGCAGACTAAGCCATATTGAATCACATGCCCACATCCTTGGAAAGCACAGTTCTGACATTGCAGTATGCAAACCTGTTACCTGAATCTGACCGCTTTCCATCCAGCTTTGTATTACAACAGCTTACAAATGTGTATGCATTTCCAACATTGTCTTACAGCTGTAGCTGCCTCCTTTCTATTACGGTAAAACATTAACTGAAGATTTGTTTTTTTTTTTTTTTTTTTGTGTTTTGGTTTCACTTTGTTTACCCATTATGATTGATGAGTAACCAGCAGCCAAATAACGAGGGCCAAATATACAACCAAATAAAATGGAAAATGTTTTACATTGTCTGTGTACAGCAGTAGAGCTGATATCCATACTTCCAAAAATGAATGCATAAAAAATTGTCAGAAATCTGTGTTGGATCTGATTACCTATAGTCCTCTCCCTTGTGTGAATTTATATCAGACTGTAACCAAGCATTTCTACAGACAAACTGATACTGTTTCAATCTTTTCATGCAAATCTGGTTTTCCAGCACTGAACGCGTTGCTTGAAAAAGTTGCACAAATCGGACGCTGTCTTCCGAAAGACGGCATGAGCTCATTGCACAGTGGAGTGATTGAGCTGGGCCCGCGCCACACACAGATGTAAAATTTCCCTCATGTATTAGATCAGCCTGACTTTCCGCACAGATTAGAGCAGGTAACCGAATTGCACGGTTTCCTCCACCTCAGGTACATGCAGCATTCTTCTCAGTTAAAAACATTTCGCCGAGCCGATCGTCATTAGTGAATTGAAATACCACCCAACCACTTTTATCCCATCTGTTTTCAAGAGGAATTCATGCGTAATACTTTCAAGATAATCATAATGCTGTTTTACAGTGTATTAATGCTGTTTCACATCAAGCCTCATTAATCGTTCTTTACAAACAATTTACTTTGAATTCCTGGCCTGCTTTAAGGAGAAAACATAGCGTGTATAAAGTACGCAAGTCTGTTTTCTTCATCAATTTTAATGTTATGGTCTGACATCACATTTAATTTTTTTTTTTTTTTTTTTTTTTATCAGTGTCTGTAGATCACCTAGCTCTTAGTAAAAAATTAAATCCCTGTGCAGATAAAATAAATATCAGTGTCTCAATTATGAGAATTGAGAAAGCTTTTTATCTGGAAAAGAGCATATGGAGTCCAGTAATTCTGATAGTTTGCACCATTATTTTTCAACACAGCAAACACTTGCTAGAGACAGATTAGTGCTGAGTACAACTGGCCAGGATGAAACGGACATCTGTTTCACACTTCACTGAAGCCGCTTTCTCAGGCAAGTCCAGATATGGCTCATTATAATGGAAATATTTATGATATTTCCTGTTCTCAAATAAGGCTAAATAATGCTTTTCTTAACAACTCATTCTTTGTTGCTGACCTTAAGGTGACCTTGAGCTAATGATGAGAGAATGAGGTTTCGCAAGCCCCATGATGGGTGGAGCTAGCCTTCACTGTTGTTTCTCTCCGTAGCACTGCATAATGATTGGTTAAAGGTAGTATGCCAGTGGGTGTAAGTGAAGTGTTCAGCAGATACAATGGTCATGCACTGATTGAGTGGGGATAGAATGCTGAATGCCCCAGGACATGTTCCACCACACACACTCCAACTGACACTGAAACTGTCTGAAAGGCAAAGACGACTAAAATCAAACACGTGTGACAACATCGAGAAATGAGGGGTGAGGCATCAGAAAACCTAAAACTATGACCTAGAATTAGTCAGATCTCCTAAAATTGCTTATTGCCATTCTCCAGCTAGTGATTGCATTCTGAGAAATTAGCAGTGATGTGTGATGTTTTTGTGCTGTTGATTAATGTGGTTCTCAACAGCATGTTGGCTACAGTGCTCCTCTAAGTAGGCTAGCTAAATTGATATGTAGGGCTTACAATACAAACCACTGTAATAAATCTTTGGTTTCCTCATAGCTCTCTCTATTGTTGCTGTCATGCTGCACATGGAACGTGGAGCTGACTGACAGTGTCCTCGATTTAAGAGATTTACTCCCCCCTTGCCCTTTGCATAATGGTGGGGGCGCAAAATTGCGCTCACCCACGGATATCATATCATGAGACTCTCACTGTGCCCCCCACTCCTCTAAAACTACCACACTACTACCCTCAAGTTCTCTGGAAACAAACACTTCAGAGTGGAAGTTTGGTTTGACAGCCAAAATTATAAACTGTCCTTGTGAGGGGGGAAAAAAAAAAACCTGACTCCTTCCCAACACTACCTGAGCTTCATTTTCTTGAAATGCACACAGGAACATCAAAACAACTTCAAACTCTTGCTGATATATGCATGTAGACTAAAAAACTGTACAGGCTAATAAAAATATACCCTGGTGCACTTTGAATCAATAGAACATGACATCAATCAGCTCTTTTCAAGGTGCTTGTTCCTATTTAATTATCAGTCCTGTCAGTGTCCCAGCTGGGGTGTATGCACATGCATACACACTCCATAGAAGATGCACTGCGAGTCCAAATATAACTGCTTGTCTTAATCTGTACTTCTCTGAAATATGTGGCACAGAGTGTACTTCGCTTGTGCATTTTAATTTAACCTGCTCCAGAAGAACCCAAATATGTATGAAATCCTTGGTAAAATATCAGCATTTTACAGAACGGTCCTTCTCCTCACTGGTGTTGGTAGAGGGTGAGCCGCAGCTGTTTGGATAAAGCAGTTAGTCTTATTCTCATGTGATTTTTATATTTCCCATGAGGCAATCTTTCACTCTTATCACATGATGCTAATGTTCCATTGAAGTTGCAGCAGGGTTGAAGAGTACTGAAGCTGACCGGTGAAATTACTCATGTCTGTGGGGAGAAGAGAGAAGGGAGAAGGAGGTGCTGGCGTTTGCTGCGCTCTGAAATGGCAGATCTAAGAAGAAGATTATGCAAATACATGGGACCGCTCTGTCTGCCTGTGGCTGAAGTCTCCGCTTTCCCTGCAGTCTGAGACTGTTGCTTTTCCACTCTCTTGACTTTGATGCTAATTGGGTTTTTGCTCCCTCCTTGGCACGATGAAGACGTTTGGTGCAGTGGGACGACATCTGATCTGGAGTGGGAGCCAGCTGCAGCGCCCTGGACTGATCCCCTGATGCTTTCATATTTACAGGCGTGTGTGTTTATGTTTTTGTGTGTGTTTATGTTTGTGTGTGTGTGTGTGTGTGTGTGTGTGTGTGTGTGTGTGTGTGTGTGTGTGTGTGTGTGTGTGTGTGTGTGTGCGCATTCATACTGTTGTATACATACAATATGCAAATTTGGTTGTGTTTATTTGAGCGTTGCTTGAGGGTTGTACATGCTGTGTGTGATTTTGCTTGCTTGTCTGTGTTAGTATGCTAATGGGGTGTGTGTGTGTGTGTGTGTGTGTGTGTGTGTGTGTGTGTGTGTGTGTGTGTGTGTGTGTGTGCACATGAATTTACATACAAGTAGCTGTGCATGTAAAAAAATATGAATGGATAAGCTTACCACACTGATGGTCTCCTTCATTGTAACTTCTGCATGACTACTTTTTGCCTTGCTCATTTGGTCTGGCATGCTAACCTGTTTCCTAGAATGGTATAATCTTGTGGCAAAGCCAATCGTTGACCGATGCGTCATCTTTCAGTGGAATTAATCCGCGGCCTCTGACGGGAGGGTTCACGATGCTTTGATACACCAGACTTTCTGAGCGGCTTTGGCGCCATCAATCTCGTTACATCATTCCTCCCCACCGCCAGCCGATCTGCCGCCTCTAATGCTCAGTCCGCAGGCAGGTCTGACAGCTGACCGTCAGCGGGGGGGGCGTGATGAGGGGCGGAGAGACTGGGGCTGATGGTGAGAAGAAGGGTCACTGCGGTGGCCAGCGAGGTTAGCAATGACTGTAGGGGCCCGTAAGGTTACCGATGACTGTAGAAGCCTGTGAAAGTAGTCGTGACTACTGAGGCCTAAAAGGTTAGCAGTGACTATTGGAGCCCTGCAAGCTTAGCAATGATGGTCAAGGCCTGGAAAGTTAGCAGTGACATACAAGTTGTACAAGGTTGGCAATGAGTGCAGCAGTGACTGAGGAGGCAAATGTGGGGAGGCGCATCTCAAGAGTAGCACAGACTGCAGTATCTGGCCCATATCAGGGCCCAGCATCCATAGTGGCCCATAAGAGGCGCAGGTTCCCAGGTTGCCAGTGAGGAGGAGGGGCAGTTGGGAGTGACAGAGGCTACAGCAGGGTCATGGGCCCTATGAGCTGAGCGTGTCTCGTTGTTTAATGGAAGATTAGGTGGATAAAGGGATGTGAGCGCCACATGTCATCTGTTTGTCTTCGCCCGTCGCCGAACAGGATCTGATTCAGCGATCGGTGTCAGGGCGACAGCAGGCTTGGCACTGAGGGCCATTGTAGCCCTGAACAATGAAACCACCCCAAACAGGAGCTGGCTGTTCGCACTGGCCTCGCTCCGCTTTGTCTCACCCATTCTCCTTACCCCGAGGGATTCTGGGACGCCATGGAACCGGGTGAAGTGCATGCTTGCACAAAAGAAGAATCGCCTGAATTGATCTAAATTGTTTCTCCAGTTTCTTTTTGTTTTGTTTTCGTCTTCTTTTTTTTTTCCCCTGATGAGACTGATCATTAGTCTTAATAAATTTTCTTTTGTTCTTCTGTCTTTGCTTCAATTAAAATTCCCCCAAATCAAATATCGATACAGAACAAACAGCTACAAGGGGCGGTATAATCTATCCCTTTTTCCCTCTGGTGGGTGTGCTCATCCTGTACAGATGGATGCTCACTGTAGCGAAAGAAGGATGTTGGCCCACTGTACATGGTACTGAAGAAAGAGCTCATTAAAAATAGACTTAGCTCATATGCTATGCTTACTTAATCCTCTTGATAAAAAAAGAGGCCTCAGTAAAAAATTTCTCTGAGCTGTTACATCCTCGTTGGTGTAGGTAAGTAAACCATAAACCGTTTTTATTGTTATTTTTGGACAGAGTCACATGAAGGACGACTGGCGGTAATTAGGCCCTGTTGTCACGGTTCTTGCCATTTGTGGTACTCACAGGTGCAGCGAGGGGGACAGATGGGACGTCAGTTTAGCTGCGGGATGTAGACCGTCCGTCTCTCGTCCATTCGGAAATGGAGGTGGATTCCACAGTCAGGGCACAGTGGAGTGTGTAGAGCAGAGGAGCAGCAGAGCTGGTCCATAGCACCGCTGATTGCCCTGAGGATCCAACCTTAATGGACCTTATGGCAACAGCAGATGCCACAGTTTGCCTGGCTAGATCGCGGATACCGCCTTGGGTCTGGCAGAAACTCATTTTCTGGTTCTAGTTTCTGGTGTTACTGGCTTGGTTCACTCAGATCTGCTAGTTTCTAGTGCTTTGTCTTGGTTTGCTTTGCTCACCAGATCTGATCCTGGTGGTCAGGCATTTAAGTCTATGGATATTCCTTCTCCAGTCAAACAGCAAGGCAATCTGATTATGGGTTTATAAAGGTGCTTAAAGATTAAAGGCAAAGAGTGGACCTCTGTATTTAGGGGTCTTAAGATGTTTGAAGTGGTTTGTATAAACCATACTTTTTTTGAACCAAATATTTTTCTGTGCATCTAATGTTTTTCAAATCCATGTTCTGTATTCATATAAGAGATAAGAGGCTGCCTTCACTCATATCGATCGTAGAGAAGGGGGCAAGGTTATCTCTAGCCCTGCTCGGACTTATCCTTCGATCCCACAGTGCCACACCCACCACGTATATATTTACCCTATCTGAAAATCAAGAGTTTACCCGAGCTCACCTTACGGCTGCAGAATAATTTATTTGAATTCTCATTTGAGTTTTTTTTTTTTTTTTTTTTTTCTTATTCAGAGCGCGTTCTTCTATTCTTGCACCTGTGCTAGCGGTGTTGAAGTGTCTTCTTGTCTACGAGCCCTTCTCCAAAGCACCGCATTTAACCTCCGATCCCTGTGGCCTGTTTTTCTGCACTGCCGTCAGCTGATGAACAGGGCCCCATGGCCAACTGCACATCAGAGGGGCCATTTGTTTGGCCTTTTTTTCTTGTCAGCTCACAGTACATGGATTCTAGCATATTCCATGTCACCTTTTACTACTACATGTTCATTCTGCTGGCAGCAGGCTTGCAGGATATTGGATGGATCACATTGATTTAATGGGAGCTAAATCTTACTGTACACACAGTGGATCCAGCCGCCTCCTATGTGTGTTTGATGGTTAATTTTTAAAATGCTGCTATGCTGATACTTTTATCATGTTAAATGCATTCCTTTTTTTAAGATTAACAGTTACTCTGCAGCTCAAACTATGGGAACATTTAGATTTTCTCTCAGCCTTATTGGTTTACTTATATCTTTTCAGACTCTGAGTGCAATTATTTCAACAGGAAAACAAATGTATCTACAAAAAAGGTTATTCGAGTCAAACTGTGAATGGAAAATAAACGTGTTCTATAATCTTTGCTTTCTGAATATGTGCTGTTATCTTTCCATATGAATTTTATCTCTTTTTGACAGTTTTCTCTTTGTGTCACCCAGGAATCAGTTGAGTATGTGAAAATGAGGTAATATATGCAATTTAACTCGTATGGAAATTCATAGCAGTGAGGCAGAGTACAATGTCTTTAGTATAGCTTGGCCTTTCTAATGGAAAAGAGAACTCTAAGTTTGGTGCTGGTGGTTAGCTCATCATCCTTTGGTATTAAGAGACTTGGGGGCATACTTTGGGTTTATTTTTTCTTCATATCTGTTGTTGAAATTACTGGAAGGTAATTTTGCCTTGCAAATTCAGGTGTGCAAACTTGACAGCACATAGACTTCCATTGTTTTCTGACTTCAGTGCAAGTAAACCTGGGTGGATTTGCTATTCATGTAGACAGTGAATGTGCAAAAAGCAACATCATCTTTGACAATGTAGTACAATGTATTATAATGGAAAAACTAAGACTTAGAATGAATATTGGGGGAAGTGGCACTTTAAGGACGCCTGTAGAAGCCGGTGGCGGTGGGGCGGTGGGGAGTGGGTGGGGGGGGTGTATGGAAGCGCGCTAACCACCGGTGACTCGGGATGCAGAAGCGGTGCTGGACGAAGCTCCTACACCAAGAAGCGGTAAATAATTCACCCCTGGCACTGAGGCATAGAGCAGAAAGGCTTTTTTTAAAGAGCACTCCAGCTCCGTTCCACCGTTCCCTCCTCATCCTAATGACCCCAGCAATGGCAGGGATGTCGTGACTTCCTCAGGAAGCGGCAGAGCCGGACAAACGCCTCCTCGGGAGTAGGCAGGGATGAGAGGCTCGGAGTGGGGAGGGGGGGGGCTCAGAGCGCACTCCGCACACGCCCCCCCTGCCATCACACAGCCAACGGCTCAGAGAGCGGCCGCGCTGCGCTGAGCGCCTGCCCAGGTCATGAGCAGTAGCCTCCAGGAGCCGTGGGGAGCGGGGAATGAGCAAGCTGGAGGCAGGCTGCAGCGAGAGACCGCTCTGAAGGACGGCGGCATGCTGTAAGCTGGCCTGCGAATGCTAGGTGAGGTCACAGCAGGGCATAATGCAGATCCACAGCTCTGCTCCGAGTGACTGCAGGGACCGTGAGGAAACTCTGGAGCCTGGGCAGAGTGCTTGCTCTTCTGTTTTTTCAGTTGTAGTTGTAGCTTTTGTAGGGTTGAAGCTTTTGTAGGGTTGAAAATAGCTCTTTGTGTGTGTGTGTGTGTGTGTGTGTGTGTGTGTGTGTGTGTGTGTGTGTGTGTTTTGAGTGCATAGGCACATGTGAATATGCATCTTTGCATACATATGTGTGAGTGCACATGCGTGCATGCGTATGTTTGTGAGCATGTGCATGCATTTAAATTGTGTTTTTATGTGTGAGCATATTCTTTGGAGTGCGTGCGTGTGTGCGTGTGTTTGCATTTGTGTCTCCTGTGTGGGTATAGTGATTGTTTGTGTGTGTAAAATGTGAAGGGCTTTAGTTTTTGCTGGCAGAATTGTGAAATATCTATGGGGATATGATGAAGGGCACTCTAATAATGCACTGATAAAGCGTTTCATTTTGTGTCATTGATTTTCCAAGGACCGCACAGTAACTGCGCGTTCCAGAGCTGTCAGATCACTGCTCTTTTCTCCCTGCGCTCCTCCTCCTCCACATCGCTGTCCTTATTTCAGATAAAGCCATTGGCTGAGCCTTTTTTTTGTCCCTTCCCTCTTACCGTAGGAGCTCCAGTTTGAGCGGCTGACCAGGGAGCTGGAGGTGGAGCGGCAGATTGTGGCCAGTCAGCTGGAAAGATGCCGACTCGGGGCCGAGTCTCCCGGCGCTGCCAGCGGCAGGTACAGCTCCTCCGTTCCATTGCACAGAACAACAAAGACCTACACTGAAAAGCACAAAGAAACACACAGAGTCTGAGAGATCTGTGCTGAGACACAAATAAACACACAGAATGGCACAGAGCCACAAGGAAGCACACAGAACCACATGTAGCCCTGGCATCCCACCTACATCATGTCAAGTGGTACTTTGCTGTGACATGTCAGGAAATGCAGTCACAGCAAGTAGGTAATTGTAAAATTTTGTTACAGCGTGTGGTTACTAATAATAGTTATACACTCCATCTGATAATCAAAAGTTTACTGTTGTTACTATTAATAGGATATATTACTAAAGGGTATTAGTTATGTGTTTTGAATAGTAGTTAATTGTTTTTATGGCCCCTGTAATACTGTGCAACTCTTGCATCTGCACCAGGCAACAGGAGGCCTGTTTCTGCTCAGGGGCAAGGCATTGTTCATCAATGCAGTCTAATGGCTGGTTTCGGCTAATTAGCATGTGTGCCTGGAGTATTAGCAAAGCACTGTGTTTGAGTCAGTTGTCTGGTATGAAGATAGGAGGGCGGAGGCCCCTGCTGTCAGAGCGTGGGAGCTAATGCACGCACGACAGATTGAATGTACACAGACTCGGGTTATTGTTTTAATTAAAAGTGCAAAGAACGTAGTTATATGAAAGGGTAGCCAGAAATTTGTAGCCTCAAGTCTCAGGGGCACTTCGGTTGAACCCTGGTTTTGACTCTTGACGTTCAAATTTCCGATAAAGCATCTGGATAGCTTTACTTGCGGTGCCTAGGCCCTGAAATCTGATTGAAGCCAGCAGGAAGTTCTGTATTCACCTTCACAAGATTTTGATCTGTCAGAAGTCGTAATTGTCCATTGTTTTATTGGCAAATCACTGCCTCAGAAGGAGGAGAAAATTGCCCACCTGGGAGTGAGAAATTAGTCAGTGTCATGGTTCTGATCCAGACAAGTGGAGCTCGTCTGAACCCTTGAGCGAGGTAAAGGAATCCACTTCGGAAAGAATCCAGATTCATAAACAGGCGCAAATGTGAGAAACGTGAGTCACCTGCTGAGCAAATCAAGAGTGACAGAAATAATTTCAGTCACTGAACAAGATTTTATTTCAAGCACAACAGATAAATCTTGGCTGAAATGTGTGCCTGTTGAAATGCCTGGATGTGATGGCATATGATTTGGGCCAAAGTCTCTGTCTCTCTCTCCACACAGCAGTGTAGACCTCACTTCTTTCACACCTCATTGGCTCCTCCTGGTACTAATCTGTCATACTGAAGCCCCATTAATTCATATTAAGACACTTTGCTTTCCGATCGTTTGGCGCTAGCCTTGGTTCGGGCTTCTTCTCTCTCTTCTCTGAAGTAATATTTTCTGAGAGTTGTGCTGCATGGCTGTCGGGGCAAAGCAGCTGTTTAAAGTGGTCACCGACTCAGTTCTTCACGAGGCCTGTCGCTGATTGAACTGATTGGCGTCACTCGAAGACCCCTCTCGTTAGCATGCGCTCTCGTTGCGAGTGTCAGACCTTTTTCTCTGAAGCATCTGAACAGCTACGTTCAAGTGCATGTGACGGGGCTGGCGTTTGAGTCGAGAGCGAATGTTTGATTTTTAAAATGAACATTAAGATGGTGGTGAGAAGGTAGCAATCAGTGCTCAGTGGAATGTAGGACTCCAGCAGATAAGGCTAATGGACTGTGAAAGCATGAGTCATTTGCTTATTGGGACAAATTTTACCTCCAACCATTCATACTGCACTCTTCTGTTTGCTTAGCATATTGCAGCTATAGTCAATATCATTAAAAATAATACTGTTTTTCCTCAGAATTGAACCTGAGTGCACACTCGGAATGACATTGGCATTGAGGTGAAATTGTATGTCATTTGAAGATTCAGGCATATTCTGTAACAGCTTAACCCTGTTTTGTCATAGGGGCATGTGATTTCATCTCATAAATTTAATTAGGGACCTATATAAGGCCAAAAGGAGTTATGTAAGCCAGTCTTTTCATAGAATCCGTCCACTCTTTTTTTCTGCACCATTTTCCTCAAATATTTTATGGCATAGTGCTTATTCCTAATTATTTAATTCAAAATACCAGAATATATTTTCAGGGGTCAGTTCATTTTTCCATGACACCACTCTATCTTAAATTCTTTAAATGCAATCTATTTTAGCGTGCCTTTTCCATCTGGCTGTGGAGAAGAGCCTTTTTAAATAATAAATGGGTCTTGCAGAGACTTTCCCACTCCCTCTCTCAGGAACATTGTCCTTTTCTCTGGGTTAGTACATATGTCTATGGCCCTGCTCGGTCCTGGACGCTTTAAATACTGGACTCTGCTATTTGTCCTGTGGCATTAAAGTCTCCAGTGGGGGAGAGGGAGTGTAGAGAGAAGTCTGTATATTACGTACAGGTCAGACAGAGCCTGTCACTGTGGCTGACTCTCCTCTTCCCCACTCATTAAAGCCATGCTGTGGGCCTGGGAGCCTTTTAGATTACAGGCTCCGCAGAGCAGCTACCTAATCACGCCGCGCCACGTGTATATCATACTAGTAATAGCAGCGCTCAGACCGCCATCAGACATTACCTCAGAGAAGAGCAGAGCGCAAGCTCCACATGAGCTTTCAGAGGATCGGTCTGTGTGGCCGATCGCAGGGGAAGTTCACTCGCCTGTTGGAAAATTAACCACCCACAGTTCTATTCGGAGAACAAAATGTGCATGTTGTGCTACTTCCACACAGGTGGTTCGCTGGCCAGTGAGTGGTTTTTGAGGTAGGCAGGCAGGGCATTGGCTGTGCCCTTGTTGTTGACTTGACTGGCCAGAGCTGCTCTGGTAGTATTTGCACGCAGCATAGATGTTTACCGGTTCAGCACTGTCATTAGACTACATTACATTACAGCCATTCAGCAGATGCTCTGATCCAGACAACATCCGAAAATACTAAGACAAGTGCAATCATTGAGGTCAAATTGCAGTAGTGAATAATTCTATGGCTCTAACTGACATTTTGTTCAAAAATGAGTTAACCTTGGAATGTTCCTTGTTTTGTCTTACTGAACAATTGATTAAACAGTTGAAATTCCTTCTTTAAAAAAAAAAAAAAAAAAAAAACTTGCCAAGCCATGAAATAACAGTTCCAAACTTTGATTACTTCTTAAGTATACTATCGGCCTATCGGCAGACAGGAGCGTGTCATTGTAAGCACACAGAGTGCTGAGCTGAGCACATGTGGCATATTGACTAGGGTAATTGGTGAGACTCCTCAGCGGCAGCAGTAATGACCCCTCTGAGGTCTGTTCCGGGGGGGTAGCCAGAGCGTCTCCTAGTGAGAGGATCAATACCACACCTCTGCCTACCCCCCAACCCCGCCCCACCCGCACCCGCACCCCCACCGCTGGCCTCCCTCCACACTCCACTGGCCGTACGCATAGCCATTTTAGCGCCGTCAAGACATTTGTGATTGAATGGAGGCGATTACCTCCGGTCTTAAGAACGGCCCAATAAGGTTAAATGGCCCATCTTCCCCAGTCACAATGGCCCATCTTCCCAGCAGCCGAGGTGGTGCTGAGTGTAAGAGGTGGGCTGGGAGTCATTACGCCACATCACGGCTGCCTTACATTTTTTCATTTGTTCATCTTGATGGGAGAGGTGGAGGATTAGATAGGGCCCCCTGCTCTGTGCCGATCTCACCCCCTTACTCCCTGTACCCAAAATGAATCGAAGACTTGAAAAAGAAGGGGGGTTATGATGATGGGAACATCCGTTTTTCTCCTCAAGTACAAACAAAGTAGCAGAGTATTAGGGTGCTCTGCAAAGTGGCACACCGGTATGAGCCAAAACAGAAAGGCAAGCCGCAAGCAAAAGGAGCTTTTGATTATCAGATAGCACTAGGCATCTGCACGTGGCATTGCACCAATGGTCAGTGAACAAATGACAATGGCTATAAGACCTTGTTTAAGCACATATGCATATCACAGAGAGCCAGTGCTGGTTGTCTACTGTCTGTGTATAGTCAAAAGTGTAGCTTTTTCCACAGCCCATTCTCCATATTAAATTAACAACTGAGGAATTGATGAAATAAGTCTTTTTTTTTTTCTGTGCATTTTTTTGTAATTTCAAAAAAGCAATATTGTCACACAGTCTCAATAGGGGAGGCGTGAGACACTTGGTGGTGTTCCATTAGAGTGTTAACTGTTGGGTTTTATTTTTTTTTTTCACTAATGTATTCAAAGCCATGCTTACTTGTAAAGTCAGACAAATAAATATGCTGTAGATGTTAACACTCCACCCACTTGGCAAACAGTACTGAGAAGTGAAGTGAGCTTAATTCTCTATGCATGACTGACAAGCTGTCAGCTCAAATTTCAGTCCTAGCTTACCTTTTTAGGACAGCATAAATAAAAATGTCAATATTTGCTTTTGGCAAATCATATTAGTTTTATACGTACTGCACTCTCCAAGAAGTGTCAGTGGTATCAGCTGTCTGTGAATTGGTATATACTGTATGTGTAAGGTAGGGACACTGAGAGAAGATCTCAGTCCTACTCCACAGTCACTGACCATTTGCTTTAACACTGAGCATGCTGTACACCGACGTGCATGCCCAATGCAGGCTCCATCTATGGCACAAGATACATTTCAGAGCATCAGCAGTTTACCACTCATGTAGGATCCACGTTCACCGCAGGGAAATGTCATTGTGAATCAAAGCAGAAATTCTCCGGGATGCATTTGGAACGGCTCACTGGAGCACGCTTCTCTGAGCGTCCTCTTTTAATTGCTTTCCCTGCATTGGCATTCCGATCACTGTTCTTAAATTCGGTAAGCTCATTTAACACCCCCTCAGATGGGAAAGGTACAGCCAGCAAACGGCAGCAGCGGCAAGACAGACTCCAGCCAGGGGCTTAGGATTTCTCTCTCAAAGGATGCAGGACAGAGCTGTCCATCTCCTTCAGTTCAGATGCTCTTTTCAACCACAAGGCTGAAAAAGCAGGCGTCTTAATTAAGATCTCGAGTTAAGTAAGTCCCCACATTGTCATTAATGTCCATGTGAGTACCTCACTGTTTATTTACAAGTGTGTTTTATATGTATCTGCTCTTGTTTTCCTGACACAGGCCTTATAAAGGGTTAATACTCTAAGTCATGAAGCGTATGCCTGTTGGGCCGATGGGCAGCTTAAAGAGTTAAAGTATATGCTTGTGGTGCAGCTGTGTCCCAGGGGTGGGTGTTTAAATTCTGCCCACGCCATTACCAGCTATGGTCATAGACCCAAACTGGTGAGTCAGCAATCAAATCAGTCACACCAGGGTACAAAACAGGGGTTTAAGCCAGTTAGGGTACTTAGAGGCATTGCGCTTTAGTGACTCCTCCTGGCTGGCCAGGCGCCTGCGAGTTGTGTGAACTAATGGCACTGCTTTGTTGTCTTGTTCCTCTGACAGCATGGGCTATATATCTGTAATGCATCTGCAGTGTGGGGTGGAAAGCAAGGACTGGTTGCCACATGAATCAGAGGGACCATTTGTGCAGCCCCCTCTTCCCGAATTTGTGGGAGAAGGTCCCTCTGTGAGGCTCACAGAACAGCAGCTCAGTTTGGATAGGGAAGAAGAGGAAAAAGAATAAGAAAGGGAAATTCTGCTTAAGTGTGCCAGCCTGTAATGGATTGGGTTTATGAAGCATCTTTCATCCAATGATGTCAAAGAGCAGCAGAGGGGAGGGCAGACTCTGCACCAATGCACGGTGCCCACATTAGCGATGCTTGGCAGCCATTTTGTGCCACAGTGCACACCACACATCAGCTGATGGAGGAAGGTGGAGGAGCGATTACTGTTGCAATTACACTAGGTTATGTTTGCTGGAAGGCCACGCCCCCAGAGCCACTCTGAAATCCTCTCTGATGAGCGGGTACCATCTTTTAAGTGGAAGAAAACTGAGGGCCATCACAGAGCTCCTTGAATCCAGTTTAAAGGGGTGCATTGTAAAGCCCCGTTTGCCTTCCTGGCTTAGCTGTAGGCCTTCATCTAGAATCAGTGACTTCTGTCTCTGACAGCAGCTTTAGCCATCTGCCAGTGTCGATTCCTGAAAATAACAAATAAAAATTCTTCTGCAACCTCACAGCTCTACCAAGATGTATAAAAAAAGGCAAAGAACTGGATATAAGAATTTCAGAAAGTCTCTTCGAGACATGGGAGAAAAGAGATGTCTATTGTTTAGCAAACATTAAAGAGCCCCTGCGGTTTGGCTGTAAGCCTTCACTAGGGCACCGTTGAAAAGCATAGACATGATGGCTCGCGTGCCCCACGTATGTTCCAGCAAGTTCCAGCAGTGGAGCATTGCTAACTCACCAGCTTTCTTACTCTTGGTCCATTTACATTACCCTGTGCCACAGTGACCTGAGTGTTAATCAAACTGGCTGTGATGTACAGCCATGATAAGGTGCTTTTAATATGTGGGCCTTATTATGTCTGAGAGACAAACATCCCTCCCGGCGTGGCGCCTTCTCTTTATTTTCGGCCTCCATGCTACCAGATATGTTTTATCGCCGGCACATTGGCACGTTTGCACAAGATCGATTCCTTTTATATTTAGTCTTGCTCCGCTTGTCACAGTCCTGAGGAAGGACGGCTTCCCCAGACCCCTAGATTTAATCTCCCCACGTATATCTGTCAGTCTTACATCACACTAAGCCTGAGAATAAGCTGTGAGAGAATTGAACTTATATGGAAAAACAAAAGAAAAGGGGGGGGTGGGAGAAGTTGTTATTTTGAAGTCAGGCATGAAATCATCTGTAATGAATTGTACCGTTGAAATGAATGCATCTCTGTCGCCTGTACTTTGTGCCCTTCAGTCTAAAGCTGACATGCTGTAGCATTTCAGGCTCTTCTGTTTGTGATTTTTTTATGAATGCCCAGCTGCCATTTCTTCACATGAATTTGAACAGATTCTCAAAGAAAGGAAGCAGGCGCTCCTGCTCTCAGGAGACCTGCAGACAGCGGGAGAGATTGTATCGTTTGTTGTACCACATAGAGGCCTGTAAAGATTTTACAAGTTATGATAATATTTTCTTTTCAAGCATTGATGGGCAAATATGAAATACAATCTTTTTTTGTGTCTGTTGTGTCAGAGTAAAGGCACATGTTCATTACTAAACTGACATCTTGTCTTATCTGCTTCCTCTCCACAGCTCCTCTGAGAAGTCCTACAACTGGAGATCTGCAGGTACTGTGGCCGCATGTTTAAGTCTTTCCTGTGCTGGTGTAGCTGGCCATGTTGCAATTTATCACTCATCTTAAATGAGCTGAAAACGCATGCATTCGGAAGGAAGAATTTTTTTGGCTGCTTTAAAATACAAATGTATCGCATTCTAGATGATGTATGAGTTACGGCAGGGGCAATAGGCCATAACGTAATTTAAGAGCTTGGATGAAACTAAAAGCTGAAACATCTCCAAAGCTCTACGGCCAGGGTTGTCTGTCTCTGATTTGTGAAATAGTATAAAGTGACAAATAACAGAAAGTAAAAACAAAGTGTCATATTTTAATGGTAATTGTTCGGTCACTTTACATTCACATGGACCCCATAAAAAGTTGTTGTATTCACCCAGAATTGTGAATGTGTGTCAGATTTTCTGATCCGATTCACCTCTGTCTCCATGGGAAGCAGCAGGTTGCCCTTTCCCTGGGGATGGGAGGGTAATCAGTGACTTAATCAGACTGAGGTCATGGCAGTCAGGGCAAATTAGAGTTTGTGACCTCAAATGTATACAAGACACGGGAGACGTTGATGGAATCTTTGATGTAGCGCCAAACGGTAAAGGATCCACACATGAACTAGTTTCCTTGGTACACAGGAGCACTGCTCTACAGAGGCACACATATCTTTGGTCCTCAGCAGTGTATCACTACTACTCTGCATTTTCTTTAGTTCTTAACTTTCTGCATGTGAACATATTATACATGCATTTTGAGCTGTGTTTATAATTGTAGAAGTAGCTTGATGAGAAGTTTCACTCAAAGTTTCTTCATCCAATTCAGAGGTAAATGTCTTCCCCTCTACACACCAAGGGCATTTGCTCTCTGCACTGAACTTGGATTTCTGTGAAACTCCCTGACATCCATGCCAAAATAAATACCATGTACCAGAATGCTGCATGCTTCAGAAAAATGCTTACGTTTTCCTATCACAGCCATTTTTAATAAAAGGGTAAATAAAAGACGTGCAAAGAATTATTTTGACTTGGAAAAACCCTACCACTGAGGAGGCCTGAGATTTCTATGGTTACATTGTGTCAGTAATTGCAGAGAAAGGTTTAGAGATTGTTGTGATTAATGGGGACTTTTCATGGTCTTAAGAATGAGGCGATGGAGAATGAAGTTTCCATATCCCTCAGATAGCCATTACTTGCACTTATTGTATATTAGTCCCAATTCTTCACAGAATTGCTAGTCTAGAGAGGAAAGAAATCATTTTAATCACACAATAGGTCAGAGGACATGGCCTGAATGTGCTGGTTGCAGAGTTTTGTAACTGCCCAATTTTTGGACTGGGTGAGCTGATCTCTTCTTTTTTTTTTTGTTATATTTTTCTCTTTCCCTTTTTTTTTCACTCTCCATTTGGAATCATCAGTCATGGTTCTCAATAGTGCCTTTCAGGGCAAAGCAAACCGGTGCCAAGTTGCACCATTTTTCCAGCTAATTGTTCCTGTGTGAACAGTCCCGGCGCCACTTTGCTGCACCAAATTTAGGCAACCAACTTTCTGGTTGTATTTTTCCACCATTTGCCTCCATTTAGGTTTGTGAGCAAAAGCCCACTGCATGGCAGCAAGGCAGATGTTTGTGTCTTTTGTATAGGTCTGTTGCTTTACAAGACAGTCAATGACCCAGAATGGAGAAGATGCACTGCCAGGAACTGGTCTGTTGATTGTGTACAAAAATCTCAGGTTGGGAGGATTCAAAATGAACCCCTGTTCTCATGCTTACATCTGCAAAATTTGTCAGAATCACACATTCTTGTCTGGAAAAAAACAGAAATATGACCTCTCTCCAGCCTCCATCTACCTATCCTGCAACTTTCTTGACTTGAATACAGCACTGCCTAACATAGTCATTACACCTTAGAAACCAGTAAACACTACCTGGCATCTTGATCTTCAAAACTTGTCATCTGGTGTTGTTTCAATGACTATTATTCACAACAATGTTCTTTTCGGCAAAGTACAAGTTGCACATAGAGTTTGGTGGTGATCCACAGATTTGGTTCAACTGCAAGAAACTTAACAGTCTAAAATAAAGAACTTTAGCCTTTGTGTTTCAGCTCCTCAGGCTTTGTTTTTGTTCAAATTATAGACTGAAAATGGTTGCAAAGCTACCTCTTGTTTGCTTTTTATGTGGCCCTATGGGAATAGCAGACAAGCTGCTGAATTCTTAGATCTGCAGTGGCCTAAAAAAAATAAATAAAAAGGTTTGTCTTTTCCCAGTCGGTGGCAGCTTTACAAGTTCGGTCTGAACTGTCAGGTGGCACCAAATGCTGTTGGTAAATTGTCAGAAGTGGACAGTTCCAGGAAAGAGAATGTGGGCATCTTCTGAACAATCTGGTACAAAAGTGACTGCATTCATCTCCGTGCCACCAGGGCAGACACCCACACGAGCTGAACCCTGTGCCCTCGTCCAGTGAACTCACCCATGTGCCATGACTATTTAAGACCCTGCTGGCCACACAATTCTGAGGACTGGAACAAGTGCAGCAACAAGCACTGACAGACACATGCAGAAGCTTATCTCTCAGTAATGGCAATTAGTAGACCATGGGTATCAGGTACCAAACTGGTTGGAACTGGTATATCAGTAAATGAGCCTTGCCAGATTACACCCAGTCAACCCCTGATTGGATAAGACCAAGAGTGCCCTGAGCCAATAGACTCCCACTCATTGAAACTTAAGATTGCCTGTGGTTGTGGTAAATATGTTTCATGGACTGAGGCCTCAGAGTAAATAGCTGATCTTGTTTAAGTAGAGAGTACACAGTAGTATTTGCTCCATATTGCATTTATACTGCTAGCCATTATTTTTGTTTGCAAGTGTTTCTCTTCAGATGTTTGTCTGCGTTCCACAATATAAAACCTGAAAAGTTGCCAAGGAATTCAGTTGCTGTGAAATATGCAGCTGTGTGTAGGCCCCAGTGATACGGGGTTCAGCTTTTTTTTTTTTTTTTTTATAATGGGTTCCAAATGGCCTGTCACCAGCGTTTCAATCTTTTAAATGACACCTTAAACCTCAGTGATAACAGTGTAGTCACAGTTTAAATGCTACTATTTGCATCATGAGGAGGAGGGGAGCTGGTGGAATAGCAGTGATTCATTTGCAATTGAAATTAATCAAGTTATTCACTTAAGTCTCATTGGCCAGTGACAATAATGAAGTGTTTCTCACAATTAAAAGGGCTCCTTTCTCTAGTATGTTTGCTGTTGCCATGGGGATGGGGGATGCTAATGCTGGCAGAGCACAAATCAGGCTGTTTAAGTATTATCATTTTCATAAGTATCATCAGCATCATCACATCCCCGTGCTGCTAGGGCTAATTTATACTCTTTGGCCTGATTTGTCATCATTTTTACAGTAAGATGCTGCTGCAGCTAATTCAGCCAGGTTATCATTCATGTCCCTTTTTTCACCAGAGCTTTTGAAAAGCAGGCTTGAATCATTTTGTGTCATCTGAGACTTTTTAAAGATTAAAGCGTCCATGGCCTGCAATATCTACTGCTGACTTCACGTCAGTACCAATAATTGCATTGCCATAATTTACGGGGGCCGGGCTGATCCATACTGCTGGAGGAGGCAGCCCCTTGGCAGCGGGACAAGTCGCTGAGACACTTGGTCATCAGGCTGTCAAACGCGCTAGGCCTCAGTGTCAACAAATCTGCGCAAGCAGCTCTGCAAGCCAAACAGGACACATTCTCTATGGAATTCGTTATCCATATGCCGCCCGGCAACAAAAAAAACACTCATATCTTAAACTTAACCGATTATAATTCCCCAAGCTGCAGTGAGCACAGAGGACACAGCATTTGCAAGTTACAAGACAGAAAAGTCTTGGAATGTTATTGGATGAAGACTACTACACATTCCAGTCCATGTCAAAGTGAGTTAATAAATTAACGGTTTCCATAGTGATATGTTAGCATCACTGATCTGCGGTTAGTGCTTGCAAGCAGCTGCATCAGTCCCTAGCTGGATACACTCTTTCCTACATGTACATTTGCAAGAAGAAAAACCAATGGGCACATTCGTGCTTGATTAACCCCCGATCCCCCCAACCCCGTAATTTAGATTTTGCAGGAGAATTGAGAGCATCAATTACTGCCCTGTGAAGAACCAGAGAGACATCCTTATTGCAGTGCTATTTCTCCCTGCTAGATTTCACCGACTCTCCTCATTTAATATGAAAAGGCTGGTATTTTAATGAATTAATAATCATTTGAAATATCTTCCAATAAAAACTGAGCGGTCATGATTTTTTGAGTGAACATAAAGTGAATGGCTCATTTCAACAGTCTCTACAACATATCGCCTTTCTTGCAGACTCTTTTGTGCATTTGCTGTGGTGTTGAGTTTTTCTCACTCCCCCAATCTTTTGTCTCTCAGATGCCTCAACCTCAGGCGACACCAAGTCTCGGGTGACAGACAGTTCGCAGTCCCCTTCCTACCACATCCGGAGCGAACAGGAGCAAGTGCGCTGTACTCCCCAGAACAGACCTCTCTTCATGAAAGTGAGGGTCTGTCACTGCATCCTCAGTAACACACTGACTCTATGGCCGCAGTGGGCCAGTCCTGTTCTCCCCGGCCTCGAATGGATCTCGGTTAATATATGCCTTCGAGACAGAAAAGCGCTTTAGACTCCGAATCAAGGGCAGCTTGCCTCTCTTACCAAATAAAAGCCTCCATCCACCAAATGAGTACTGCCCTGTGGCTGCCTTTTGAGGATGCTTTGTTACAAACAGTTTGTGAAAACGAACTATACAAATAAACTCAGTTTGCCTCTTATTAGGTTTTAAACATTTTACTTTTTGTACATTAAGAAATATTAAACCTGATATGTATCTTGACTTGCATCCAAGAGACACGTTTTTGGCCTGGAGAACCGGAATCGCACACCCTGCGTCGAGCCCCCTGTTGTCGTGCATATTTGTGTTCTCAAGGTGATACCTCAATCCCCGCCCCTTCCTCTTGCAGGGTCTGCTGGGAACTCTCGCAGCTCCACCCAGATGAACTCATACTCAGACAGTGGATACCAGGACGCCAGCAGCTACTACAGCAGCCAGAACCTGACCAAGCAAGACCTGAGGCTACAGCACTCCTACCCCAGCACCAGCGGAGGCACCGCTCTGCTGAGAGGCACCAGGGCCGAAGGACAGGCCTCTGTCCAGGTATAGCGCCAACTAGTGGAGGGGAGAGGGAACCAGTGCACTAGGCATGGTATATGGCTATGATTTTGAGATGTTTTGCTTTTTAAAGTCTCATAGCATTGCATTTTTGTTTGTTGTAGTATGTTGGTTTAACGTGTTTAAGAAGTCATTTGTTTTGTCAATTTCATAACAAAATGTCACAACAAGAGGATTCCCAGGTTAACAAAAATGACAGGTTTCTCTTTTTTTTGTCTGTTGTTTTTGTGCAAGTACATTTGAAGGAACTGATAGGACATGAACTACACATTTACAGACTTGCTAAAGTTAATGTCTGACAATATTTACTGTTATTCATTTTTAATCTAATTTGTCAGTCTCGTGTCTATTTTTTATTAATGTTATCATGTTTGTGTTTTAAGTAACAGTTCTATCAATTTACCTTCAGCATCACAAAATACCCCATTGTAATGTAAATGTGATTATGCATTAACATTAGCAAGTCTATGTGGATATGTGTAGTTCATGTCTTGTCAGTTCCTTCAGATGTACTTACCTTGCAAATTTCCTTACTTAAAAAATGCTTTGGCCGTTTGTGAATTGTCTTTGTCTTTATAAGTAGTAAAAGAGTATAGTCAGCTGCAGACTCAAGCTGCTCAGCCCTTCAGCTGCATCAAACTGACCCACTCGATTTAGCATTATTCATATTTAATAATGTTTAATGTACCTTCTAATAATGTTTCTTGCACGTAATGCAGTGTTTTATGTTAATTAAATGACTAGCATTTATTGGTTTTGAAACTTTATGCACCATTCAGTGTGACTGTGAATAAGAGCATGTGATATGCAGTACTGTAATGCTTAATCTTTTCTGTTATGCTTTGGCCATTAAATGGCCAATTTTCGTAATTATCCTTGTATGTAGCTAGGAGAAGCATAAGTATAGAATCAATCCAAGACCTGCTCACATCTCCGTCTCCATTTGAATCAACCTTACCCGCTTGATTTAGTATTAATTATGTTTAATAATGTCTAATGTACTAAGTAATAATGTTTCTTGCATGTACTGTGGCATTTAATGCACGGGGCAGGTTAATGAAATGACTATCAATATTTGTTGTGACACTGTATGCACTTTTGTCAGCCCCTCTGGATAAGAGCATCTGCAGAGTGCTGTATTGTAATGTAAATATTTAATCAGAGTTGTGATGGTGTGTGAGCGTGTGTGTGTGACTCTCTCTCTCTCTCTCTCTCTCTCTCTCCCTCTCCCTCTCCCTCTCCCTCACAAACTATCTCTCTCTCTCTCTCTGCAGGCTGTGGGGAGCAGTGCTGGAGCTTCAGGTCGGGCGATGCGCAGGGCGAGCTCTGTGCAGTCACGCACGCAGTCGCCGGCGTACGGCAGCAGCGTGTCTCCTTCGCGTGGGTCCCTGCGCACCTCGCTGGGCAGTGCATACGGCTCGCCCGTGGTCACCGAGCCCAAGCCCCTCTCCAGCGTCTTCTCCAACTCCACCCTGCCGCCTGGCTCCTCCTCCTCCCCTCGCGCCGGCTCGCCCTACTCCACCCACAAGGCTGGGTCCCCGGCCGCGCTTCGCCGCGTGGGCTCCTCCCACTCCCGCTCGGGCAGCGCCAGCCGCACCACCTCACCGTACGGGGGCCACGCGGGGCTGGTGGACGGACCGCTGGCCGCCGCTGCCGCCTCCTCCTCGCCCGCCCGCTCGGGCATGACGGCCGTGCCCCAACACTACGGCTCCACACTGCCCCGCTCCCTGCGCCATGAGGTCGCTGACCCCTACAGCCTGCAGGCCTACGACATCTACGAGAGGATGATCCCACCCCGCCCGGACAGCCTCACAGGTCTGTGTTGCCGCACCCCCTCTCTTCAGTCACACTGTCTTTAACGATCCCTGTTTCTTCACACAGGTCCTGCCTTTTATATTGGCCCAACCCCTGAAACAGGCAGCCTCAACTGGCCTATCTGGCCCTGTTGGTCAAATGGGCCCCGCCCCTCCGAGACAAGCTCCACCTGCTAAAAACTCCTGCCTTTAACTTGCGCACTGGTCCCTGTCACAGGCTGCAGCCCCTAAGACAGGCCTTGTGCTAGTAATGGGAGACACCAGAATAGGGTGGAGTTCTCATATACTCCCAGTAACTTAATGATTTTAACCAATCGTTGCATTTTATTGTGAAGACCATAACTTTTTTCATTGGCTGTAGCAAGGCTGTAACAGCAAATTGTAGGTCCAACTAATCTTGTGTCCATCTCACAGCCTGTGCCCTAGCCTCTCTGTCCCCCTCCACAGAGGCACACAGGGCAGCTTGGCGTGGGGGAGGGGCGGGGAGGAGAAAGCCGACCCAGCTGCCAGCCTGGCTTAGCATCGCGGCTGCAGACAACCACACCGTAGCCCTGGTTACGTAACGGGTTCTTAGCACCGCTGCTATCCGCCTGTCAAACAGGCTCACGTCACCTGGGGTGACATTATCCCTGACAGCGGAAAAAAAAAATCACAAAGGGGGGGGGGGGGTTTGTGTGAAGGTGCGTGCACGAAGGGGTGATTTTTCATCCCCCTCCACTGGCATTCTCCATGTGGAAAGGGTGGGCTCGGGACAGACAGCCCGGATCTCTGCGGTCTCTGGCAAATGCCTGTGATCAAGACTGATGTAATAAACCTCAAGCCCCTGGAGGGCACGCTCCGTTTCAAGCGCAGGAAGAATTCTGGGAGTTATGGCATTTCAAATGCATGTCTACAGCCTGCTATTTCCAGCCTGGGCCACCAGTGACTTTGGTGCCTGCCTGAATTAATAAAAGAATCTCCTCCTGTATGGATTTGGCGGGGCCCAGGGGGTTGTTTTCGGATACACAAGTTTAATAATAATAAAAAACCAATAGTGAGCCGAACGGGTGCTTTGATAGGGTAATCAATTATTGAGTTTGCTCAGTGGCAGCGTGTTTACCGTAATATTTTATGACGATATTTTATTTAAAGAGGTTTTATTAAAAGCCTTTTGGCCCCCGACGTTATTAGTCTTTTCATTTTCTCTAATTGTACCATTGGTTATTACTTTTTAAGTAGTCCTGGGTTCAAAAACTGTATCAAGTAAAGCGCACTTTGCTTTCATTCCTTTTGATAGATACGGTAAATAACACAGACCGAGCGCTTTGTTCCTTCCTTTTATGTGGGCATGTGTTCTGAGTCGGCATTTCAGATCTTCCAGAGCAGAGCTGTCTGACACTGTCTGACGCATGAAATGGAGATGCAAGTTTCTTTTCCAGATTCATATGTAAAAGCCTCCCAGATGTGGAGTTCTTATTTCCGGAAGTTTTTTTTTTTTTTTTTTTTTTCTTTCCTCCTGCTGTCTTCAATTTCCTGTCTCAGCCGTTCCGTATAGCTGTGATGATGAACGGTCAAATGAAATGGCATTCCGCAATTCTCACAGCCGAAGTTGGAGGGGAGATACCATTGTTGTAGGGACAGAAGAATACATTCTCCCTGCTCCATGCTGCAGTGTGCTTTTGCTCAGATAGCAAGAAGAAGGTTCATGACAACAAATGATTTGGTACATTTACTGTTGAAATAAAATGTGTGGTGGGGTGGGTGGAAATTAGCTGCTTTTTCAAAGCAGCGATTTATCACTGGACTGAGAAAAATGGGTCCGCTGTTCTAATTTGTTCCTTTCCTTGGTGCCTAAGAGCCAAGCATTTTGTGCTTTGAAGTATCTGGCACAATATAATACTATAACGACCAGTGCAGCTTGGCAAGAAGAAGGAACATGGAATTTAATTATCCAATTAATAATACTTTAATTGACATTTGTGTTCTGGCATCCTGTATCTGAGTTATCATTATTAACCTGTCTTTTGTATTTGCATTGACAGCTGCCCCACCTTTCTAAAACAGCATTCCATTTCTTTGTGGTAAAATCTGAAAACCGGTTTTTCTGTTCCTTATGTTTTCTTTTTATTGATTTATTCTTTATGTCTTAGACAGAAAAGTTTTGATCTCAGAATGATGTACAACTACCTTGAAAAATTCCAGATGTCATGGTAACGTCTCCATTGATTGATTCCTCATTTGCAATGTGTGTTTTTATTATTTTTGTTTGTTCTTTTTTTTGCGGCCAATGGAAATCTTCAGACGCTCTGGTAGATGAAATGCAAGGTGACCACCCCCCCCTTCCCTCCCCCACCCTTCATTGATCCCTTAAAACGTGTGTGTGTGCATGCGTGCTTGGGGGTGTATGTGTGTGCGTTTGTGTGTGGGTGTCTGCTGCCCACCTTGTCCCCCTTGGACAGTGTATTAACTGCGAACGAGCATTTAATCAGACGTCCAAGAGGATGCAAAGCCTTGGCCGAGCCTCCTGGTCCCTCCTCATTGCCCCCTTGTGGTAGCGTGGCAGCGAACGCTCCCCCTGAGTCCCGCAGTCACAGCGGATCAGGGCTGTCCTGCCCATTGTGACTGTGCAGATGTTTGTGTGGGTTTGGATTGTATGAGTTTGGAGAGGTTCCTAAGACATGTTTGAACCTGTTTTCTCAACATGCCTTTTTGACCTTTTTATGCATCCTTTTGGTTGCAGAAGGTTTTCCTTTCTCTTGGTGAATCCCTGCTTCTCATTTTCATCATTCAGGATTCTTCAAAACAAAAACAAACACACCAAAAAAAAAAAAAAAAAAAAATGAACAGCAATTGTGTGAGTAATGGGGATGAAAAAAAATCAAAGGCTTATTCTCTGTGGTGTAACAATGTTGTCATCCACAACATAATTCCATCTCTGCTGTGACTGTGAAGAATTTGGGCCATCGTTGCTCTTTCTCTGGTGAAGCTGCAGGGACCCAGTGCTGCAAGCTCTGTCGGCGCGGATTCCCTGCTCGTTTGTGTTCCATTTACATTCTTTTCAGAAACTACGGCAACAACATGACCAATTGGCCCTCACAGCCCGTCATGGATTCAAATCAACATCCAAACCACTGGCCAGAATTCAAATTTGCCCCTTTCCCCCCATATTTGACAGTAATATACCAACTGTTTTGATAACAGTCTTGTTTTTTTTGCGTTGGGTTTATTTTGTTCTGTCAGGGATTGCTTCTGTGAAAGACCTGCAGTGCAGTAGCAGGGAAGTAATTGAAATTGTAATAATTAAATAATTGGATTTATTCAGTAGGAAGTCGAAGATGACAAGAACTCCATCACCCCACAACTTCAGCTGCAGTCATTCCTGTTCAGAGTCCTCCGAGCACAGTTCCTCCCCAGTCTGTACTGTTATCAGCCAGAAGGCCCCACTCATAGCCTTGCGTGCCAGGCTAATACCTCCCCGCAGTAAGCCTGGGGAAAGCAGTGCAGCTCAGATAAACCCACCCACTTTTCAGAGCATAAGCAATATCCTCTAAACATTCACATCAACCCAGTGAAGGGGGATCTGAGGTGAAGGCAGCGATTCTAACACAAACCATCCTGAAAGGAGACCTGTGTCAAATTCATCACATTTTGGTGAACTGCCCTTTGACAGTCTGACCAGTGTCCAAGCCATCTCTGCTACACTATTAACTGCTCCCAGATGGAAAGCTGAGAGCATCCTACCTACCGATGCTGAAAGTCTGAACATAGGCAGAACCAATCCCCATGATTGTGCAGTTTTGAAAGAGCATCCATTTCACACCCCCTCAGCCACATAAGGAGAAATGTGGAGGGGCTGCTTGTCCTGGCTGGTTCCTGGGGCTCTACAGCCAGGGGTTTAGCTTTTGTGATCCACCCAGGCACCTGAATGCCTGACCTGACGAATCACTATGATTCTCAGACCAAGTTCTGGGGGTTTTAATATTGCATCAGAATGTAAAAGCATTACTGTAATAGCTATATCATGGAGCATTTTTTATATTTTTAACTATTCATTATCATGCTCTCATAAGACCCCCACACTCAAACAATTACACTGCATCTTGTATGAATGTCTAAAAATACAGCACATTTCTCTGTTTGACCAAGAAACCAGGCTTGTGCATATTTTTAAGTGTTTCTTAGCATATTGCCGAGCCGCCCACTGCCAGCTCTTCACTTTGCCTATCACCTACACTGCGGGGCTGGGGATTATTTGAGCAATTAGCACAGGCCAGAGTTACAGTTGTAAGTAGAGTTTTTTTTTTAAATAGAGAAACATTATAAATCCACCAACTGCCATCCATCTAATAGTTGATCAATTTCACAGCTTTTTTTAAGAGACAATTTGCAGCTGCTTTCCAAGTTGGATATGCTGAAATTCAATGTATAAAAGAAACCGCTTTGGCAAGCAGATCACATTTTACAGGGCAAGGAGGGGGAAAAAGAAAAAGGAGTAAAAATATTGGACTGAGTCAGACCGCAGCCGTAAATGTGTATGGACGGGCCTGCCGCTGCAAGGCTCCTTGCCTCGCTGACAGGCCCTCTCAGAAGCAGTTCCCATCATGCCCCACACCATGAACTGGGTTACACCACAATGGCCGCTGTGATGTGCCTTCACAAAGACCCGCTCCTCTGTACTCCACTATTTATTCAATCATCGTTTAAGTGTATCAAGTTGAACCGATGCACTGTCAAATTACTGCTTACCGCAGCATTGTCTAAGACGGTAGCCGTCCGACACCATCATATGTTTGAGCAAAAACGCTCTCAGATGATCTCAGTGGGCAGACAAATGCCAAATTCTTTCTTCATGATTTATTCACAGTCCCCAGTTGTATTTTCATTTTGCATAAAGAGAACGATTTACGGTTAAGTGCACTGTTGTGTAGTTTTGAACAACAGGGACACGCTAAAGTTAGCAGATCTTGTTTTGTTTTGCAGGAAGGGCTGAATTCATTTTGAGCTGTGATATATGTGTTGGTTCTGAGGTTAATTGAGTGTGTCCATGTCCTCGTGACTGTGTGCCCTAGAGACAAAAAGTTCCCTCTCGACTATCCATCCACAGACTGGAACAGAGGGAGTCTCGGGAGACTGTTTTTATTCAGCCTCTTTTATGCCTCAGATAAGCACAGGGACAAGGAGCTAGGCCGGAAAATGCAGTTAAACAAACACACATAAAAGCCTGTACTGTACTAATTGTGGTACAGACCGCCCACTTTAGCTGGAGCTGTGACACATGGGCACTGAATGTCAGGTCATTGCAGAGGCCTTAAACAGCTGTAGATGTGAGACAGGGTGTGAATTCTGTAACGGTGGCGTAAAACCCCACGAGTGTGTGTCAGTCCCTTTCAACTCGCTGGACTGCCGTGGTGACAGCGGGCCTGAGCGAGAACGCACACTGGCAGAAGCGGCAATGCGCTGATCCATGGGCCGACATCTGGAGAGGGTCACAGGCGTTTGTCCTGGCTGTTTGATGCCTCATCTCTATAGGGGTGGGGGGTAGCAGCAGGTAGCAAATCGTTTGAAGGCCTGCTTAACTCATCTTTTTCAGAGATATATATTTGTCAGATTCCTCCTAGCTATGTATCAAGTTCTGTAGTTTGGAAATGTATACAGTTTTTTTTTTTTTTTTTCTACCTCCCTTCTGAAATTATTGACAACATGGTTTGACATACCCTCATGCATATATTACAGGTGTGAAGTTGCTCTCCTGGTTAAGTTGCAGAGCAAATGAAAAGGGTTTTTTTTTTTTTACCCACAGCTAGCTCCATAAACTCTTATGCCACCACTCAGTGCTTCTGTTTCATGGGTAATTTCGTCAAGTAAAATGAGGAGGCAAGATTAGCTGTAGTGAGAATTTCATCCCATTCACTTGTGTAAAAATTACATCATCCAACTTTTGTGCTGGCAAACGAACCCACATGCGTAAACCCCGGTAACGCCACTCCTCACCCCACTTCCAGACACCACAGTCACATCCTGACCATCGCCAGGGCTTGTCCCACTGGCCTGCTTCCTTGCTTTTCGCAACAAAAAAGCCTTAAAAGTCACATCTTTCTTCCGGGCATGCTTTTACAAGCCTGCCCATCCTAAAGGTGCGGTTTCTGACTTTCAGTTTAATTCACTTCTGTTCCCTTCGGCCCAGCGGCACCTTCTTTTCTGCACGTTAGACAGGGAAGAGACAGTACAGGATTGCTGTGCTGTTTCTGTTGGGAACCGGAATGGCAATCGGAACGTGAGCTTACTAACAAGCCTGTTTGTAAGCAGACAGCAAGCTGGAGCCAGAGGCGATTTGACTTGACAAAGTAAGGCTTAATGTACTGTAACGTTACACAGAGCTGGAAATGAGGCCAAAATTTATATCAATTAAGTCTCTTTAGCAGCTTCAGTGTCAAACTTGTAGAAGTGGCTTCTCAGAGCCTTTGATTTCTTTCCCCATTGAATCTCAGCCATTGCTGTTCCTCCATGTAGATTCTAGTAGATTCCAGTGGACAGTGTTGTGGATCTACAGTGTCACTCAGGTTGGAAGAGGCTAATGGACTCGCCACATTCCTCCTCTTGAGACTGGGTTTTTCCATTCCCCAGGTCTGCGGAGCTCCTACGCCAGTCAGCACAGCCAGCTGGGACAGACCACCCTGCGGTCTGCCATGTCCCCAGATCGCCACATCACGCCCATCTATGAGGACGGGACCTTCCAGAGTCCCCTCTACCACAGCCCCAACCACGGGACAGTAGACCTGAACCACGGCTCGCAGAGCGCCATCTACAGGACTGCCTCAGGTATGTACACCCTCTGGACATACACCAACAGACTAAGCAAGCAAACAGATCTCAGCCTAGCACATAGGTAGCCAAGCAGGATCATACATTTCAGTAGCATTATGTTGCACTAGGGCATTCAGCACACATTCTTATAATGGGCAACTTATACAGCATACTTTTTTAAATGTATAATCCTTTAATAGAGCTGGATATTTACTGAAGCAATTAGGGTTAAGTACCTTGCTCAGAAATACAGTTGGGAGTACTCAAATGGGAATCAAACTTGCAACCTCTGTATTAAAATCCTTACTATTATTCTGCACTGCTGCAACAAAACATAGAATATAGCAGTGTTTTTGGGGATACTAGCTGCTCAAGAAGGTTATGCATTTAATTCCAGGTGGGGCACTGCCATTGTATCCACTATCGAGATGACTGACCTGAATTACTACATGAAATATCCAGCTCTAATGGTTTAAATGTAATGTATGGGTGTGAGCCATAATGATGGTAAAGATAGATAAAGGGGGAAAGGAAACATGCAAACATGAATAGAATGGTTTTTTGAGTTCCTCTGTAAAGTAGGTGGAGTGTGCAGTGATACCAGAATGTGCTGTCTGTCTGGAGAACGTTCTGGCTCTCATTAAGGCTTCCCCATTCACCGGCAAAGAATTCAGTCAGAGTTCCTCTTAAACTCCTGGCTTTAAAGATTAATGATTTAAAGATTAATGCAAGTGTTAGTTGTTTTGTTCACCAAAAAACGTTTGGCAAGTTCATTTTGGTGTCCACTGAACTTGGCAGACTATGTTTATGAATTATTAAAAAAAAGTCTGAATTAAAGTGAAGGATAAATGAAGACTAAATTCTGCCCTCTATGAGATGTGTGCTTGTCTGCACTCTCCCGAATTGACAGATGTTTAAGCGATGAGCATGAGCGCACACAAATTTGCCATTCCAAATTGAGAGAAAATAGGGACACAATTAAAAACTAACTCTTTATAAAGGAAGAGTGCTGAAAGAGTCGTGGTTGAGGAGTAGAGTAGATTGAATCTTGTGTTTCAGTGCCCGGAGTCTTGCCCGTGGACGTGTTTCAGACCTCTCTCTCCTCCTTGGGCCAGTCTGGAGAGCACATTGTGCTTCAGACAGCCAGAGAGTCCAACTCGGTCCGTCGACATTCAGTGCCGAGGCATCGAAGTAGTCGCCACAGCGATAGTGCAGACACAAAAGAAGTCAATTACCGGAGTGTCACAGTAATAAGGAGCTGAGGGAGAGAGAGTGACGAGCCCTTGTCACCGGGGGAAATGATTGGGGGCAAAAACCTGCAGCTTTTAAAATTCTGCCGGCATCGCTTCCCCGCCTGCGTACCAAAGCTCCGTTCTCCTTTTCCTTCTCCACGTTGCAGCCGCAGACCTGAGATCCTCCCTGGCCGATAAGTCCAGTAATAAATCGCATTGATACCGAGGACAGTTTGTGTAGATAAGCGTCCATAATGTGTTTATGCTCTGCCAGCATTGAGAGACTGAGCGGGAGAAAGAGAAGGCGGCAATTTGGAGTCTTTACAAAAACCCACTTCATTATAAAAAAAAATCCAATTTGATCCCCAAGCACTCTTTGTCATTCTGTGGAATTAAATTTTAATGACCTTTTTTTTCCTTCTCCCGCACTATTTTCTAACATTCTTTATTTATGATGGTTTGAATATTTTTTTTGTTGAAGGAATGTGATTTCATCATGATAAATGGAAATATTGATCTCTGGTCCAAAGAGAAGAATTCTAAGCAAAGAGAAGTGAATGCAAATTTCTAACAAGGGTAATCACACTTATGTTTTGCTGTAGAACTCAGCTGAATTCTGGGTAGGGAGGTACAGCCATGTGGTATTTAGCAGCAATTTTGTCTCATTCAGTAATCTTTTCATAGTATTGTCAGAGTTCCTTTGAAGTGGACATTACTTTACAAATTGTTTTCCAGACTTGAGAATTCTGAGTTATTTATAATAATGGATTTATAATAATTTTTGTAGTAATATATTCAGTATTTTTTTAATACACAGAGCCATTTCCCTGCATAGCAGTCTTTCTCCAAGTGAGCACAGCACTGTAACTTTTGCGCACAGCCTGAGGATAGCTGTTTATATTATAATAGTAGCTGAGCTATTAAGTGGATGCAGAGCATCCATGAAAAAAAATGAATTAAATTACATACATATATATCTTTTTTTTTCCGGATTGAGCCCCCTGTATGAAAATGTGCCGCACACACAGGCCCTATCCTCCAGTGGCTCCGTCACATAAAGCCAACCACGAATTAAGAAATGGCATATCAGTGCGTCCTCTCTGTGTATTTGCTGTTGCGTATGTGTGTGTACGTGTGTGTGTGTGTGTACGTGTGATCCAGGGAGGAACTGCAGTTCCACTGGCTCCTCCCACTGCCTGTTCAGCGTCACTGCAGGCTGCAGGGAGTGACATTGGCACAAGCTGAGGACAGTGGCACAGAAGCCCAGCTGGTTTTCCGCCACTCTGAGAACACCACTCCCCCCCCCCCCCCCCCCCAAGGCCCGGCCTCTGATCACAAGCTTCCTTCCTTGGGGAAAAATCTTGAAGGACTTGTATGCGAAAGCCCTTCCTCCATAAAGCCAGCAGGAGAAAAAAACGCCTCCAGGAATCATGTGGCTGGTTTATTCTGGAATCATGGGAGTTTTGTTTCACCCACAACATTAATTGTTTCCAGATGGAAAGGAGTTGCTGCACAGCCCGTAAAGCTAAATTATTAGCTTGCTTTCTGTACAGAGTAATGGCCTTTACGCTCTCTTTAAATAAAGCCGCACTATCGGCCTACATTCAGCCTGTCTTTTTCCGCATATAGCCGCAATATCAGCCTAGTTTCTCCTTCCTCATAAAGCCACACTTTCAGTCTAGTTTGTCTCTTGTCACATAAAACTAGACTATCACTCTGGTTTCAGTCTTTTGTGCTTAAAGATGTACTGCCAGCCTGGTTTCAGCATAGAGTAATGTCCCTTGCAGTCTCTCCTCACATAAAGGGTGTTGTCAGTTTTTTTAATATTCTAGTGTTTAATGCAGTGCATTCATGCAAAATGCATTCTTTTCAGAAAAGAAAAAAGAAAGGGGAAAAAAAAAGTCTAGTGGAGACATTTTTCAAGGTAATTTTCTGGAGCAGCAGCTACTTTATGTGGATAAAGTGAGCATTTTTCAGCACAGATACACACTAGCTGTGCACATATTGCAATTAATAACATTTTCTACATGCATTAAGTGAGCACTAGATGCAGGTACTTTAAATGTACACCCCATGAGAGATCAGGGTTTAACTACGGTCTACGCAAGCAAGTAGTATGTCAGCACTTTTTGTGGTGAATTTTCTCCGATAATAGAATGATTTCACTGATGCTAAGCCCTTTTTCTCTTTTTTTTTTAATGCTTTTTCCATTTTTCTTCCAAGTCGGAATGTCTAATCATATTCACAACCTGAGCTCATTGCTGCAGCCCATGCTGTCAGTCCAGGAGAGTGCAGACAAGCATGCTCTCTCCTCTGAAACTCAGGATATCAGCTCCTGATTCTTCTCCACACGTCAATCTTGCACAGACATGAGGAAGACAATTATTGTGCAGCTTGTGTAGGTAGAATGTTGTTGCCATTATAACCATTATAAGCCTTTAGAACCATTATAATATATATGCCATTATAAGCCATTATAACAGTGGGGGACACTGATGAGCGATGAGACACAGAAACCCCTCCCACTACCTCCCTCCCTCCCTGGATGATACTTCAGCCAACCTGGCATCACCCAATGGTAAAATTGTTGCCCAGAAAAGTTTGTTCCTATTGGTCCTTTGTGATAACAAGGTGCTTCTTGTTATTGATTGGTATTTATGCAGGTGTGGGGAACCTGCAGCGGACGTCTAGCCAGCGCAGCACGATGACGTACCAAAGAAGCAACTATGCCCTGAACTCCACCGCCACCTACGCAGAGCCCTACCGCTCCGCCCACTACCGCCCTGCCGAGTCCAACTATGCCCGGCAGGTCGTCACCGTGGATGACGGAGCCACCCGCTCCCCCTCTATAGACAGCATCCAGAAGGACCCCAGGTTTGTCTCCCTGTGTGCACTCCTTACAGTACACAATGCGGGGGATGAAGACAACAGACTGAATATTCTGATGTTGTGGTAAATTTCACACTGATATGAGAAGTACTTATTTGCAGAGAGTAGCCTGTATGTGGGACAGCTTATGAGATAATGTAGTTGAAGCATAGGTTCTTTAAATGATCATGGCCAAGTTTCAGCTAGTGCTAGATAGTAGATAGTGCCACCAGAGAGAGACTAAAAAATGGGTTAGGGTTAGGGTTAGGTTGGCTGAATGGCTAATCCATTCAGTACATAAGCACTCTCCCGCTCACACACACGCATTGTATGTTTATAGTATATATTTCTATATATCTTAAAGAGTAGCAAAAACTGTTCAAGGTCAACCACCTTGTGGGTCAACTGTCACATTGAACCTTGAGTGCTACCACAGGGTTACAACTGGTGTCCCATGTACAGTCACTTCCCCTTCGTCTATTAAGCCAGCTCTACCTCTTTCCCCGCTCTACCCCAAACCTGCTCATAGCCATTCCTGCTGGTAGCGACTGAGGTAAATGTTCCACAAGAGCTTGGAAATGCCGCAGTTTAACTGTGGTTGTAATGACTGAGAGCCCCATACCCTGGTACATCAGGTTACGTAGTCATAGAATGTGTCACATTAGCAGTGCAGTGCTCATCTATGATCACGTTTCTTCTGTCCATATCCTAGCCCTTCACATTATGACTTAAATCATGATACTGATCCCAGTTCAGCACAATGTTTTCAGTAGTCAAAGGTGTCTGCGGACTGGAAGGTGAGACCCAGCTAAACCTTGCCTCATTGTACACTGCAGAGGGGATTTCTGCGCATCTTCCCAGAGAGGAAATGACTAAATGGCCCTTCAAGCAAAAAACGCTGCACAGGCCATGCTGTTGCCTTGGGAACTGTGAAACGAGAGGCTTTTATTGGTTCGGGGCGGAAAGGGGCCCGGGGCCGATTTTAGATTAAAATACATTTCAATCGGAGAGGTTTCCTGCAGAATTTCACCTGCTGCTGTTGGAAGGAGGTTATGCACAGCCGTTGTGCTCATACCTCAAGCAGCAAGGTGTCCAAAAGCCTGTGGAAATTTACAGCATGTTCAAAATCAGGGCACTCCAACCCCCTGCAGCACCACCTGGCTTTTGTTTTTAGTTTGAAATAAACAACCAGTTTAGACCCTGGGAACCAGGTGAGGTGAGTTACCTGTGTTAATCACCTGCCTTAATTGATCAGTTAACTTCTAGTCTGAGAGCCAGCATACCCTGCCGTCCTCCTGGACCAAGGCTGAGTAGTCCACTTCAAAGTCTCATCGAATTTAATGCTCAAACTGTTCCAGAAGGGACACAGTGGGATTATTAACATTAAAAAAAGTCACAACAAAACTCTGAGAACCAAAATCATCCTCTCTGAATCGATGTGGGGAAAGAGCAATGACCCTGAAACCACCCAGATGTATTTTGTGCCTATAAATGTCTATCTCTGAGGTGTGGACTTACTGAGGCTGTTTCCCCAGAGTGTGTATATGAGGGTATTTTCATTTTTTTTGAGCTGTTGCTTTCTCTGCTTGTGTTTTAGAGAGTTTGCTTGGCGAGACCCAGAGTTGCCGGAGGTGATTCATATGCTGCAACATCAATTTCCCTCGGTTCAAGCGAACGCCGCTGCGTACCTACAGCACCTGTGCTTCGGTGATAATAGAGTCAAGGCCGAGGTACTGTCTGCCCAGCTCATTACCCAGAATGCCAAGCACCAGCAGCCACTTGAGTATCAGACAGGCTCTTTCGACAGAACCCCCTTCTCCCATCTTCCCACTCCGTTCGATCGAATGTAGCCTGGAATTTAGCGGCTCAGCAGGGCGCTGGCACTGGTGGTGGTGGAGTAGTTTTCTTCGGAAACGGTGGAGCTGTTCGTTTCTTGGAAATCCAGCAGGAGCCCTGGAACAAATAGAGACACACACACACGCACACACACACTCTCTTGCACACTCTTCTCTCTCACACACACCCCGTCTCACTCATTCATTCACACATACCCCTCTCACTCATTCACTCACTCTCTCGCTCTCTCGTCTCTCTCACACACCCCCTCTCACTCATTCACTCACACATACGCACACATTCACTCGTTCTCTCTTTCAGTCATACACTCTCTCTCTCTCTCTCTCTCGCTGTCTCTTCTCTCTCACACACACCCCTCTCACTCATTCACTCACACATACACACACATTCACTCATTCTCTCTTTCAGTCATACACTCACTCTCATTCACTCACTCCCTCACACACTCTCTCTCTCTCTCTCTCTCTCTCTCTCTCTCTCTCTCACACACACTCACACACACATACGTACACACACACCATATAAAATGGTTTAAATCATAGTGAACACCCTGATTGGTGCTCTCTGTAGCCACATTATCTATGTGAGGAAAAAGATTAGGACTTAATTGCCTGGCCTCTTCACTGTTTCCTTTTCATGAATATAGCCCAAAATGTCAGAAAGGCCAAATATATTCCATATTATTCTTTTGGTTCTGAATAAAGGCACAATACCCAAGTGTGCTGACAGACTCTGATTTGTGTCTGTTTGAGAAAGATTTTAAAAAGCAATTCACATTTTTCATGAATGTTCTGATATTATCTATCAGATATATTCGAGCAGTTCTGACGTGTAGATCATATCATGGTCTGAAAACAGATAATCTTCATTTTACTTGCCTCTGCCCCTCCCTCCTCACATCCTGGAAATTAAATAGTATTTCATATTTGTATTATTTATATGGATTTCAAGTTGTGTCAGATAAGATTTAGATTCACTTTTCATTTATTTTCCCTAAGATGAGGCAATTCATGCAAAAACATAACCTTCCCAGTTGCACTATTTCACTTTAACAGTGGCACTGACTAAGTTTGTTCAAAGGATGGAAGTTACATTTGCCGGGTGCTGTGTTTTATTTTAACAAGTTGATAACACACAGTATGTTAGCGGGGTTTATTACAAGTAAGGATTAATGATTTAGCTGGATATTTAATATGTGAATATCATAAAATTTTCAATTTGGGGTGGGGGTCATATTTGCTAGTTGTCATATTTGCCAAAATTCACAAATATGTATTCTTCAATGTTTTGTCCCTCAGATCTTCATATCCAGACCAGATTTCTCTTTCCTAAACCCAGTCTTTAAACGTATTCGTAGGTGTGCCGTCTGGGTGGAATCAAACACCTTGTGGACCTTCTCGACAACAAAGTCCTGGAGGTGCAGAGGAACGCGTGCGGAGCCCTGAGGAACCTGGTTTACGGGAAGGCCACGGACGACAACAAAGTGGCGGTCAGGAACGCCGGGGGAGTGCCCGCACTGTTGCGGCTGCTGAGGAAGACTGTGGACGCTGAAGTGAGGGAGCTGGTCACCGGTATGTGTGCTGGTCTCTCCCCGACCCCAGCAGAGTGCATCTCACCTGTGAGACCATCCCCTTCCCTCTGTACCATGGGAAGACTGAGTTACACGTTTGCATTAGCCTCGAGTGTCTGCTGACTATTTGATACGATGGTGGACACAGCATGTCTTAAGCATCTGAACAGAAAAGCCTTCTATGTCCTTGTTTTGGTGAAGAACCGCAACAGCATGAAACCACCCCCTATTTGAAATTAAAATGGCAGATTTTGATTAAAGGGTGATAGTGATGGGTAAGGTCATACATATTTCCATGTAGATGATGGCCTAGAGGATGTTCTTGCGCCTCTCTGATAGGAGCTATATGTGTATTTGTGGAAATGCAGAAAGTATGAGAGTTAATCATTTTAGAGTACTTGCATTTGTCTATTCAGTCAGCTCAGATTTTGAGTGCATAACTAAAGCTCAAGCTACATACTTCTGGGCTACCCACTCATTTCTTGGTCCTGTCAGCCTCTCTCCTCTGTATGAGCTCTAGTGTTTGAAGAATGAGATACCATTAAACCAAAACTTAAAGCATTCTTATTGGTTCAGAGCAGTTAGTGGTTCACAGCTCATTTTAGTCCCACCCATCACTACTGAGTTCAGCTCCTCCTCTCTCTGTCATGTCCCTCCCCTCTGAGTGGTGTGGGCCTCTTCTCTCACTCCTGTGATCTGGCCTGCCTCCCTCCTCTCTGCAGTCTGCCATCTGCTGCATATTCACAGAGGTCACATTTCGAGCGGATAGTTATTTCACTGGTCCATAATTCAGAGCACTCATCCCAAATCGTTCCCGCCATTTGGTCGTCACTCGTTGAGGCAATTCGTTAGATAAGGGAAAGCACTGGTGGGACTGATAAATAATTAAGAAGCGCTTAGGCATATAAGGAGTATGGCTGCGTTCCTGATTGACTGCCCACAATGTGGAGCTGTTGCTGTAGTTGTTGCAGCGTGAAGCTGTAGGTATAGTTGTTGCTGTATTAGTGGGTCTTGGGCTGTAGCTGTGTGTATTTGTAACTGTGAGGTGTTGTCACTGTTGCTGTATGTGTGTGGAACAGTAATAGCATGTAGCTGTAGTTTTAGCTGTAGCAGTGTGGAGTTGCAACTGTCGCTGTAGGTATGTGGAACTGTGGTAGCATTTAACTTTCAGAGTTTGTATTGATATCAGTGTGGAGCTATAACTGTAGGTGGGTTGATCTAGCAGTCTTAAGATGTAGCCGTGACTGTAGGGTTGCTAAACTGTAGCAGTGTTAAGCTGTAGCTATAGCTGTAGCTGTGTGGAGATGTAGCAGTGCTAAGCTTGAACTGTAGTACTCAGTCTTAAGCTGAATCTGTGGCTGTGTGGAGCTGCAGCTGTCAGAAGTGTGGCGGCAGACTGAGTCACGACACAGGTCAGCCTGTCCAGTTCCCTCTCATCCGCTGCGGCTCATGCCAAGGGCACCCAGCCCCGGTCAGTGAGTGACTGCCAGTGTGAGGTCAGGCAGGACACACTGCCAGCCTCACAACCGAGAGACGGTGCAGTCCTCCATGTCTCCACACACCTCTCTGTGTGAGGGATCTCAGACACACACACACCCTGGAGGGCCGCTGTGTCTGCAGGTGTTCTGTGTGTTTCAACGCTGAAGAGATTGACCATTAAAGAGTCCACACATGTCATTCCCACGGTATAAATTGGTCCCTTGTCGAAAGGAAAGTATAAAAACCCTGCAAACAGTCTGACATTACTTCTCAGTGTGGATAAGTTCTGTCTTGTTTGCTCACACGTCTCTGAAAGTATTGTTTTTGGAGATGTAGAGCTGCTCACTTTGAGCAAACAAAGGCATATAGCAGTGATTTAGGACAGGCTGGGGGTTGTTTTTAATTAGGCAGGCAAGATGTTCAGCTCCCTGGCAGCTGATGCTTCAGTCTGTACAGCTGTGCCAGTCGCTCAAAGCAGGTCAGCTTACACCATTGTAGGATTTTCCATCAAATAACACAGAGCAATAAAAAATGTGGCATGCGATGAATGAAATTTGACTATAAATATAAATATATAACAAGACTGCTCCATCTGGCCATTTGCTGCAGCTTTATGCAGGCATTCTGGAGGTGTGCAGTTCACCAGAGGGGGTCGCTGGTGAGTAATGAGGCATGGGCCGCTCCATGTACTGCATTCTTTCCTGGACACACTGAGATAAATCACGCTTTGCCTTGTGGGAGTGCCACCCACAGTTGCTACCAGCACAGTCGGCATACCAGACCTTGGGACCCATCTGCATGCTGAGACAGCTCCTAAAAACTGCCCACAAAGAGTATTTTGGCTCCCATATTCAATGTTCTTCAAGAATGTTTCTCCTAGAATTTTTCCCCACATGTTGTGACACACATACTTGCATATTTTATAGATTAGATGATTGACGCTATCCTGTTTGATACTGATCCAATCAGGTGACATTGATTTTCCAACTAGTTCTAGGAATTACTACGTCACCACTCTCTGCTTCTGTTTTTATGAGTTTCTTCCAAGGATTTCAGGCTGTAAAATTTGCTTGACGGGGAGTCGTGTCTCCTAATACTTTAATTGAAAAAAGTCTTTATTGGGAGGAGATGTTTGGCTCTGTGTTTATCCCCACCACATGTGCTGTGCAATACAGGAAATGGGAGGTCTTTCCTGGTGATTTACCCCTCTGAGCATGCTCAGTAAAGACTGCAGTGACAAAGAAACTGTTCTGCCTTCTGGATGGATTTTTTTTTCTTGATTTAAGCATAAGTACTTATTTTTAGACCATAAAAGTCTCAACTAGAGGCAGAAGACTTGGGCAAGTTATGGGCACACATATCAGAGTCTTTGGTTCTCCTTTATAGCTGATAACAGGGGAGCATGAGATATTAAGGCTTTGAAGATCTTTATTTCTGGAATAAGAAACAATCAAAATCACAACTCTGCCATCCCACACCCCTGTGCTAACAGGTTTCATTCAACTACAGAAGCGCACACACGCACCTACAGTAAAGTAGCTGTCCAGCAAACTGCTTTGACTTGACCTTTTAAAAGCCCATTCATCACTGCTCAGTTAAGCCATATGGGTGAGTGACAGCTGAGGGCCCCAGGTGTTGAACTGCTGTTGGCCGTCATTAACAGAACGTCACCTCTATGTGAACAGTCACAAGAACAGCTCGCGCAAGCAGCTTTTGGCTTTGCTCGCCATGCTAGAGTCATACCAGGAAGGAGTTGAAGTATCTCCCAATCTGCCAGTCCTTTTCCAGAGAACAGCGTCTCATTACAGAAGTCTGGAAATGCCCCATGTTAATTGAGTGTGTTGATCATGGGCCACAGGTGAGAGTAGACTGCTTGCTGTGAGGGTGTCAGTTGCACCCTTGTGAGAGGACTCTGTTTTGGGGGTGGTCCCTGGCTGGTGGAGTCATAGGGGTGAAACAGGGACACATACTGATCCCAGCCATGGCCCCTGTGATGTTTTTTATTTTTCTTTGTAGGCAGATCAAAGACTATTAACCCCCCAATGCTGACAGCCCTTGCCTTGTGTCACCTGTACCAAACAGGTTCTGTACACACGCACCCTGTCTCAGAACACAGCGTTCGGACATAACCCCAGTGCACTGGGAGGAAGTCACGTTCCAGTAAATGGCCCACAAAAACATTTGCTGGAAAGAGCTGCAGGTGTGTGGTTGTGTCTCCCTGTCTGTGGGTGGCTGTGTTCACACTGAGAGCATGCAGTTTGTTGGCCCCTGTTGTAATGGATGGAGTGACTGATCCTGTGCTGGAAGTTCCCTTGATAATCAGTGATACATTATGCTCAAAATTTTTTATTTCTTGTCATCATTTAGCTTCTGAATGCTGATTTACATTAAAATAAAACCTGAAATATAGGGTGAATTGTGTGAATGATCCTAGTGCTGCCGCTTTCCAGAAACCAGTGGAAGCAATGAAGCTAAACTGTCACTGCCAGATTACTGCTGAAAGCAGAAAAACCTGCATATGGGCAATTTAGGTATTTGTAAGGCAGATCCAGCATTTGTAACGACTTGCCCATGTGAATTGTGTGGGGCTTTCAGAGGTAGTTCCTGGTATGCGATGATAAATAAGGGTCTGCTTCTGATCTGTTTGCAAAAGGAATATTGCAGTGTGGAGAGCTTTGTATATGGACTTGTTTTTCCCTTCCATGCTTCAGTAGAAATCTGAAGCACATGTGCCAACTGTCTTTGTGTGTGTGAGTGTGCGTGAGTGTGTGTCAGTGTGTCAGTGTGTGAGTGTGTGTGTGTGTGTGTGTGTGAGAGTGTGTGTGAGTGTGTGTGAGAGAGGGAGAGAGAGAGAGTTTGAGTAAGCTTCTAAAGGTCTGAAACTAAAATGGCTTCATTGTGTTACCCAAATGAACTGAGGGAAACATTTTTATTTTGTGATGTGGGTGCTGGGTAGTGATTGGGCTACAGGGCAGATATCAGATCTAGCCAGTGACAGGTCTGACATTACAGCTGTAACCGACAAGAGAGTCTCCACATTTCACATTATTGTTTTATATTGCCATTCATTGAGTGTCACCTTTTCCTTTAAAATGAAAACTAATTTATTCTGAACATGTTTGTAAATCTGAGAGAGACCACAGCAACCACATGATGTAGTTTTGGAAGAATGTAGAAAACCTTGTATATCCCTGAAGTGTTGCCAGGGGGCAACTGGTGCAGACCTGCACCCTGCTTTGCCTTCTGCTGGAAAGGAAAGTGTCATATTTTGAGGAGAGCTTGATAAATGAGGTCATGTACACCACCTACAAAGCCTCTTGCTCTTTTTTGTGGTGAAGCAGCAGGCAAGCCAGGTTTTCTTGGTCGTCTTTGCCATTTACAAACGCCTCTCACTACCAGTGTGCAGATGTCCCCACACACTCACGATCCTTAAAGCGGCATGCTTTAGATGGACTCCCTTTCTGTGGGTATAAATTGGGCTTAAGCCCACTCTGTGTCTAAGCACCAGACTGTCACCATAAAGGGTGTTCTCTGCATTGTAATTCAGTCCTCCAGCAACAAGATGGGGTCACAGTCTCTTCATCATGTGTGCTGTTAAGTAATAACATGTCCAGTCTAATTTCAGGTTACTAAATCACCTCAGTAAGATTATTCAGTAAATTAAAACCAGTTGAGCCCAATTGCACTCAGTGGATATTTGAACCAAAGCTTGTCCTCTGCTTGATTGCTTCCTCCATTGAATTATCCAGTATAATGCATTCAGCTAAAGCAGTCATTTGTTGGAATGTGCCAAACCTATTACGATTGGTCTCTCTAATTTCAATAAATCACACCTTTTATCACAGCCCAGTACCTCATAATGTATTCAGAAGAGAAGTTACAGAAACACATAGTGGATTAAACTGAATTGCAGGGCAAAAAAATTTGATCGCAACAAAAACCCTACGGCTTTCTTACAGGCTGCAGCCTGTATAATTTTAGCATTCAGAGGTTAGAATTTGCGATCCCCCCCCTCCAAGTTATTTCTTTACTGTATAACATTTCTTTTTCTCAAATATTCTTCAGCCATGTCACCTGCTCACCTGCATGTTTTAGAATTCATTTTTCTCATGTGATGCCTTGATGTGTGGACTGGCATTTGGCTCCTCTCTTGAGGAATGATATGAAAAAAGCAATGTTTCCGCAAGCAGCAGAGGCAGCCGGCTTAAAAATAAATGAGTGCTTTTCGCAAGCAGAGCATCATGCTGGCCCTATTTTATCAGTTGTCAGTGTACATGAATGATGCATCTCTATTGTGCGGTGGAAGTGGGAGGCTGCAGTATGGTGAGGGCACCGGCTCGTCTGATTGGACGGACTGGGCAGGTCCTCCCACGGGTTCCCGTCAGGCGGCCTCTATCATATGTGTTTATGAGCATCGCATTTTACTGCACTTAATCCTGCATTGATTTCCCCAGCTGCCTACTGTCACCAAATGGCTGTTTTTTTTTTCTTCAAACTTGAATAGACATACGCAGACAACACACACACGCACACACACATTAATAATCAAACACATGCACACTCACAAATGCACATACTCACAAGCACGCTCTCACCTATATACATGCACACATATGTACACAGACATACATTGATGTACACAGATGTGTATGCACATACCCACACACATGCTCACTCAGATGTATACATATGCACCCACACAAATTTAAAAGTGCACATACAGTAAATAACTTAACAGCAGTGTCAATCTCGTCAATCAGAAGCACCTTATTCCGCACCTTCTACACACTGTTAGACTCAGTAATGACCACACCAAAGAGTCCAGCAGACGGTAACCGAGTAACCAGCTCAGCAGGGATTCTGTCACGTGCAGGGCTTTGGCCTCTTGTCGGATCAACTGTCCTGAACCTGCAAGAGCTGAGCGCGAAATCTAGGCCACATTAAAATCACGTTTAGCTACAAAAGGTGAGGTCTGCAAGCAGGTTAACACCACTGGTCTAAGAGTTTTTGTACCATGTCTCAGTCTCCCCAGGCTATTACCCCTCTGCTCTAAGCACTTTGCTGATTTTTCACTTGGTTTAAATAGAAAAAGGTTTCATTCTAGTGTAGGAAATGGTGTCTCCTGCATTCGCTCTTGCTGTCACCACACGGCTGTTTTTTTTTTTTTTTTTTTTTTTTTTTTTTTTATTCTTTTTTGACTTCTGCACAGTCAACCAGCTTGGTGTGGTCTCTGTACTCTTCCCAGGTGATTTGTATCAGGGTAGGAGTCCATCTATAGGCTCTGAAACCAACGGTGCTGCAAACCTCTGATGTGATCATGGGAACTAATGCAGCACTGCCTCAGGGCTTGGGTTTGTGAGCTGTCTAGCCTTGCATGTTAAGCTTATAGCTCTCCTATGAGCTTGGCAAAACACGGATCAATAAAGCCACCCATGCTAAGGAAGTACCTGTTTTTTTTTTTTTTTTTTTTTACAAACCATTTGCATCAACCCAGTGAAAGGGGTGCGTTAGGCTGGAGATGAGTTCATACACATCAGCTATAACCATGTGTCAAGTGTGCCGTACTGCAAAATGTGCAGTGATAGTCTGATGAATGTCTATTCCTGCTGTGTTGATCACCACCACAAGTGCTGTTCACAGATGGTAAGATGGTACAGTCTTTAGATTTATTGACATCTGACTTCACTGGTTTTGATACCAGGAGCTGTTTGATGCTGCCTCAACTGTCTTAGCTGCACACATGCCATGAGTTTCTTTGTGCCCCCTGCAGAGGTGCGCAGCCCCAGCTGCAGCTGCGCTCCTGTACTCAGTAAAAATAGAGCTTCCTCTTTTTACACAGGCCCGTGAGAAAGACAAACACCTCAGCGACCATTCAGCCTGTAACAATGTGGAAGCGCTTCAGTGATGTTTGATTAAAACTTGGCCCTCTCCCTGCCAAGCTCACACGTGCGTTCTGCCGTACCCCGTTGGTATGCAGCTCACCGTTGCCCTGGCAGCCTGACATAAGAGCTTTCTGCTCAAACTTAACGCTCTAGCGCCCACTTCAAGGGGTTTCTGTGCCGTCTGCTGAAATCACCACCACCCCCACCCCCACCCCGCCCCCCTGAGGTCTTAGTCATGTTTCAAAAGGGAGTCTCTTTCATTGTCTTAATTATCGTGAAAATCAGCAGGCTTCTCCATCATTGGCCCTTAATTCCTGCATATCTGCATATAAACGGCCGCAGATGCTCCCGGAGCCCCCTGAGAGTGCAGCGGCGCACCGCTGACACATGGCTGTGTGGGTTCACTGCCGGCCTTTCCCTCCACACATTATGTCTGCTTTGATCACGTTTTCCTGTAAAATAAGATCCGGCACATGGGATGAGCAAATGGGAAACGGCGCAGAGCAGATTGAGGCGGTCAGGAATAACTATGCGAGCGGACGTGTGGCGGATATGGCAGAGGCGTCGCTGGGAAGCACTGGGATTAGCTGCTTAACAGTACCAGCTGGCTCTCAGTCTCACACTTTTCTCATCCATCAGGCTCGCTCTTTATGAAATCCCTCAATCAGTCACGCTCTCGGTGTCCGGTGCGGCCTCTCCCTCAGTCTAACGGGTAGCCATCCTGTGTCCACCTCTCCATGCTTTCCTTCCCACCGCTCTTGTCTCTTCACCTCTGCTCTATTTCCATATTTATTGGTCTCTGCCTTCTCTCCTCTGCCTCATTTATTCATCATTTTTCTGTCTCTTTTTCAATCTATTCATCTCTACTCTGTCCAGTCCCCTGTCTCTCCATGACTCCTGTTTCTGTCTTTATCTGTCCATCTTGCCAATTTCTGTCTTCTCTTCATCTCTGCATATCCCCTTATCTGACACCCCTTCCCTATCTATCTCCTGATCTCTTCTTCTTTCCATCTCTTTCTTCAGCTCTTTGCCCTCTCTCTTCTGGTCTGTTTCAGATCCTTCCTCCATCCCTGTCCATCCCTACTCTCTGTGTCTCTGCGCTCCCTATCTCTCTCATCTCCCCCACTGTAAATGGTGGTGTGCCTAAGCCCTGCAGTAGCTGGGATCTAATTAACGGGGCCGTCTCTCACTGTGGGATCCCCAACAGATGTTGCATTAAAGCGTCACCATATACCAGATGACTGTCGTTAGTAACCATGCATAAATTTAGAAGAAGTAAAAGATACAAATGTTTTCTTTTTGTTTTAAAACAGTCGGCTGTGTGTTCATTGTTTTTTTCCAGTTTACCCTGGACCATATGTTGCTGTTTGAACAGAACGTGAGGCTCTTTGTTGATGCCCTGCTCTGCTGAGATTCTGTACTGCTTAGATGATTGATCACCCATGTTGCATTTTGTGTGTTCTTCTCATTTGCCGTGATCTTGCCTTTCCGGGTTTCATCTCTGTTGAGCTATGGAAAACCCCACAATGTCTCTCTCTCTCTCTCTTTCTCCCCGGCTCCTTCTTTCTCTGCCCCCCCCATCTCACCCATAGTCCATCTCGTTCCTCTTTCTGTCTCTCCCTCTTTCTCTCTCTCTCTCTCTCTCTGTCTCTGTCTCTCTGCAGGGGTCTCACTGTAATGTGTCCCCTCCCTCTGTGTCTCAGCATTGGTGGTTCTTATCCTGAGCTCTTAGCAGTTATTTTGGGTCGACAGAGTTTAGCGTTACAACCTCAAATCTATCAGCTGTTAAAGTGCTTTATGCTCAGACTCCTGCTCTCCCCTGTTTTGGCTCTCTGTGTTACGTTGCAGGTTAATTAAATGACTACAGCTGTCAGCTGTGACACTGATGGCTCGGTATACATCCTTTGCTCTCTGTCTGACCCTTTTTTGTGTGCACTTTTGCAAGTCACTCTGGATAAGAGCATCAGCTAAATGCCCAAATGTAAATGTGTCCTCTCCCCCCTCTCTCTCTCTCTCTCTCTCTCGGTAGGAGTCCTGTGGAACCTTTCTTCGTGTGACGCAGTGAAAATGACAATCGTGCGGGATGCCTTAAGCACGCTTACAAACACTGTGATCATCCCCCATTCCGGCTGGAACAGCTCCTCCTTTGACGACGACCACAAGCTCAAGTTCCACTCGTCGCTGGTCCTGCGCAATACCTCCGGCTGCCTGAGGTAACGTCCAGACCCCGGCATGGTTCTTCTGCCACCTTGTGGTTGTGCAGGCACACTGCATGCCAATTTCTTGCCATGTGGTCAGGAGCAGAGTGCTGGTCCAGTAATGAGTCTGGCGAGGAGGGCTGTATCTCTTTCTAGAGTTTACACTAACTTCTGCTCCCAGTTATTTATGTGACAGTTTAGTTGAATGTATGTACAAGCTCATGAATTACAACTAGAGACCGTTTCCATGTCTGCACATGAGATATTTACCAAGGTCTGATCTGTGAGTGAACTGGTGCTGATAAGATAGAGCAAACACTTAACTAGCAAATAGTGTTTTCCCACTGCAGTTCCTTTCATGAATATCCACAGACATCACCGGCTGCATGAAGTCAAACAGCTGGGCGCACAGGTCAAATGCACCTGGTCCCTGTAAGGGCATGTGCAATCGACTCAAAGCTGACTTAACATATTTTTCCACTGTGTTACATTTTATTGGAGGCCAGCAAACATGTATTTTGGAAAGCAGTACTTTTAAAAACAGCATGTGCCCTAAAAGAGATCAAAGTCCTGTTTGTTTCGAATTTAAAATGTAGCCCAAAGACTGCAAAATCTTCCCCCTCCACAGGGTACCTTTGGTTTGTTGATGCAGGTCAGGTCACAGTTCTTATTTAGTGCCATGCAGTGTCCCAGCAAGATGTCATTCTGAAATCACACTGAGATCTGCCCCACTCTTACAGATTCACTTTAGCTGGGCTTTGGAAACCTACATTATTTTACCCATACACACAACATACTCCAAAATGCATCACTTTCAGAAGGAGTTGACAGAAAAAACTGAATGTGATACATTTTGTAGATCAGCATTTGTAGTACATTGACTCACCATATCTTTAGCCGCTAGTGTTTTGTAGTCATATATCCTTAGTAGTACTGGAGAAATTTCAAATCTAGATGACATTGGATCTGTTGTGGTGTGACGTAATGCTCAGTATATTGTAGTGTTATGTGTGATTGATCCATCCTGTAGTGGGGGTAGCAATCAGTCCCTTCAAAGTGCTGGGTGGCCGATGCTTTTCGTGGTAGGGGGTCTGTCTAGCTCTGTCTCTTTTTCCTTTTCCATTTTGCAATGGCTTTTGGACAAGCCTCACCCCGCTCTTCTCCTTGATAGCATGAAATGCGAAATTGAGGTTCTAATTGTTAGGGGAAACAGCGAGTCTTGCTCCTGCATGCATGATTACGTGCTCATTTAGCATCCACGGCTGTCGTAATGGTATCAGTGAGTCCCCACAGTGCTCTCATCCATTATTGATAGGGCAGCCCTACTAAACCACATACAACAAACACAGTCTCCAGGGAGGGGCTGATCTAAGGGGGAGCCTAAACAGGGTAATGTTCTCTGCCTTTGTCAGAGCTGTGCGCGCGTGTGTGCGGGCGTGCGCGCGCACGTGTGCACGTGTGTATGTACTGATATTAAATATGTGTGTGTGAGAGATGTACATGTGTGTCCATTCATGTGGCATGTTTATATGTGTGTGATTGCGCATAGTGGTAGTTAATCTGAGTGTTTGTATGTGTTTGTATGTTTCTGCATGTAGGTGTTGAATCTGTTTTTTGTTGTTGGCACAGGAACCTGAGCTCGGCAGGAGAAGAGGCCAGGAAGCAGATGCGTTGCTGTGAAGGGCTCGTGGACTCCCTGCTCTACGTCATCAAGGCCTGCGTCAACACCTCTGACTTCGACAGCAAGGTGTGTATCCCGCACAAGCACTGTCAGAAATGAGACCTCTCAGCTATACCGCACACAAATACAATCAGAGCTGTGAGACCTTTTAGTTGATCCCCAGACAAACCCAGTCAGAGAGAGCTCTCTCATACAGCTCCTGTACAGAGATAATGAAATAGGAATAAGCCAATCGGGGTGTATTTATAGAAAACTAAGAGGATCTCCTCCCAGTACAGAGTATATTGGTTACAGGACAGCAGAGCAGTGGAAAAGTTAAGAAATAATGTTGCAATAGTGTAGAAATATGTGGATCAAAACGAACCAAATAATTTCAAACATGTTATGATGTGAATTTCACAAATATATTTCACAATATCAGTGAGACAGAGGCATCCAACTAACTTTTATGCTAACTAAAGGAACTCAGAACAAATAATGTTGAGGGCAAAACATTGGCTACTTTAAAAAGTGGTGGCCTAGTAAGAGTTTGAGCACCGTTACTACTGTTATCCCTGCAGTTGGATCTTGATTTGGACCCATAGCTGCTTTGTATGGAAGCCATCTCTCCTGTATAAACACACTGTGCATCCTCATTACCTTGCTGGTATGAATCTATCACGAGCGCTCATCCCTGCTTAGAGACAGCCTGCAGAATGGAATAAGAATAGACCCAGTCTGGTCCTCCTGTCCTCCCCGCCCCAGCACAGGTGCTTTAATTAGCGATCGCTGCTTGGGCTCAGCACTGGGCTGCCAGGCCCCAAGGTGCGGTCTTCTGCTGCTAATGAACCTCTCTCGTTTTAAAGAGCAATGAGTTTGTGCTCGAAGAAACCATGTGTCTGTGCATTTGCTTTTGTGTGTGTGCATTAGGCTTTGTTTTTAAGATTGTTTACTATGTGAATCTGTAGTTAGTTTTGGGGTGGCACATCTTACACTCTCACTTTCTTCAAAGGAGCCGCTTGTCTGTTGTTGTTGCTTCTGTTCTTTGAAAGCTTTTTGTATGTAACAAAGACTCTCATCACAGGAACAAAATTAAGTCATCTTGCGTAAAAGGGGTGCATATCCAAAGAACATTTCAAACAAATGTAGCTATTTAACTTCTTTAATCATTTGAATGAACTAATTTGTGTGTCCTGTCCTCGCAGATTGTGGAGAACTGTATTTGCACTCTGAGGAACCTCTCGTACCGGCTTGAGCTGGAGATGCCCCAGTCTCGCCTGCTGGGCACGCAGGAGCTGGACGGCCTTCTGGGTAACGAGTCTCCCAGCAAGGAGGTGGACTCCAGCTGCTGGGGCAAGAAGAAGAAGAAGAAGAAGACTGCACAGGACGATCAGGTCAGCTCAGCCCTGCCTGCAGGGGTCTCTGGGATTATCTCAGATGGGCCAGGGTGGGTGGGGGCCTAAAACAACTACGTCATCTGACTACAGTCTTGATTGAACTCCTCAATAGGTTGTCTAAATCAGGTGTTTTGATGCTGGGTAACAGCTGATATCACACCAGCCTCTCCTGGCTAAGGTCTCTATCGCTTTATGAATTATACAATTATTATACATGACATGGTTTTGTGGAGTTTTGCAATCTCTTAATATATTTTATTTCAGTATATTTCAGTGTATGTCATTGCTCTAAGGGTTTACTCTTTTCCTCACCCTTTGACAGTGCCAGCACATCACATGGGCTTTAGAACAAGCAGCCTGAGGGGTGTGAGAATGAGTGAATGTCAAACACAGAACAGCATGTTCCCTCTGACATTCACATCACCAGTTTTCCTAGTTCCTCCAGTCATTTTGGGGTGTGCCACATACCTCATCACCGTCATGCTCATGCAGCCCTGAGGCCCGGCTGCGGGCAAGCTTGTGACCACATGCGCCTGTGTTTTTCAGTGGGACGGAGTGGGCCCCATCCCAGGGTTCTCCAAGTCTCCGAAGGGGGCGGAGATGCTGTGGCACCCGGCGGTGGTAAAGCCCTACCTGACCCTGCTGGCAGAGAGCTCCAACCCTGCCACCCTGGAGGGGTCGGCCGGGTCCTTACAAAACCTCTCTGCTGGGAACTGGAAGGTGAGCAAAGCCTCGCTGCTGCTTCTGAATGGACACTATTACTGAATGGGATTTAATTGCAATGCACCCTGCTCATGGAACAAACAGCAAAAACAATTATGGGCTGATGGTCCTGTCACTTTACCCGATTTCAATGTTCTGATTCAAACACTATCTATCGTGTGTGAATGGGTTTTACAGTCTAAAGCCATGATTTGAAAGTCTCTTTTTTCACCTCACCATTGTGCTCCAACAGAACACAAAACCTCCATTTAGCTGCCCAATCAATAACATTGTTCAATGTTTATACAGTTTCCCTTTCACGTTGCTCTCGAGCTTTGGTTTTCTTCCTGTCCTTAGGGAAGACAGCCCCCTAGTGGCCCAAAAACACCACTGCCAGCAGCAATAGTTTGTTTTTTTTTTTCTTCTTTTTTTTTAACCCCCTTCCCTCAAGACATCTTTTATTCCAAGTGCTGGCCAACCCCAGTCTTGCCTGGCTTCAGACTTAAATTACAGGGTAGAGGTAGTGTAGCATGGCTGCCGTCTGTGCTCAGAGCTGTGGCTGTGCTCCTGTCTGGCTCATAGATCTGAGACTGCTCTTTACCCCTCTCTGATCCCACATCAGTGCCTGTATCCACACACAGAATGAATTAACATACGCACATGAGAATACCTAATGGCAAAGAACAGGCCATTCAAACCCACTGAGGCTTGTAATTCACCCACGGCCTAAAGAGAATATCCAGTGATATGTCAAGCCCAGGACCTGAGCTACCCAAATGGTCTGTGCATCTACCGCATGACTTTGCAAACTGATCCTTGTATGGACAAATTATTTGGATTTAATAAAAAATGTTGGCATTCAAGTCCTTAACAAAACTTGTCCCTGTAGCCCCTGCATATTCTCCATTCGCAACCTTTATCCTTAAAGGAGATGAAACTTTTCCCTCTTTTCTGTTCCCAGTTTGCAGCTTATATCCGGGCGGCGGTTCGCAAGGAGAAGGGCCTGCCCATCTTGGTGGAGCTGCTCCGCATGGACAACGACCGCGTGGTCTGCTCTGTCGCCACGGCGCTGAGGAACATGGCCCTGGACGTCAGGAACAAAGAGCTCATAGGTAGGGAGCATTCAAGAGCGTCTCCCAACACAACTGAGTTCACTAACATTTGTGTGCAGTTTGGGCTGGAAACTGCAGGGCCGAAATGTGCACAAAAATGATACCGAATGTTTCAGATTAGCAACAAGCAGAAAAGCACTGAACACAAAGCAAACCGGCAATTATCGGGGCCTGAATGTCACAGTTCAGTGGTGTCCGCTATCCTGCCTGCTGCATTAAGTCTCTGGCTTTTCAGTAAAAATGAGTTTTACTAGATTCCAGTGTGGAAATAATGAGCCAAGTTTCCAAAGGAACAGCAGAGGGTCTCGCTAGCTCAGCAGCTGTTGTGGTCATAAAATGTGGGGTCTTGGAATGTAGAGAGGTGCACTATTGGGGCTTCACTGTAGAGCAGGGGGAGTTCACTCATGAGTAACGTTTTATGGGTTTGAGTCCACTTCAGGCACTGCTGTTCACAGAAATGCATCCATGCATTAAAGAGACTAGTGTATCTTGACAATAGTAATGTTTAAGAAAGAATGGAAAATATTTGCAAATGCTGGCTTTCCTGTATACTCCTAAAAATAGTGTTTTCGCTTCAGCTCCCAAAGAACCTAAAATTTGACTTGAGTCAGTAGAGCACGTCGAATACACTTCAACAAGTTGTGTTTCGAGAGCCCAGAGGCTCACTGGATTGGCTATATAGATGGCAGCTGCATAGCATATCATGTGTACAGCAGACAGCCTGTGCCCTGTGACTAGGCCCAGATGTAGGTAGCATGCGGTGTAATGTAGTACAAAAGAGGGTGCAAACGGTTGTGTTTCTCCACCCTCCCACCCAGGGAAGTATGCCATGCGGGACTTGGTCAACCGGCTCCCGGGGGGAAACACCACCCTGCTGTCAGACGAAACGGTGGCAGCCATCTGCTGCACCCTCCATGAGGTCACCAGCAAGAACATGGAGAACGCCAAAGCACTGGCCGACACGGGTGGCATTGAGAAACTGGTCAACATCACCAAAGGGCGAGGAGAGAGGTAGGCTTGGGTACTCTTAAAAACATGGGACGATTAGTACCAAAATAGTTATTACAATGGGTTGCAGGTTCAATTCCCAAGTGCCATATTTGCTTTGTACCCTTGAATTTGGCTTTGGAACACAAAAAATGTTATTTATAAATTTTCATCACACTGTTTTTTTTTTTTTACATGAGCATCTATTCAAAAGATTATATTGATGGGTTACACTGAAATGAATGTTCTGTCTTCAAGGCAGTGTGCTCAGCCCAGGATGGCTCTTTTTGATCCATAGTCATGTAGTCACTGAAGTCTTTTCATCAATTTCTACATTACTTGTGCTTTCCAGACAGACACTGCCAAAAGCAGTTTTCTGAACCATGCTGACCTCCCTGTCTTTGTCTCAGATATTCGATGAAGGTTGTGAAAGCAGCGGCTCAGGTCTTGAACACCCTGTGGCAGTACAGAGACTTGCGCACCATCTATAAAAAGGTGAGTGGATTGACTGTTCCAAGACAGTGGGGATAGATTGCGCCGCACTGCTGTGTCTCATGACTATGGCTGTATCTGATTGGTTCTCCTTGTGTTTCAGGATGGGTGGAATCAGAACCATTTCATCACTCCCGTGTCTACGCTAGAACGGGATAGGTACAAGTCCCAGCCCACCCTGCCCAGTAGCACCTTACAGATGTCACCTGTCATCCAGTCAGGTGAGCTCATCCACCCAGAGGATCATGGAGAAAATCTGTTGGAGCTAGGCAATGTAATTTGGATGTCAGTTTCATCAAGTGTTGAGCTTTTGACTGAGGCCTGTGTATTGCTTCAGTTGAACAGAATTTCAAAATATTTTTTAAAAAAAATTAATTCAGAGACTAGATAGATGTATCAGTCAAACAATTTTCAAGTATGGATTACAACAATTTGAAAGTATAAATTAACATTTCCATGTTTTGTCTGTTATCCAGCTGGTAGTGCAACCTCCTCTCCTGCAATGCTGGGGATAAAAGAACATCGCTCAGATTATCAGCGAACGCAGTCGTCTATGCAATTTTATAACTACCAGGGAGACAACAATGTACATAAAAGTCAATACACAGGTAAGCCAAAAGTCACCATGAACTCCCCAAACAGTCATTTAGATAATTGTGTCAGGAAATTAATGCAGAAAATGGGACTTTTTTTATTTAATTTGAGACTTGTTTTCAAACACTTTATGTCAATGTGATTGGCTCAAAACCATGAAATCTACCTGTACTTGTTTCTTGAGTCTGGCTGGATTTTCATTTATTTGTTTATGGCTCACAGTCTCAGTCAGTTGAGAAGAAAGCTCAGATTCATGCATTCTTTGCCCTTATCACTTGGTAAGCAGGAATCTCTCAGACAGCCGGCCAAGTTCAAAAAAAGCTCTTGAATTCCTTTTGTGCTTTTAAGTGGGGCTGATGAGCGATAAGAGCTGGCCCTGCTGAATAGCCACTACAGAGCCACCATTATGAGAGCCCCAGAGAGTGGAGTGGCCTGGCTTTGTAGGCTTGCTGTGGTCAGGAGAAGGCTCTTGAGCCCAGGTACAGAGAGGAGGAGAGAGAATGAGAGTTTCCCCGCTGCATTCACCCTCACCACACAGGCACAACAGAGCTGGGCCGTGTGCAGACTGTCTCACAGACAGGGGCGTAAATGTGGGGGGAAAAAAGAAACATACTGACAAACACTGACTGAACAAAACCATCTGTCACACTGATACAGTCCATGGCTCATAAACAAGGGAGACATTATTAGAATTAATTTTTTGGGAAAAAAAAAATGATGACCCTATTTGGGTAAAATTTTCTGTCTTTTGGGTGGCTGAATGTGGCACTTTGTCATTAAGGGCAGTGCCAGCCCTGCTAACCCCACCCTCTCCCCTCCATCTTGCATGTCTGCGCAGCAGAAGGAATGTTCACAGCTCACAGCTCTGGGGATTACTTGGAAAGCTGTTTCCATGGTTCAGCTGCATTGAAATTCTTCCAAAGAAAATAATAGCCGTTCCAACTGTAATACACGTGCTTTGGTCTGTGTTCATTACCGTTAATGACTGCATTTAATTTGCACAGCCATATTTAGTTAATCATATTTAAAAGTTCTATCACTATGTGGTCTGTGGTCTGCTCAGTACACAGTAATTATTTTAGTGCGTGGCAGTCCAAAGGATAGTTTAGGAAACTGGATGTGATCGCTGAAAGACTGCAGGTTCGAATCCTGGTTTTGGCACTGCTTTAGTAGCCTTAAGCAAGGTGTTCAGTGAAAGCTATTTCAGTAAATAGCCAGCTGTATACATGCATAATGTATGGACTGTGAAATACAGTATGGATATCACCAGGAAAATATGGTCTTCTAAACCAATAAATCATTAATGTGTTCTTGTGTTTTTAGGGTCTGGAAAGCCATCACCATTTTACATAGGGTCCTACTCCTCACCATCCAGAGACAGAGACTCCAGAAGAGCACAGGTGAGAGAGATGCACCACAGAGAGACTGGGCTCTGAGAGCTCAGCGCACAGGACGAGCATGTGTTTATCCTGTGCTGGAATCTTGGCTGGGGTTGGCAGTTTTTTCCTCCCCTCTGCACTAACGCGAGGAGACGGTCCCATACTCTTGTTTGGATAAATGAGCGGGCTGGGGTAGCTTGCAGTCTCTCGCATGCATCAGCATTTGTTTGGCCTGGAGTGAGAACAAGAGCAACCAGGCCAGGGGGGTGACCGGAGGCGAGGGAAGGGAGGGGGCCGCCCTGGTACCTGTCAGAACGTGTAGGGACATCCCAGTGCACTCACTCAGATAACGATGCAGGGAGGCCGCTCAGCACCCTGTCTCCTTTCCATGCCAGCTGCACCGAATCCACCCTTGGCTTTCCAGAACCTTCAAAAGTGGAGTTTTGCACAAGGTCACCTGTGTGTCATACCAGGCCTGACAGCCACCGAAGAAGCCACACTTCACTTTCTAGTTCAGAGCCTGCACAGCTCCAGTCCTAGGTGGCAGGTTTTCAAAGTTTCAGCACATCACTGATACATTTTAGTCAGGTCATTGGCTAAAGGTCCACGTACAGGCTGTGACCAGCAGACCGGCTGAACCCTCCAGGACTGGAGTTATGTACCACTGTTCTACACACTGCTGCAGTGGCTGCACAAGGTCACACATGTATGACAGCAGGCATGGTCAGCCATCCTCTCCAGCCCTGTCCCCCAGTTCAGCCTTCAGAACTCTCCTGATCCAGGTGTGTGGTGTGTGAGGGTCCTGTGAGGACAGCAGGGGACTGTCATTAATCAGTGTTTTCACTTGCCTGTTGATATGGGGCATTAAATGAACATGACTAATGAGGGACAAATGCCCAATGACATTTAATAGATTGGCCAGTGGTTTTCATGGGCATCCTCACTTATGCATTGATTAATAAACCCCCCGCCTGTTCTCTTGCTGTTCCTATTAGATAATAGCAGAAAGTAAATGCAGTAGTGTACTTCTGTATCAATTTAAATTTGGCTTATCTGTGCTCCATATAGCTGTGAGGCGATGGTGAACTCCAAAGGCCGGGGTCAGCGTGAGAAAGATAACGAGTGACAACTGTAAACCATCATGATAATGATCTGTCACTTTCCCGGCAGTCACAACAATTTTTTTGTTTTTTTCCCCCCATTGAGCAGACTTTTTTCCCCAAGTCAGTCAGCTCTGTTCTAAATCTCTCCACCACCTCCACCTCGGTTTCATTATTATTTTTTAATTGCTGGTTGGCTAAGAACCAGGTATGTGTTTATCGGGGGATGCTGTATACAAATAAAAAATGGCCGTGTAACTGAGCCCTGTGATGCCTGCCGTTATGCTTCAAGGTCATTCTTGGACATTGTGGTTTGGAATGAATGAATGTTGTGGAAAGGGTCTTTTTTTTCCAGTGGAAGGGAACACTCTTTTTCCTGGCATGCAATCATGGACTGCAGTGCAGATGAGTAGATTAATGATGAATAGTCATGGATTTTACCTAATAAAAATTGAGCTTATTCATGTTTTATATGTTAATGTGTTTTATGTGTTTTATATGTTAATGTGTTTCACCCCTATATGTCAATAATAGGGGCAGTGTAGTATAATGAAGCTAGGATGCTTGGTTTCCTATTCAGATTTGGTGAGTTCAGTTCCTAGGTAGGGCACTTTTTGGGTGTGTGTGTGTGTGTGTGTGTGTGTGTGTGTGTGTGTGTGTGTGTGTGTGTGTGTGTGTGTGTGTGTGTGTGTGTGTGTGTGTGTGTGTGTGTGTGTGTGTGTGTGTGTGTCTGTGTCCAAATCCTCCAGATCAAATCACTACGGTTAATGTATGTTCAGACTGATGGGACGTTTACAGTACTGTTTATCCTAGAGCCAAATGGAGCTACATCCCCTGGCTCCTCTCAACTTTTGGTAGTCTGCCCTCAAAACCCTCATTGTGATATGAATAATTAAATACATCCACATTACAAAGTTTAAAAATAAATTGTTACACATTGTTACACACTTACATTGATTGCAATTTCTTCAGTAATGCATTGCATTAGTTGTAGCAGTGGTTTGAGAGACATTACCTTTTCCCCACCTCACCCATCCCATCATACTCTGAGACTTATGTGCTGCAGACAGAAATGATTGGTGCATCAGGCCTCAGAGAACGCTCGACTCAAAATTGTCATCCTCTGGTAGTATGTGGGTAACTTCATTTACTATTCTGTCCTATATTTCCTGCAATCTGATTGGTGATAGCAGATAGATGATGGTAGATTGGTCAGCTTATGCAGTTATACGGTTTCACACATTCGCTTGTTTGCAGGAATAATCTGACATAGTAACTGACTGTTGGTTAGTTGGCTAGGTATGTCTTGTGTATGTCTCCAAACTGGACTGAGAAGATGTTGAAACCCATGTTTATGAGGTTTGCCTAACGGGAGGTCCTTCTCTCTTTTCACCCCCCCCCCCCAAGCAGCATCAGCAGCTCTACTATGCCGATGAGCCAAACCGGAGGAACTACGACACGTACAGGATGTACCTACAGTCTCCGCACGGATACGAAGACCCTTACTACCAGGACACAGTGCAGTTTCCCTCCACGGCAGACTACGCCTCGCAGCCTCTGGGCCTCAAGTCCAACACCAACTATGTGGACTTCTACTCCACCACACGGAGGCCTTCCTACCGGGCTGAGCAGTACCCAGGGTCCCCTGACTCCTGGGTGTAGTCACAGACTCACGACACTGAGGAGAAACGGGCACACTCTTCCATGAACTTTTTAATTTGTACGTTTTTTTTTTTTTTTAAAAGTGAATTTTGAATGTGGGTCAGTGATTTCAGATGGAGAAAATAGAATGTGAGCCAAAGAAGGAGATCAGGGAATGTGTTTTTGTTTTTGGGAAAGGCCGAATTGTGCGGTGAGACAGAAGTGGATTTTTTTTTTTTTTTTTGGATGGCGACACTGGACATTATCGTGAGCGTCCTCTTGCTCTGTCTAGATGTTAGTATTTTTTCATTTGAATCCGTAGTTGTGATAGCATGATGAGGGTCGTAGGTCATGTTGAGAAAGGTTTGCGGTAGAGATTGGATGAGGGAATGAGTTTGTAGGCCAAAACTGATCAAGATTTCATATTTGTTAAAAAAAGAATAATCAAATGTTAGTTTGTACAGAGGAATCCTAACATATTCCTTTCTTGTTTTATTGCTGTACTTACTATTGAGATTGTATATGCCATGGAGTCTTGTAAATGTCCTTAACTTTATTGTAAATACAGAAGAAAATGTCACCTGGTCTACACTCATTGCACTGGTAAAGTCTTGTGCTATGTTAAAACTATATAGATATATAAATACATGGAGAAAAAATTACAGAGATAATTAAATGAGATGGCATCAGTACAGAAAGCATTCAAATGTAATAAAATTACAGTTTTGTTTTTTTTACACCAGCTGTGTAATTTCATTTTTCCACTACAGAAATGAGCACCTTTTACAGAAAGGGTCACAAATATTTCAGACAAAACCATGACTAGAAATATGAATTTGTGGTCACTGACGAACTTTAAAACGGCACATTCTGTTTCTCATTTTAAATGCTGACAATGCTGTTTCCGTATTTAAAACAATCACCGGAGCCATTTCAGCTAACCATGTACATTTCATACTTCTAAACAGGCTTCATATATTTCATTCTCCTATTTAAAAACAAGTGTTCAATGGATTTGGTTGCTGATGTTGTGATTAGGCCAATTAATGATTTACTTCCTGGTATACAGTTTAAAGCATACTGATTGACCAGGGGCGTTTAATTTATTTTTTTAATGTGGACCCATCACGGTAATTACTGGTTTGTATCTCGCTCATCGTTTCACGTGGTCACCCCACGCCTGTGGATTCTGTGCAGAGTTGAAAATATGGGACTTGAGTGATGGTTGCCGGTATTTTGATAAATTGCGTTGAAAAACTAAATGTTTCATTTAGAGAACATTTCGCCCAGCTGTGATTTACCCTCCTCCACGTGCACTATTGCCACATGATTCAGCAGTCAGTCAGTGTAGAGCTGCTGACCCACATTCCTCGAGTTTATATTATGTAAACCTGGTGTATTTGGGGGAATGTGATATTTTGCTCGCCCATCCAAAGGAATAATAATCCATCGTGATTTAAAAAAAAAAAAAAAATGTGTAACTGGTATGCCTTGCCCTAGAAATTCTTTACATTACATGCTCGTTAAGGATCATTGACAATAGACTCAATAACACAAACACAGATTTGAGATTCTCTCTACATTGTTTAGATTAAAATTACAATATACGTTATATAACGCTAATTCAAAGAACCATTCGTGCAATGTCATTCACTAGCGACTGTCCAATTAAATGTGTTTTGTGGTTATCTCCTTGCGTAACATGAGAGTGCGTTCTTACTGATCTGTTTTAAACACAAAGCAAGTAAGGGGGTGTGTCAAGATCAGTGGGTCACGTTTTTGGACCCCTGATTGGATATCAACAGCAAAGCAACCCCAGTAAACCAATCTGCTGTTGCGCCTGGAACGCAGAGACAAAGCTCGTATTTAAACACGTATGTCTTATAAACTTAATATCAGAATTTAATTTTCTGCCACCTTTCTATCATAGAACGCATCATCTGCAAAGGGAGTTATGTAAGTTTTTGAAAAAGTGTTATTCGTGACGCAATCAGTTGTTTTTGAACTCCTTAAGCCCACCCCCATAAATTTGATTCCTACAGTGGTTGAGCGATACGTCACTCTGCGTCATCGGTATAAAGCCAGTGTGTGGGGCGGAACACGATGTGCCTTGTGTTTGAGAACAAAGTTTGGACGATGGTACAGCTGTCTAAAACTGGGATGAGGGAGAATCCAACGCTGAAGGCTGGACATCCCCCAGCAGGTAAAGGGCTCACAGCAAATTGACTTCCTCTTTTAATTTACTTAAACCTTGTTCATTTTATTTGAAAATATATGAATTCAGTTAATCACTGAATTGGACAAATATTATTGCATCTGCTATTCAGTTTAACGCAAGGTTAGTTTTGTTCGAGTATAGCTGCTCGTTTTCGTGCAAGTGAAATTCTAGGACTTTTTTAAAAAGAACTTTCATCTCGTGCAATGTCGCTGAGCTGCAACACCATTGCAAAATGTTTCATTTGCTTCTGTGTGCATGCATGGATTCATGTGGCTGCTTTTTAGAGGGGTATATCTTCTCTGAAATCCTAGATCCTTAAAGACAAGCCTAAAATTGTTCTTCACAAGTTTTACACTGCCACAATTTCCGGTGTTCTGCTGTACTTTCCGTTTTTTGTTTTTCGAGCGTGCCAAGAGTACACTGACTAGCTGTTGCGCTATTGTGCAGACTCGATGCACGCAGAGGTGTGTCCAATAAGAGCGCAACAAGTTTTTTTTTTTTTTTTTGGGGGGGGTTAAATGAACTTTGCATACAGTCGTACTTCATTAGCACTCTGGCAAATTACAGGCCGAATGCAATCAAAAAAGTGCGTTCGATATCCTTAGACAATGTCGTCAACTCGTGTAATTAAGATTCAATCAAATGTATTGCCGTGAATATGCGCATGTTGGCTACGCATCAAAAAGAATGTTAACGCTCAATTGGCAGTGCATCGAGCGACAGAGTGTACCCTGGATAGTTCTGATTGCACAACTTCATAGGAGCAGCAAACAAACCTATATTTCAGTTCGACCAATAGTGGAAGGTGGGTGGGGGAAGGTCCTTCTGTATGGGTCCATGGTATAGTGCAGTTCTGCTATTCCTGTGTAGGGAGAATTCTGGCATAGCAGGAAAAGTTCCACTCCTGACCAAGCAATGAATACACCCTCCTTGAAAGACTAGCAGCATCCTATATACAGTTGCAACTAAAGTTTCTGGTTTCAATAAGTCCATTTAGAGATGACTTTCACATCCACAATTAATGTGGATACAAAAATGATCAAATCAAGACCTCTGTCACCTCTAATTTGTAATGGAACCTAGGATGTTGACCCACCAAAAATTGTTGGGTGTGGAAGGAAATTTTTCCATGTTCGATTGAAACTGAAGAGCTTGAAAATGCCCTCCGCTTTGGGCTGACATTTAGAAGAATGACATTTTCCTTTCAGTTCTCTCCCAATCATCCACCTTTTGCCTCTAAAACTACTTCCACAGTCTAAACTGACAAATCAAAAAGGTACCGTGTCAGCTGTTCAACCTAAACTGTGGAAGCCCTGGGACCGGGTGGGGTGTATGTACCCTCTTGTACCCATATATTCCAGTTTTTGCTGAAGGTGAATGAAGATCATGGAATTCGCTGTAGAAGTCTCCATTTCAAACAAGTAAAATTCTCACAAAATTGTGGACTACCTATAATTATTCATTTGGTCTGCAAATTTAGTCAACCTAGATTTCATTTGAATTTCAATTTTAAATGCAAAAGTAAAACATCATTTGGAAGGGCATCAGAACATGAATGATTTCACTCCGTCTGTGTGTAAATGCCTTCAGTCAACAATCAATGCCGTTTGCCTCCAGGCAATACTTCACATGTGATAACTCGGTCTGCTCACTGCCAGGTCCTACAGGCCAAGTCAACAAACAGCCTGGGAAATATGCCATCAAAGCATTCACTGTAGTGTGTGTGTGTGTGTGTGTGTGTGTGTGTGTGTGTGTGTGTGTGTGTGTGTGTGTGTGTGTGTGTGTGTGTGTGTGTGTGTGTGTGTGAACATTGTTTAACCACCTCTTTCACAATGGCAGTCATTTTCTTTTAAAGCCCAAACGGGGGGGAAGGTGTGTTCCAAAATTATTTTGGCACAAGCCTTGGCCTATCCAGCAATTATAGTGTTGTTGAGGAGAATGGGGAAAAAAAAATCTTGGTCGTGACTTGCTGTTGTATTGTGTTTATTGAGCTCACGATTTTGTTTTCTCCAAGTAATGCATCTCCACCTTCTTCTGGGGGCTAGTGATGACATTCAAACTTAGAATAGGGGTTATATAGACTAATAAAGCCCAACAATTTCTGAGTATGTTGGTAACAAGCAACAGAACACTAGTGGTGGATACTTTTAAACTATTTCCTAGCTGTGAGTACAAACTGTCTACCATTGGCTACCTCTGTTATTCAGTTGGTTATTAAAATACTCAGACTGCTTATGACTGTTGTAAGGGATGTCGGGGTAATCCTATCACTATTCATGCCGTGCCTGAAGGGGAGATGAATCCAGCACTGAGCATGAGAATGCCGCTTTGTTCCATCTCCACAGTAAAGGCTGGGGGCATGCGGGTGGCCAAGAAGAGCAGTGAAGACAGCGTCACCATGGAGAAGGAGGCCAAGAGGCCTGCTGAGAAGCCCAGGTATGAGGTTGGGAGAGCCAGTGCCTGCGATAGCTACATTATCCATCAATATATTATATACATATGTATGTATATTGTTAAATTGTGGCCTGAGTCGTTGTTTGCGCCCCCTTTTTCAATGAGCAAAGTTCCTCCCAAAGGATCTCCTCATTGCATCATGGCCCCCCTCCACCCATAGCAACCAAAACTAAAGAGAGCCTGGAATTCAGAAGGACTGAGAGGTTCCAATCATGAGGTGAACAGGAAATTTTACCAGTACTTTATCCAAAATTTGTGACCTCAAAGTAGCTAGCTAGATGCCTTGGCTAGATTGTCACCAGTTTAACTTTGCTAGCTAATGAATTTGGGCTAATGTTGGATTACTAGCTGGCAAACTCAAATTGCATATCTTCCTGTTCATGCATCCCATGATTAATTAAATCCTCACCACAGAACATGTTGGTACATGTTTGGGTACATGCAATGTAAGAAGGCATAACTTTGAACAGCTAAACACTGTTGTAATCATTTCTGTTGTAATCATTACCCAGTTGAGCTACTGCTTCTAAGGCACATAACATTGTTTTAACTCTGTTTGCTTATTGTGGTCACCGTAACATTTAATTAAAATAGCAGTATCACTTTAAGACATAGAGAATGCATTCATTACAAAATAATGTGTTCAAATGTATAGTGTTAAACACTGTAACCATATTGTCCATTTAGGGATACTTAAATATTATGAGTGGTTGCCCAGCTGGATGACCACATTTAAAGAAAGTCTTGGGCCCTGGGCTATTAGCTGTATGGCTGCACTGTTGCTGCAGCTGCAAAGCTTTTAGAAACTGCTGCCTTCAGGGATCTGTGCACTCCAGGAGATGAACAAAATCGTGTGTAGCAAGTATCGTTTATTTTGAGAAACCGTTAAAAGTACTTCAGGAATAATGGCTTTTAGCTCCATAAGGAGTGGTGTTCGGGCTCTCTCCTGCTGCAGCTCATTATGGTGTGGAATTTAAAAGCGCATTGAGATTGTATTAATGGCTTGAGTGTTCTTTTTTTTTTTTTTTTTTTTTTTTTTCTTCTCCAGTTTAGTCCTGTTTTTCAGTTTTTTACCTTTTTCACACCACAGTTAAGTTTCTGACAGTTTTAGCAGGCATTTGTCTCCTGCAGACCTTGGAGGCGCAATCTGTACATTGACAACTGTGATTGTCATAGCGACGGGCCCTCTCTCCTTTCGACACTACAGATGCAACACCAGTTACATATTGCCTGTGTTTTCAGATGTGCACAAAGTCAACATGTGATCAACTCAAAAACCCTGTAGGCACCCAGCCAGACAGATTTTAAAGAGCTTAACCCCTGTTCTCCATTGCAAGGCTAACAAAATTTTAACTTTTCTAGCGTGTAATGGTGTGGCTGGGAGTCAACACCCAGCTGTGGAACCCATGGTGCACCACAAATGTGCCTCTTCTCCATGAGCCACTCAAAAGCCCCATTGTCCCATTCTCTCGCCACCACTTTTATTTATTTTTTTTTGCTTTTATGACTTTCCTTACGGGATAGTTTGAATGGCTGTTTTTGCTCATCTTTGAATTGACATGAAACTTTCTTTCCAGATCTCTACCAACTTCTCCCAGAATGCAGTCTGTCAGCGTCCTGTTCGCGGGGACTCTTGAGAAGGTTAGTTGTTCGGTCTGCAGTTGCACGTCCAGACACAGATGGCAGTCCTATTTTTCCTAGCTGCCAGCTTTTCGACTGAGATTGGAGTGCATGCACAAATTGTGTTAATGTATATGTATCTACTGTATGTGGGTATGCTCATCTGATTCGAATTATGTTTTGAATTAACAGAAGAATTTTCTGGGGATTTGTAACTTTACCTGATATTGGTGGTTCCAGTCCGCATTGTTCTGCATGATGCAAACTCTGGTTTGATCGCCAGTCGTACTATATTTGCAGTGGAAGGAATTTTTATTTAAATGCCACGCATAATTAGAAGGCCTACAAGCCACCCATGAAAGTGTTTGAAATAAGTCAAGGAATGCCTGAGTGGAATGAAGTAACTGATTTCATTAACTCTGCTCTTAAATCACAGCTGGGTCATGACTTCCCAGAAACGCCAGTGAGCGTGAGGCACAGCAGACTCCGGCCCGCTGTGGAGAAATCACATTCCCCAAGGACCTTCTTCATTCAGCAGCCCCGCAAGTGTTGAGCCAAGATGGCCGCCACTGAGGGAGCCTGAGGGAACATCTGAAGTAAACAGTCTTAAGTGAAAATGGGAAGTGTTTACAGCAGATGAGACAATAAGGGGCCAGAGTGGGTAGACGGAAACCTGCAACATTATTTAGTCAATGTTTGTTCTCCTCTGTAAAAGCAGCGATAGCACTTATGCTTCAGTTTAACCATGAAAATTTAGTAGTAATTTCTGACCTTTTATCGGTCATTTGTGTAGATTTGCTGAGGTATTTGTCACTTACGCTTGTTTATAACAAGGTGCATTGTCTGTGCGGAGCTTTGCTCATGTGCCTTTGTCTTTGTGTCTTAATGACTTCTGTCCACAAACTGTTAGCGTAATATCTCCATTGGTGATTAAATCGATGATAAAATCATCTTGAACATGCTTTGATAAGACGCAGTAGGAAGCAGTGTTTGGTCCTCTTTGAACAGTGGGCATCATTTAAAGTCTAATCTAAATGTAAAATCTGTAGGCATGCCTAACACTTACTGCTTTAATAAAATTGCCTGCTTATGTTTGGGATAATTTGGTCAGTGTCATAACTGTAAAATGTCAATAAGAGAAGACTTTCTTACTGGACCCACTTTGCAAACTATGCCACAAATCTAATAATGACAATACTGCCTCCTTGACGATCATTGTGCTCTTGAGCAGTTTCTGCGGACTCATTTGAACATGGGCCTTGGTTAAGACATGGGTGCTATTCACACCTTTGGCCACAAGATGGAAGTATAACACCTTTTTGTACTGGTCTCTAGAAAAGTATGGTTTCAGGCTATTTCAAAGGTTGCATGTTTCAGCTCATCAAATGCAGTGATTCATCTTCTTTCTGCCCTCCCCTCATCCCCAAACAGCCAAGTCTTTACAATTCCAAGATTTATATTCTGCTCCTGCACACCCCTAATAGAAGCACCTTTGTCCTGTGTTCTCATTTTGCTTCTTTGCTCCCCCCACATTCACCACACACGCACACCATATCCGTTTGAAGATCTTTGATGTACCTAAAGTCTCCCTTCTTATTTGTCTGATGGTTTCTGCACATCTAGGCTTTTTCAAGGCAGAAATGGTGTGAATGTTAAATGCTGACCCTCTCTCATCTGTATTGGTGTTTAAGTTTATGTAGTTGGCCATCAACCTTTGCTTAATTTTAGGCTTTGGTAAAATGTTCCATTTTTTTCTACCCAGTTTATCCAAGCAACTGGTTTGTTGAACCATACACATTTTGGATTGGTTTGGTTTGATATCTTCGAAAAGCTGATTTTATTGATTTGTAAAGAACCATTTCTACTCCTGCACTATCAATGTGATGCTGATATATTGGACATGAGTAAGAGAGAGAACAGTCTTTACACCGCTGTAACGGACAGCTGTGTATCTGCATGGATATGCGTATTGATCAGGAATATATGTGTAAAGTTGTCTTGGGTACGTCCCAAAGGATATAAAGGATCATGAATGATGGATTGCTGTGACTCCGAGGGAAATGGCCTTTCAAATGGACTTGCTCGTTCGAACATCCCATCAATGGCAAATGACTGACCACATTGCATTTGTATTGATTCGTTTTTCCTCAACGCGCAGCACAGAGGAGCTGCTGGAGAACAAGAGTGAATAGTCCCCCTTTAATCAGCCTCTCAATGTTTCCAATTAAGCATGCAATGGTCTTTACTTACCCTGCTTTCACAGTAATTCTCTTAATTAGGCACATTTAAAATGTAAATTCAAGATGTAAGTAAAAGGTACGTTCCACACATATCCCATAATGCCACTTTAATTTCATGTTTGCTCTCCTTAAGAAGGAATGAGTCACACCTGAAATGTAATGATAATTATTTGCTTCTGTCAAGTGCAGAATGTTTTTTTTTTTTTTTTTTTTAAAGTTCTATTTTATGTGTTCTCCCAGCTTTTATCGCTCACCATCAGATCTGTTATGCACATAACTAAGTTGCCTTGGAGAGCCACTGACAAGACAGATTCCTGAAAAATTTCAGCCTTTGAAGTTCCTTACATTTATTTTGAATGATGGGTCTACCTGCTGAGACCAATGTTGACACAGCAAAGCAAATATCCACATGAAAGGACTATGTGGAAAATCTCTCTGCAATCTTGCCTGTGCAAAGCAATTATAGCAAAGACACATCTAGTGTAAAGGTGGCACAGAGCCCACATATAGTTGAATGACATTTTTTGGTAAGTGCATTTAGTTGACAGTACATGTGAGTAAAGAAAACTGATCCCCAGCAGATGCAAAGAGCCCATAAGCAGAGCTGTGGCAGAGGAGGTGTCTCATGAGCTGAAACAGATCCTACGCTTTTCATTTTGTTACAAACCCTGGCTCCTTCTTTTCTCTCCAGCTTATATTTCATCTCTCCTTTTTTTGTGGCAGCAGACTAATCAAATGTCAGGGACAAAAACGACTGCCTTTAATGGGCCATGTTCGCAAGAAAGGATAGAGAGGGAGAGGGAGACTGGTTAAGCTATCCTTAAGCTCTTTTTTTAGTTGTATCATGTGGCTGGGGACAAATGTTGTCACAATAGCTGTGTGATTCTCTGCCAGCCTCCATTTCTGGCAGATAGGAGATGAGACAAAAGATAAAGAGAGACGGGCCTCATTGCTCCTCGTGTCTCCCTCAAGCCTCAGCAGTCTGAGGGGGATTGGAGCCTGTTACCTGCGCATGAGTAATGAGGAGAAGGAGAGATGGAGGACTTCACACTGAGATAAGTGATGCACGCCTGTGCTCCGCGGCTGTTCGGGTTCCTTTCTGCATTAGGGGGATTAGAACAAAGCCCCTAGAGTTTCATCAGTATTACAGAGATCAATACCTCATTTATACAGATTTCTGCCTATACAAGCTTGCAAAGGTTTTTTTTTTTTTTTTAATCACTCCATGTAGTTTTAAGTAAATGCTTTCAACCAACAGCTGCTATTTAAAGGGTACTTACTCTCCTTTATTTTTCATGTTTTTTAGAAAAATACAAGAATGTACTGAATAATTCAGTTCTCCAATAATTGTCTGACATTTGTCATTTACAGTACCTTCATGACATCTCCATACCTTTATACAAATTTTCATGTTGCTATTATACAATAAATGTGTAACTCAAGTATTGTAAACAAATCTGCCGTGTAATTGCTAGTAGCGTCTTGTTGAATCCCATCTCATCACACTGCACTGAAATGGCTTCCATCCATTCCATTAGCCAAGGAAATAGCATGAGCCAAGTGTGCACTGCATAGGAGAGCTTTTGTCATTTATGCTTAAGTGTAGCGTTTACGATGCCTTTCGTGTAAGTGCCCAGTGTGTGGTGGCACAGGGTGGATCTCAGCATGGTTGAGCAGTTAACCATGTGGAAGCCCAGGCCTGCATGCTCCTCTCTCATGCAGGTGCCCAGGTGCCAGGCCACTCACGTGGAGCACTTTGTCCAGACCTCCTCCCCTGTGAGAACATCAGCTCCTCCCCACGTGCCTCGATAAATCAGCGGTCAGAATGAGCAGCTGCTGCCCACCATGGTCCTCTCTGCCAGACAGGATGCAGGAGAGAGGCAGTTAACATGGTAGTCAAAAACACATCACTCGATGTTTCTCTCAGGAGGGGAATTTACTGTTTGTCTCTTCCACATTCATTTGTAATACTGTATGTGATGTGGACTCTTTATGATAACTGCATAAATATACAGCAGCGATCACATCTCTGCATTTTTATATGACTTTGTTTTGCTATAATATGTGTTAAATAGTCTTTTATCGTGATAAATGACCCAGTGCTCTGGCACTGAGACTATAATGACTCCTACTTGTGTCTCTGAAGTGACATCACCACAATGGCTGCATTATACACAGATGCGCCCCACTGCATTCGTCCCACGGTCCCTCTGCGGAAGAGTGACCCTGTGTCGAACACTCCCCAGCATGCCCCTCCTGGCTCTGCACCGCTCAAAACTGCCACATGCGCTGGGCCCATAGCACTCTCCATTTATAATTTCATGCATTTACATTTTACATGGTTTACATTTTACATAGAATCCCTTGATAAAGCTGGATATTGTTTCACTGAAGTGATTTAGGTTAGATACTTTACTCAATGTTACAACCACAGCACCCAGCCAGCAATCTCTGAGTTATAAGACCAGCTCCCAAACCACTATATTACACTGTCACCTCAAGCAGAACAGTTGGGGAACTGGCCTTATAACTTAGAATGGTGCAGCTTGCTGTTTCACTGAACTGGTAATAAAAGAGTGTGATACACCAATTTAGGTCCATGCTGGGAAGCATTCCAGAATCGGCTTGTTGACGGTATGTTGACAGGAAGTAACTACCTCCCATCACTTTGTCCATTTGCCATGTGATGCCATCGCAATAACAATATGAACAGGAAGCAGCACACGACGATAAAGTTCATCTTTGTTTTTCTCATACCCTGTCATATCTAGCTGAAATCTAAAATGACGAATAAATAACTAAATCAGAAACAACAATGCTCGAGCGCACATCTGACTGATTTGAGGGAAATTCTGTAACATGTTCTATGATGAATACACAGTAGAATGTTGTGTTGAATAAACTCTGCCGAGTACATTTCACTCTGATAATGAACATTGCCATCCCCACTGGATTCATATGAACTCTTTATGAGAGGTAATGTAATGCTGTACATTTTTGGTGAATCAGAGAAGTCAGTGCAGGTCTCATGAACACAGTACATCTACAGTACACTGCATGTGTTAGGAACAGTACAGGCGCTATTCCATCCAGCACTACATTACATGATAGAGCACACAAACCTTAGCCCTCCCCTTTAAGGGGTGTGGGTTTGGGCCTCTGTATGTTCCTGGCAGTGTTTGTTGACTCTGGGCTCTTGCCCTGGGGAGCGACCGAGGGCCTTGGAGCCCAGTCCCCAATCACCTGACATGCCTGGCCACTCCTGTGGCTTCTGCTTAGAAGGCTGAGAACACACAGGAATCTGGGAATCTTAAAATAACCCTGCCTGACCCTGGAGAGAGACAAGCAACAACATCAGAAATTACACAGCACCACTTATAAGAGAATGGCACTTTCAGTGGAGGAGTCTGCATCCTTTTACCATGACCCTAGACATGATATTTTGTTCTCTTCTCTCAGCTCCATGAGAGAAGAATTCACCTCAAGAGAATACAGAGTCTGGGGAAAAATTACCCGACAGAAACAGCCAAGGTTAGGGAGAGATTAAGATACTGGTTCAGTTATACTTGTGTGAAAGTAAACATCCTTTTGCAAAAGAACAAAAAGTCAAAACCATTCTAACTAAAATTAAAATGAAAGAGGTTGTGGAATATATAAATACATAATATAATTATTATGTGCTTATATGAAGAACATCCTACTGAAACTGTATTAATTTAATTTTTTGATTGTGAACCCATGCTTCCCGTTAAAAATTTACAAAACATTTTCAAATATGATACAGAGAGGTTGGTTTTGCTAGAACATTGTATTTGCTAATAATTTTTTATGAGCTAATAAAAGCTGTTTCTTTTTTTAGATCACCCCATTCTCCTTCGGAACTGAGTAAAGCAGCTCTTCTTTATTGCGCATCTTGGGGTTGGAACGGATCAAATTGGACACCTTAATACCATCTGATGAGTTCAAGGGTTACATTTTTCAGAATAGTAACTGAGAAGAATTTTCATGCATGACAGACTAAGACTTAATGTTGTACTTTGTTGTGTTGTGTTGTACTGTGTTGTGTTGTATTGTGGACAGTTTAGTATTAGTGTATGTTGCTGTTTGGCCAGGTGATCCATGAAGAAGAGATGACAATCTCAATAGGACATTCTCCTAAATAAATGAAGGATGGGTGGCTGAATGAATGAATGAATGCATTAATAAAATTAGATGTTCTTGTTTTATTGAACAAAAAAAGCAAATCCCTTTTAATGTTTTAGTGTAATTTTTTTTTAAACTAATAGCCATAATTTTACAGGAATGTCCATAGCTTTCATGCATTTCAGCATATGCTATTTACAGTAATTATCATGAAATAATGAGACAATGATTTCCTGTTTAGAAAGAATTTAATCAGAAAATGTGTATTGTGTTAATGCACACCAGACATTGTGCTTTGACATCCATTTGTAACCCTGTAATGAAAAAAAAACAGTAGTTACAACAACTGAGCTATACATGGCTTGAGCATTCTCCATACACTTCATCCTGATTCAACCAACTCACCAAAGGACAACTGAAAAATATTAAGTTTACACAATCTGTACACTAGGGTCCTACAGAACTGAGCTTTTGAACCAAAAAGCTACAACAGATGTTTTAAAGGGCTACTATAGCCAATTTGGGCAAGTATCAAATATTATTATAGAGTCTTTGGATTGTGACTCAGTTGGGTTTTATGTAGTTTCTTTCCATTTTCAGGGAATAATTGCTCTCTCAAGACAGATTTTAGTGTCATAAATCCAAACCCAAAGGCTGCTGACTGTATAAACAGGCTTCATCACCACCAGGTGTGCGTTTTAAAAGGAACTTGAACCCTCTTGCATACCTACTGGTGTAATTAAACTTTCTTACAGGCTAATATGCACACAGTTTCTGTGAATCTGTGATTTTTCCCGTTTTAAAAGAGAATTATTTTGAATTTAGCACAGTCCAAACGTGTTTCATCTTACACATTGAACAGTCTGCCATGTCAGATATCAGTTTTTAAATGTATAATGTTTCAAAATATACCCGTAATAAGATCCAACATCCAAAACAACAGACCTGCAACTACTTACAAAGTAGTCATTTGACTTTTTCTACTTGTGGACTGTCAGTACATTTCTCTGCCTCATGGTGTCAGTATAGAGACAACTCTGAAGTCAGTCGCCCATCTGAATGACTTGCGGAAATTTAACAGCTTCAACTTTGTGTCAGATTGTCATATTTGTATCATTAATAAAATATCCGCGCATTTCTGGATTAGATTTTACACGGTGGTGCCATTACTGTGTCTCTTGCAAATATTGGGCCTATACCGATTGCCTGAGCTTCAGTTATTAAATAATTTTTAAAAAACCCTAAAAACACGCCGTACTGTAATAAAAGTAAAGCTAACAGTTTTTTGATGTTCTCATTCTTTGATGGTGGGTTTGAAAGTACCACGAACGAATCCAACCCCTGTAGTGTTCTTAAAGCACGTATCTGAGGAGCAGCAGGTCTGACCTAAATTTTAATCACTTCTGTGACCCAATTTAATTTTCCTCACGTGTTATGAATTACCTCCTTACGTATCTGTATGACATTAAAAACTAATTATGTCACATTTTCAAAAAACCTCAAACGCTTGCCAAGCGCTTTACTTTTTATTGCACTCAGCAAACGAGGAAATTAAAAACAGTTACATTCTGTGGGCTATATATTTAATATTTAAAGAGCTTGAACAGATTGTCGAGGAAAAAAAACGCAAATTAAATAATTATGCTGTCGTGTAAAAACAGAAAACTGATTCGAACTCCCCTGAACTTGCATTGAGAGTAAGCAACTGAGACCATTTTTGCAATGAGACTACAGTAATCTGTCACAATTGTGAGGCGCCACGTGTATTTGGAGAAGATTATACAGTTATATGAAAAAGGTCCTGTCTTCAGTTTCCTCGTGCGTCTTCCTCGTTTTTTGCCTCCAAGTGTCCGGACTCCATAGAAACCTGTGATTAGAGCATGCCTCTACTGTGCACGAATGTAGGTCTGTATTGCTTGGATACGGTCTTGATGCTTACCCATTTGCAATGACCTCATGGTGCTAGTGCGAGGGAGGAGTTGGGCGCTCTCGCTGTCTCTGTTCTGTGTGGATTCATGTGGAGATAAGCGCAAGGAAAAGTTTTCTTTCGGGCGTTTCATGTCTTAAAACAGGTAATTACTTTTACTTAATCTTCGACATAAACCAGGCCGATAGCCTTTTGTAAATCGTAGTATGTGTGCTGTTCGTCTTGGTTTAAAACAACTGGGATCAAAAAGTGGCAGTGAAGAGTTTCGCTCGGGTTTGCGGACCAACTTATAGAGGGTTGGACAAGGTGCGAATTGGAATTTGTTGGGACATGTCTTCGAGAGGATCTTTTCTGTGTTGTTATGCTCTAAAAACGTCAATGTAAATGTTAGTTATGAGATAGATGAGCTGTTTCATTTTTGGCGAATTATCTAAATAGTAAGAGTAGTTTGACAAACTTTGATCTGCGGTACATGTGTTAGCTATAGAGTTTGCTAACGTATAGGCTAGTCCCAAGTTAGCTATTGTACAGTGAAAGTAATTACTATGGACTGTAAGTAACTGTAGCCTGGCAACTATTTCGCTCTCTCTGTATGCTGTCTCAGGATGTTAATTGACACATCGCGCAAATAGGCAAAAAGAAAGTTAAACATAATACAGAAGAGAGGGGGATAGTAAACAGCTAAAGTTTTGAAAGATGAATCTGATGCCCAACAAAACTGGAGCGATATCTCGTAAAGCTTATCGCTGACATGAATTTGTCATTCAAAGACAGCATGATGCGTGATAAAAGTTTGCCACGCCGAATTCTTTGCCCGCAGTGTAATGACAGCAAAAATACTAACGTTATGCTGCTAATTTGAGTAATGTCAGGCCTGATGTCGTAATGTTCATGAGTTGGATAAACGGAAGTGTTAGCGCTGGATTTGGTAAAACATTTCAGTCCTGTGTTGTAAACCATGTTAGAGTCAAGAACAAAAACTGACCTCAACTGGGGATGTCCATACGTTGACTGTCACAGCAACGAAAATGTATCTGTAACGACACAGCCATTATTTTCAATGTTTTTGAGTTCTCCCGTGTACTGGGAGGTCAGCATTACAGAAACAGCTTTACTCAGGAGTACCGTTGAATTGCATGCTTGATACCTTACATTTGTGCGTGAGCAAAATACGCACGTTATATAGATAACGGTGACTCGTTCCATAGCAGCATTTCCGAGGAGCTGCATGTCAGTATAGCTAGAGGCTGCAATAGGTAGGTACTGTTAAGATGAGCTTTTAGCCTGCTTGGACCCCAGATGCTTCGGAAAAAAAAAAAAAAAAACGCAACTTAACTCTCCCTAAAAGTTTCTCATGCTGGGCTGTCAGGTCTCATTTTGATCAGCGGGTAGATGAAATCAGGGATGAACTCAACATTTTTGTGTCTTCAATTAAGTGTATGTGGTCTAAGTTTTCACTGTGGTTAACTTTCAAAGTCACCCTCTAACTAAAGTAGTTATTTTAGAGGTTAGGTCCTTGGGGAGTCACATAGTGCAAGGCTTATGAATGAAATACATTCATTTAAAACCTTTTAACCCCTCTTCAAATGAAGTTAATGTCTGACTGTTTGGCCAAAAGTCGGCCAGAAATTTTTCAGAATAGACTTAGCTTTGCTTAAACAATGCCTGTAATGACTGTTTTTGTTCAGTTGTCACAATTTGGTCTTAAGAATAGCACAACTATTATATTCTTATTCCCATTAACTTCAGTAGTAGGTTTTGGACTTCCCAGTTAGCATCCTATAGTGCTGTACTCAAGATAATTGCCTGTATTCACCATTGTGCATTCATCTTAGATAGGCATGAATTGCATTGTTTAGTTTGGCATGTTTCTGACTTGGCTTAGGTATGAGTCGTAGGTGATCAATGGCTTTGCTTTTCTACCGCGTATGTGAGCAATAGCTCTAATAGGCATGTCCTTCTGTTGTACGATAAAATAATTATTACACTGGTCAATGGCAAAGAGTGCCTTGTAATGGAACTGTCAACTTGGATGTTTATTTTTCTGCAAAACTGACAACTAGGTCTGGAGTCCTAAGGGACAGTCCATTTCCCATGGCTTTTTGCCAGTTGGCGATAAACAGGTGCTGGTACCTAATAGACTACTCAAGGTTTTTTCCTGGGGAGAGCAAGTCAATCACTGATCTAATGGCAGTATTTGCTAAGCTGGGTCCATGCGGTATCTTTTTAAAGTTATGTTTCTGTTTAGAAATTGAATATTCAGCCACTGCAAGGACTGGTAGTGTGAGTGCTATTATAGGATGTAGGCCCTCTCTGGCTTTATTAACTGTATCCAGTTTTCATGAACTGATCCAGAGCTGGCTGAGTGGCGGTTTGGCTGGGGTGACTTCTGTTATAAAGACTGCGCATAACTGTGTCTCTCCAACAACAATGTGCATATAAAGACTGCCAAATTTTGTATTTGAAACAGAAGAGTAATTCCACATTTGAAGAAATGTGTGACAGTTGTCATTGTTTGTGTGTGTGTGTGTGTGTGTGTGTGTGTGTGTGTGTGTGTGTGTGTGTGTGTGTGTGTGTGTGTGTGTGTGTGTGTGTGTGTTTTTAAAATTGTTTAATCACCTCTTTCACAATGGCAGTCATTTTCTTTTAAAGCCCAAACTGGAAAAAGGTGTGTTCCAAAATTATTTTTACAATTACAGTGTTGTGGATCATGGATTTCTTGCTGCCCTTAGGTTGAAACTAAGTTTTGTACAAAGTGTTGACGCACATGGTAAACCTGGTACGAGGTTGCATTCTTTAACCCTCCTCAAGCCATTGGAGACAGATGGGTCAACATGACGGCCTAGGCTGCATGGGTGACCTAACTAGCATTGAACCACATCTTCTCAGTGCTTCTCCTCAGTATGTGGACCTGGCACAGTCACCAGTTCTGATGGGTGATTCATGCTTCATGATCCTCAAAATGGTTGAATCTTTTATGTGGGTCAGGGAACCACTGATCTAAAGGTTTTTTTTTGTTTTCTGTTTATTTTTTTAAAATGTATTCAACATGTAGCCTAAGTAACACCGTTGTTGCGTTTTTTTGCCTGCATGTTATTGGTTAGAATGCTGGAAAAGACCCATGATAAGTAGCCCATGCTGAAAAGTTGTTTGCTCCCCGGGACATCCAGTATATTTTGGATGAAGATTTAGGCTAGTTTCTGGGCATCAGACCTGCTTCTGCAGGAAAAAAAAAAATGAAGTACAAACAGAGCTACTGTACCACCCAGAGAAAACTATTTAAAGTGACCTCATTAAGTTCCTTGAGAAAATATATTTTAAAGCCACAGTTATTTGGGTTTAGTCAAATGTTTTATAATATCATGTTTTTAGTTACCACAATCAACAGAATGAAGAACTGAAGTGAAGTGGAAATATTTGCCATTTATGACAGGATCTGAAGAAACCCACGAGTTTATTTCCTGGCATTGTGCACTGCGTTGTGTTGAAGCAAATGAGTGCTTCTACAGTTACAAGCTGCTATCAATTAACATTTTTCGAACTCTATTAAAAAAAATCTCCTGGGAGATTTTGTGGCAGAGTGCTATTATGGATTTCAGACGCTCCTGCAGGGCTTCCAGGACAAGTGGTTCTGAAAAAGACTTGGGCCTAGTTTGTGTTCGAGCATTGGTGTTGAGCGCCACCAAACCGTCACCCTCTGACTGGAAGGTGATGGTATTGTGGCACTCTTGTGCTGATCAACTCATAGTCACGAGCCTCCTCCTGGCATGTTAGTTAAGGCATTGTTCTAGGCACAAACAGTTTGAGTTGAGTTTTGATCACTGAACCAGCAACTTGTTTTCCTCCTGTTTTGTGGCGAAGCCCTGAGGCGGCTCTGTTAAGCCGTGGCGGTGTAGAAAAGCAGAATTCCCACGGCGACCTTATCTACCGCGCCGTCTTCATCGCACACCTGCGGTATGTTTCTCCGACTGGATGGGGGGCTGAGTTATGACTCAGACAGTGCACATCTGCTCCGACCATAGGGGACAGGGATTTGAGTTCCTGTGCTGTAAGGAGTTTCCTGTTCATTCTCTCACCTCCAAAGGTAAAGTAACAAAAAAAAAAAAATCCAACTGGAAACCTGAAGGACCTGCAGCATAATGAGTAATCCAGCAGGCTTTAGCCAGAGCCCTTATATTAACGTATACTATTTGTCAAGGGAAAGCCTGCAGACTTTAAACCCTGCCAGTTAATGTTTAACTCTCATCAAATAGCAGGAAGCCCCAAATGCTCTGCCAGATCATCCGCCCGCACATGTAAGCCTGGCACACAAACCCCTGCGGTGCATGTAAGGCCGGGACCACCTTGCCCCGAAGCTTTTACTGTGGAGGTCGGTGCAGGTGTGCGAATGTTTGCATGCTGTGAGCACTTTTCTCCCGCTCCTGAGTGCACTGGTTTTGGATGACTCTAAAAGCACTGGGAGCATGAGCCAGGAGTGCTGCAGGAAGTGATCGGGATTCTAAAGGCAGTATAGTGCCACTGTACCCAGGCCTGGACTCTTTTATGATGCCAGAATTGTTTGATTGTGGCTCTTCCTGTTTGGGTGGAGGTGCTGCTTCAAATCAGGTGAAGGAGTTTGCTTTAATGGGCTTTTAAGGAGACCTGATAAAGCAGCTAGGTGCTGAGAAGGGTGAAGTTCCCCATGGCTCAGAAAGCAGCAGGTGGCCCTGCAATACTTTTCATCTAATACTCACATCATAATATTAAGAGTGTTTTCAAGATATTAAATCCCCCCCCCTTCACTGAGGTAGAGTATTGTTATTCTGCCAAATGTTTGGAAAAAGGAGTCAGTAATTCTACACTCCGCTCAATCCTAGGATATGGTGAATGTTCACAATATGTGGTTAAGTGTGGATGTTGTTTTGACACACTGTGGATGAAAGCTTAGGTGAATGCATTTACAACACTGCACTTGTGTGGCTGTTTGGTTGTAACACAGCATTGTTGAAAGAGATGGTTAATGCGTAGCGGGAAAGACGAGCACTTGTGATTTTGTCTTCTCTTTTTCCAGTGGCACAATGATCCATTCGTGTCAGGTCATGAGACATTTTCCACACCCCTTGGGTGTAACTGTAAATTCTGAGAGTGGAAATGATTACCGTTCGAAAACATGTTTCAACTCTTGTCCATGCTCAGGGGAGGTTAGCCATGGGCCTGAAGCTCCGGCTTCCTCAGGTAATTCCAGTGAAGTATTTGAACATGTGTTGCGCACACAGTCTGGAATATAGCTTGACCCAGGTTTGCGCCAAGAGAAACTGAGGGTTTGGAGATCTGAAAGCTTTTGGCTGGTTTTCAAATCACAGAAGACTGCTAGCCAGCCTGAAATAACCTGACCACGACTGATCTGGTTTTTTTTTAATTATTTTTATTTTCAAACCATAGACAGATATTTACTTAATTAGACCTGAAAGCATACCCTTGATTTATCCAAGAGATCTAAAGGTAGCTATTGGAGCTGCCCAACAATAGTGCAAAACAGTGATGTAATATAAAGTCATGCTGCTTTGATGTCTGACTTAAACGTTTCCTGGAGATATTATTTTGTCACTGAAACAAGGAACATAACATTTTAACCAGTCAGTCGTCATATGTTTGAAATGGCACCAACATTAACAAAATATGAAACTTACATTTCACTGGTTTTAATGTGATAGTCCATTGCTCTTTTTTGAAGCCATGTCATTGAACTTTGAGCATTGAATGTCAATTATAACTGGAACTTGAGAATTTATATTAAAAATGATTTTGTTCTTTAAAATGATGACTTGTTCTAAAAAGTTCAACTCAAGCACTGCATGTGAATTAAGTTTCTTCTCACCCACTGAATCCATTTCAGACCCCAGTATGTCACAGAAACATCACTTTTGTTTCAGTAATGAAAATAATAGAGAAGGAAAATGTCCTCATCAAAAGGAATATGAATCCATTCCTGTTCCATTAAATTTTCATTGGTTTCACACAGACATAAGTTTGACTTCATTTTGACAGTGTCTATTGTTTTCACACTCAGGGAACTTTCATCTGAAAATTGATATTGATCTATCTTTCTCTGGTTACGATCTTGAATGTTCAGAATTTATGTTTTGTTTTCACAGCATGACCTTGTCTTTACCCTACAGGCCAATAATTATTAAGTTTAACCTGCTTTCATAACATTTTCACCTCGTCTAAGGATCACTTGCTTTCAGTTTACTGTTGTGTCCTCATAGGTAATTGACTGATTGGTGGATTGGTAAATTAATTTGTAAATGTACCGTTATTTGCTGTTAAATTATGTGAATTTTGGTGCTTAATCTACCAGTCATAATTTAGTTTATCTATTTCACTGTGTTATTTGGTTTTTGCTCAGTTCACTCAGTACTTTAGCCTAGTTTATACTGTTAGGTTAGCTAACATGTACTGTATCTGCAAGGTCAGACATCGCAGTGCAGTGCAGTGCTGCTGTAACCACAGTCTGCTATATAATGTAGTTCCTGGCAGTTATTTTGGTCTACATGTACCATTCTTCATTGAGTTTTCAGGGACTCAATGTTCTTTTCAAAACAAGAAAATAACAAGCTACAAACTCCATTTACTTTCCTTCAGAATAAGAGGGGAAAACCTGAACTATTCTAAACAGCATTATCAGTTGATTTCTTTGTACAGCGCGCTCACAAAATATTGCACCTGGAAAAAAAAAAACATTACTCTCAACCCTCAACATCTATTGAGGTCAGCCTATTGAAAACAAGGTCTCATGTATAACAAAAAGCACGGAGTTCCACCAATTCAACAACTTATTCAGCATTAACGCTGCACACCAAAAAATGTCAGTTCCACAAGTGATAACATAAGCTGATAACATAAGAAAGAAAGAGCAGTAATGGCAGCAGAATCAGCCCACATCAGGAATAGTCTCAGAGAAGAACCTTTTATCATTTAGTGACAGCAGATTCATGATTTATGTTTGGGGAATGCTATACAGTGATACATGAAACATGGAGTGAGATGAAAGCGTGTCAAGTGGCAAATGTGATAATGTTTGTAGAAATTAAAATAATATTTACTACCCCTTACCCTTTTAATAATTGAGATGCAGTGGAGGGGTATGATTACGAGACGCGGCATGCAAGGCGTGGCCGTGGAAGCATCACTGAAAGCTGTCATTGACATGCCTGAAAGGTTAGGATGATAAATGGTGTCAAATAAACCGCTGATAAGAAGATGAGTCATGCCGTACAGGAGAGTTATGATCAAGAGAGGAAATTGCATCACTCAGGTGATGACGCAGCCGTGACCCAAGTGGAAAGCAGGATTCATTGGGAGGGTCTCAAAAGTAGGCCAACCATTTCAGCCCCCTCAGCCATCTCCATCAAGCTGTTAAAGGGATGGTCTCAGGCCCCTGGGTTCCAAATGGTTCGTTGAGACCTGGTACAGCCCTGTAATGCAGGTAAAACAAAGGCAGGCTTCCGGTTAGAGGTATATTAGGAAATCTGAGGAATGCATCAGTTAGAGGTTGCGTAAATGGAGTGAGAGGGAGATAGTCTGAGCCTGCGACTCTGAAAAATAAGGGATCCGATTCAGTAAGGCCTGGAGGGTTGGTATGACAGTTCTCCATGGAGGTGAGTCACAGATAACAGGAATCGGTTCATATTTCTGTAGCCTGCAACCTGTCTAAAAAACATGGAATTACTTGTGAGAGCTGGAGGAGAAAGGTCATTCCCAGGCATCTCTTGCTTTAGCAAAATAAGCGAAAACATTAACCAAATATTCTGTAGAACGAAGCTGTCAGGGATTATAAGAGGCTGATGAATGGTTGAGGGTAGAGTTATTTCCCAAAGATTTTTCAGTGCTCGGGAATTTCATGGGATTATTAGAAGTTTGAAGAAAATGCAGTACATCCTATCTGAAATTTGCACAATCGTTCGAAGGCACATTCATTATAGAAGCCCTGGCTGTCCTCCAAGTGTTATATATTTGAATAATGAGGTCACAAGGGTCAATGGAGAAACCAAGGACTATTAACATTCTTTACTTTTTGTGCTTCTTCCGTCAGACATATTTTATAATGGGGGTTTAGAAAATATTCTTTAAGAAGGACCACCATCTTAAGTGGAAGCTTTTTGAAGTTTCAAAGTTTCTGTTCTCTGTCTCACCTTACAGGTACTATAGATACTGGTGATGAAATGTAATCATGAAAGCCTGTCGACAACACAGCAGGCAGGTTAATCAAATGCTGTGTAAGTTAGAATAATGCCAGTCACTGTCTGGATTTAGCAGATGATTATGTGTCTAGTCTTCAAGAAATCATGTGTGATATGAGACAAACTCTGAAAGTCTACCTTAGTTTGAGTTGTATCACAAGGCTGGTGTCCCACTTTAGGTTGCCCAGGGGGACACACACTGAGCACAGTGGGGTAAGGCATCCATAGATTTTTAAAAGCCATAGAAGTAGGTGGATGACTTCTGGAACAGCTGGTAGTTTGCATATATTCTTGTTTTCAAGTGCATTCTTAGATTATAAAATTGATCAAACAAAAATTGGTTGAAGACTTTAGATTAAGGGAGCATTATATGTTATCTATTTTACAAAACTGTAGCATATTTGGCACAATGTAGAAGTTGTGGAAGAGGCAAGAATGTTAGATCTGGTGCAATATGAACATATGTTTTGAGTTACTCACATTAAGATGAATACACCAGATAAAGGCTTTGCATTAGTAGATTTGGGAAATGCCAGTTATCTTATGATGTGATTTTGTTATGACACATAGGCCACAACAGGACAGTATTGGGATCGTATTGTGATAATTGTGATTGAATGGACTGCTTTTAAATGTTGTGCTTTTAAATACAGTTGACCATTAGAAACAATATTATCACTCATATCATCAGTTTCACAAAGTTAAACGGTTGCACAAAAATACAACCAAAAAGATCAGATTATGAAATATAGCATCACGTTATTTTGTGAAAACTAATATTTCAGTACTCAACAGTATTGATTTTTTCCCCCCAGCACTTGTGTTAGTGTGCAGAAGATCACAGCGGAATGATGTGTGTGTGTTCTGGTGGAGGAGGCATCTTGTAACAGTAGAATGCAGAGTGTGAGGAACTGATTTTCAGTTCATCAATCAAGACAGACAGGGAGAGCACGAGGAAATGACCACCACTGGAAAGCATGTTACAAGAGTGTTTGGACATGGAAGTCCCTGTCTGGAGAAACTGAAACGGTAGCAAGAAGAAAGGAATTTGGAAAAAGAAAGTGGAAATAAATGTATGCTAAAACTTGTTTCATACTGCAGGTTTAGCTCTTTTAGTTGTCCTCTAATGTTTGCTGTGACTGTGTATAGATGTTTGTGCATGCCCAAAATGTACCATGGTTTAAAAGCTTAACCAAGGAAGTGTGTCGTGGTCTTCAAATGCCAATAATTGCTCCATTGAGTCCCCTGTTTAGCCACTCAAATCCATATTAAAGTTTTAAAGTTTTTAAAGTCCTCCAAAGGTCTTTGTCAAGGAGGACCTTTTAGGAAGTTTGATGAAGTGCCAGCTCCAAATGGAAAACAACCCTTCAGTGTAAAAACACTCAGAAGTGTGACTGCTTATGACTGTATCACAGGTCACTCAAATAGTTGGGGCTTTTTGGGCCTAATGTCCAAGGTTAGTGCAGTGCTTTAACTAGGTTTTGCTGGCTTTGAATTTTTTAAAAATTGGCTCATTATTGTCGTTGCATTTGTCCTCATTCTGAAATGTATCTACATTTGTTAATATGACTCAGCAAATGATGTTGACTTTTGAAGTAAGAAAAAATGATAAGGCTATTTGAATAGCCTTCAATGAAATATATTAAACAAAACCACTGCTGAGCGAGCCTCTAAAATTTAGTTGTTTATATTTATAATTTCCATAACATTGGAAAACAGATGGAGGAACGGATGTTTTCATTTATTTGTTGTTAAGTAAATGTATTATCAATTGAGCATATTAGCTATATCATTCTATTGTGATTTTTTTTATGACAGCATTACTATAGTGGACAGTGCTGCATAGATTTTTCATTGATGCTAATTAATGGAAAGGTGACACTGACTGCCCTCTGTAAGAGAACTACATTCAAAAACGTGACTTTCCTAATTCTGCTGTTTTTGTAAAGTGCGTCATCACTGCATACCTGGTTTCAGTTTCACGTTATGTGTGTACTAGTACAGGCCTAGTACACACACTAAGGCTAAAGTTCAAATCTACAGCTTAATCTGACAAAAATCCGTGTTCAGCTGGTGAAATCTCGGCAAGTCTCTGAAATGTTCAGTACCAGAGGAAGTCAATCTAACAGATTCTGGTAGACGAAGTTCACTTTAGAGTACACTTTGGCCACATTTTGGCTGGGCAGAGGGAAAATACATCAAAGAGCGGTTATGTAGGAAGTGCCGGCCCCTTAATGAGGCTCACAGCAGGCTGCAGCGATGGAGGCAGGCAGAACTGATTTGGTCAACTGTGAGATAAGAGCCGGAGCCAAAGTCCTGTAGACTGCGTGTGTAAGTGCGGCAGATAAGAAACACAGCCTGCTGCCAAAGTCTCACTCCCTGCTGCGCCTGAAACAATGACATTTTTCCAGCCCCAACTCGCACAATGGTCAGGCATTTATCTGTTTCATATAAAGTCAGTTGTTTTTCATCTCTTAATTTAGTTATGAAAGAAAGGAAAGGGGCCTCCATGTAGCTCACGCTGTAGAGGCGCTCGTTCTGAAAGCAAAGCATGTTGGAATCCTGGTCACGCCATCTTTGACCGGAAGTCCGGATTGGTCCAGCCTGGTCCAGGGAATGATGGGGTAAGGCGGGTAGTTGCTCTCTAGCGGCCATACCTGGTCAGATCAGGCTCCTACTGATGCAGGACCCAAAAATGTGCTGGCTTCGTAATCCTCTGACGACATGGACAGAATGTAATTATTGTTCTATCTGCAGCAGAGAAAGAAGGCAGATTAGCTGTCACAAGAATCGGAGGAATCATGCAAGTCATCCATGTCAGTAAACAGTTTTCAGATCAAATGTGGGAAGTTTTTGAAGAGTTGAAACCTCTCTACTTTTGTCAGGGCTTCTAGTGTGGAACACCAAGAAATCTGAGGGGTTGGACCATATGGTTGTTGAAACATGGTTATTGTCACAGTAAACTTCTCCAAGTGGTCATCGAATTCTCTGCTCCAATCCAGTAACTGAATTGAATGAAGTTGATGAACTCTATCACCTTGTCAAAAGTGGTGGTCCGATTTTCAGCTGTTTGACAATGGTTAATTTTAAAGGACAGCTGATTTTAAATAGAATGGCGATTCTACGCCCCCTCCCCCCACCCCCCCTTTCTTTTTCAAATATTCTCTTAAAATGAAGGTCAGAGCTCTGGTGCTGAGTTCTGCTGTTGCCATGACAACAGTGTAAGATTGACTATAGGCCAGTTGATGAAAAGCAGTTGTGGTTAACAGGAGAAGAGTAAATAAGAGGTTTTGCCTGCGGGAGAAGTTGAGCTGAAGGTTGCTCATTCGCATTGTGTGACGTCTCACAACACACACAAAGCAGGACCACACTCTAACAGGCCTGTGTTTGAATGGTGTTTGCCTGAAGCAATCATGAAAAGCAGCTTCTAGTCTGTTTTACTTCACTTTTCCCTTTACTACCTTATAGATGGCCTCTTTGTGCACACTTCATCTTATTTATTTTAAAAGAGAACTCTTCTCCTCTACCTGAAAACAGTCATAAAACTCTCACAGAACTATGGTGACAAATGAGATCCACAAAGCTGTAGGCTGGAACATATTTGTTGAACATATATATTTTTTTTCAGCTTGGTTGAAGGAGTTGTGACCCTGATCGATGTGGAATCTTTTTTGTAGTGATGAGGGACTGAGGTTTCAGGAGTACCATAGTGAGTGAAGCGACAATGACCTCTCAACACCATCTGAACCAATCAAAAAAATATACGCCTGGAGAAAAAATAATATTCTGTTCAAATTAGTGCATCACTAAGGATGGAACACATGGATGCCCTCCCTATTTTTATTTTCACGACACCTCATTCTATCAAAGTATGGTTGTTGTATTCCAGAAAATTCCTTTTTTTTCAGATTGAGTCTATTCAATTGAGCTATAGGAGTGACCCACTTATTTGCATCGCATGACCCAGTTCTGGGTCACAGCTCTGACCTTGAAAAGCCTTGTTCTAGACCGCTTGCGTTTCCACTGAGTACATATGCGGAACCATGGGACTCTGGGCCCTCAGATTAGTAGCTGAGTATCTGGAATTAAATTAGTTCAGCATTAATATCCTGATTCAAAGACCCACATTCAGTTTCTTCTGGGAAGCCGGCATGTATTGTAGAGTAAGTTTTTTTTTCCAGGTTAGAGGTTGATGTTGTACTGCAAGCATTTGGTTTCTCTGAGGCCAGGATGGGCGGGCAGTGCGTGTCTGCAGCCACTGAACCAGTCAGACAGCATCCCCCCACAGGGGACTGAGCTTATTGTCCCCCTCTTTACAGCACAGAGCCCGGGCATGCAAAGCGGCTGGAGAACTGCACCCTTTCAAAGGGGCTGGTTTTGTACTCCAGTCCAGTGGCTACTCATTATTTGGGCTCTCTGTTCTTCTTTTTGCATTACCTCTGACATTAGTCTCATTCACTCCCATGTTATTTACCTCTTATCCATCTCTTTACTTTCATAAGCAATAAGGATGCTTATTGAATTCAATCTCCGTGAAGCTGATTATAATGTGATTGGGTGAGTGGTAAATGGGCTAAGTCCTAACCTTGTTAAGATTTTGAATAAAGCACTGGTCAGACCTGTGGAGCCTGCCTGTCGCAAAGTGCTTGAGAGGCAATAAGCAAGGACGTGCGTAATGTGATACTAGATGCAGGCTATGGGTGTGCACAAGAAGGCTGATTTTGAAAGGCTGAAATTGTGGCGTTATGTGTTAAAGGTATATTTAATATAAATTTGTGGTTGTATCAGGCATATACTATGTCTGTGTGACTTTTATCAAGCTTGGTCTGAACATCGAGACTGTGGCTCGTTCACTTGGTAGTGAATTGATTTTAAATAAAGAGGACCAAACTGAAAACACCCCCCGTTAATTTTATCCCCCATTTCTGTCTTAATGTTACTGGTTGTTATTCAAATGTTCATCAGAAGATTGTGGGGTTGAGCACTTGAAGTGCTTTTGGGGGTGTAGGTAGATGGTAGATGTTTAGGGGAAGGGTATGTGTGTGCCTGCCCTCCCCCCTCCCCTCTGCTGTCTCTTTGGAGCCGTCCCTGAAGAATCTCTCCGATTAATGCCAGCCGTCTTTGGATCGGAGCTGGCCTCTCAGTGCTCCAGAACAAAGCCAGCCGCCCGGCTCCTGCTCCTCAGCTCACTGTTTCCCCACAGAGCCCTGATGGTCCACAGCGACGGGGTGTGGGCAGCTTTGGGCTGACATGGAGGGCTGCTAAGAGGCCTGCTCAGAGGAGATAATAACCAGAAATAAATGATCCAGGGGGAGCAATCTTATCAAAACATTGGAGAGATAAATCTCACTGTCTGAGCTACTGACTCCATGACAAAAAGATTTTGAGATATTCTTACAAAGCACACCACCTTTTATACATATATAAAAAAAATATACATTTTTTTGGTTGCTTATCGTTTTTTTTGAAGTTTTGTCTGTGTTCTTTAAAGAGTCACACAGTGATTTGATTAGCTCTCTGGGATCAGATGTCAGGGGAGTCAGAACATTTCTCTTACTCTCCACACCGCCTGTCTGTACCTCATTAATTCCTCACATGTGTTCTGCCAGTAATTGGAACACATTTACAAAAGTACCAATAAGTTGTATGATTTAGGAGGCTCACTTTTCCAAAGACTCCTGATTGCACCATTTGCTCAAAAGCAAGCACAAAATGAATGAAGACTGATTGAGCCTAATTTGAGGGTGCAGGGGTGCAGCTTTTCACCCAGTGGAGGCGTTGATGACCTTGGAGACTATGCATACAAGGTTGCATGTAAGGATCATCAAACAACATTCTTCGGAAAAGAACATATTTTTCAAGTACCTTCCCCTCCCTGCCACGGCCCAAGCATTCAGCTGTCCTCCTCTCATCATTTTCCTTCATCGTAGCACAGACTGAACGTCTCTTTATTCATTTGGTCTAATTTTCCGCATCACGTAAAAGGCCACTCCAAAGCTTTCAAACGCACAGCCCGTTTGCCGTGCTAATGTACCCAGCGGTACAGAGTATCTGCAGGAGTTATCACTGGGCTCTATCAGGGGCCTGGCCGTTGCCCTGGCTGCGCTGTCACAAGGCTGAGGAATGTGTGGGATGCAGTAATTGCTCGCATCTGCTTCATATTTTCCTGTCAGAGCTGGGTTTGATTAAAATGCTGCCCCTCCCGGTGGAGGTTCGGCTCGGATTGAGGCATCACCAGGAACTGATCCCCGCGCATGGGGAAGAAAAGAAACGTCTTGTTGTTGGACTCGAGCTGAAGGTTGCGATCAAGACTCAAGGCTACGGTTCATGGCTTGTTAGCGAATTGATTTTGATTGAATAAGACCGAGAAGAAGATCTGGAATCCCACCCAGGGCATTAGTTTCTTTATCCCCCCCCACCACCACCACCACCACCACCAAATGCTACCACTCATTACTGCTTTAAGCTCAAATTGTGGGGTTGGTAGCTTTTAGTGCTTTTGGGAGTTTAGGTAGATGATATGCGTTTGGTGGAGTCACAATGTAGGGATATACAGCACACTAGCTTTCAGAGTGCTCCGGCCCTGGAATTCTGAAAAGTTGGGCCAAAAGAGTTGTCTTTCTCGGTTTTGTTTTTCTGCAGTAATTAAATCTTGTGTGTTTTACAGGCTCTGTCAAGGACTGTCAAGGGGCTATTTGTGCTCCTGCAGTAGCATGTCAAGAGTAAAACAGGTTTAATGACATAACACAATTGGTTGGATTGTGAGATAAAGAACGCTGTAACTTTAAGGCTTGCATAGTCTTACTTCAGCTCACTTCGCCCACTGATCCTCCTTAAATCTGGCCCATTCTGGCATAGCATATGGCTGTAGTGGAGTATTTGTCTTGGCAACTGTAAACGGAGGGAAAATGAAAAGAAGCCACGGTTCTTTATGATGCACAGGCCTATTTTTGAAGTCGAAGCCTTAAAAGCAGAGGATGTGGTCTCTTTAAAGTGGAACAATTAGTGTTAGAGGCAGGCACTCGCAAATGCAAACCACACCCACCACCTGGACTGCAGTTGGGTGATGATTTCTCTGTTAGACAAGGGAAAGCCAATCAATGCCAGAATTAGTGTTAGGAGTCAGGATGACGATGAGGTTAAAGAGGTGTATCGCTATTTCATTTGGCATTAACATTCCACTGAGTGGCAATACATGCCAGGCAATGGGACTGTTGATGACAGCTCATTTCAGTCAGGGCGCATTTCAGTGATAGACGGCCCCATCTATGCCTCTGGAGATATGTGAAGCATCCCAACTGCCTTAAGTACACAAGAGCCCAGGCTATATTTCTGTCAGCGGATTGAAATGTAAGATGTTTATCTGTCTGACCACCTGTGGTACATAGGCACGGTTAACATCGTCTGCGAGAGAGCGGCCCGATTTGCAGCCTCCTAAAATCCCAGGGAGGGCTTAACACTGGTGCTGTTTGTGTTTATTGACTGTCACCATGTGAAGTGTAAATAAAGGCCTTTCTAATCACCTCTCTCATAACCGACAGTGGTGTGCAGTGGTGAAGGTGTTCTGCTGATATGCAAATGCACTTATTGACAAAATGTGTGTTGCTTTCTGAACAAACAGTTTCTCTCCTGTTCAAGAGGAACAAACTCTAAGGCCACATACGGTTTTTGTTTTGTTTGTGAATGGTACACGTAAATGAAGCCAAGGTTGGTTGGAATGGCTCATACACGTCATTATGTATTCTTATGCTCTTATGTTGCCTGACTAATTATGTCTCTTAGCTGTGGTTAAATGTTTCAACATGGCTACCTCAGCTTCCAAGCGGCTTCTGGAAGTTGGGTACTTCCCAGCTGGATTCACTGGTACAATGGTGTGTTTCTGCCTCTGTTCGATTTTTTTTTTTTTTTTTATCCCAGCTAAAAAGCCATGTTGATACACACACACACAGTGTAATACTGCGTAGCCACAACTGCTTGCATGCATTCCAGTTAATATTGGCTGTAATGCTACTAATTCTTTAGCTGTACTATTCCATTGCATGGAAACTGCTCAAGACTGTGATTTCTACTGTGTAGGCTTATACCTGAACCTTTCAAAGTAACCACAGACCACTGACATGCTTTTTTTATTTTCTCAAGCATTTCTTCCTAAAGAAATGGCCCAATGATACCACATGACTTTGACGGCCTCTCATTTTTCTTATTGGGATTGCCTTATTTAGGCAGAAAATTCCTGAGAAGAAAAAAACAGGGTTGTACAGAATTGTGGGAAAAATGCGCTGGTTGAGTGCCAGAGAAGTCGGAGCAGAGTCTCAGAGTGGCTTACAGGATGGAGAGCTGATGAATGGGACTTGGCTGATGCTGAATGCTGCTTATCATTCAATCATTCCTCCTATAATATTAGGTTATGCAAACTGTTCCTTATGGAAAATTCAGGCTTCTTCATCTTCAATTAATCTTAACTTTAATTTTTTTCTCAGCAAAATTAGTAACCGTGTGAAGTGTGCACTAACAGAGTTTGTTAAATTATTGTGTCCGTATGTATCTTATATTTTGACATATTTTCAAATTATACGGCTAGATGTTCAGTGAAACGTGAGGGGAAGAGTGCTTTGTTCACCGACCTCATGTCTAGAGGTCTTCAGGGGTTCCTAAAGTTCTTGTCTGTCAGTCAGTGATAGTTCAGATATCGTCACTTCTTGGATGACAAAGTAAAGCAAACTGAAGATGAGACCAAGGTATTATTTTAATTGACATTATTGTATAAAAATAGGATGGGGGAAAAGATAGTTATATTGTAAATTATTGTAGTAAAGTGATACTCATTTTTAAAATGTTTATTATTGGTTTTATATACAGTCATATTAACCTCAAGAATAACTCAGTTGTTAAACTCAATTTTAGTCTTCCAGACTCCCATAACAGGCCAATCTAAATTGAAGCGGAAGAAAGATGGCTGGCCTTATGAGTTCAGATTCCGAGGACTTGAAAAGCCGTCTATTGGCACGGGTTTATTGGCAAAGGGATATATGGGTCGGGCCCTACTTTTTGGAAGCCTGGAGCTGGAGCAGCTGACGGTATGAAAATATTATGAGGATGAAGGGTTGAGCCAGCCGTCCCGAGCATGTGCGGCGTCTTCAGGGTGAAGTGATTAACGCTGCGGGCCGTGTTTTCATGGCAACACAGCTCAGCACGTGCGGCGGCTCTGCTGTTTTCCTCTGATACTCGGACCACACTGTCCAGAACATTCATCTAGCCACACCAAATAGAACATTGATATGAATTTATCATACATAATACACCCATGTGGCTTCTGTGCTTATTTGCACATGACCTAGCAGTTACATTCATGATTATAGAATATTGTCTTTTCAAATATATATATATATTAAAAAAGAAATAAATGGTGTAATTTTATTGTCCAGTAATGTGGAGGTATCGGACATGGTTACGCTTCCGTGTGACTTCAGTATTTTATATTGCAGAGATACCAGTGTTTGGAATGGTAAGATGTGAATATTTTAAAATGGGGTAAAACTCCTGCTTTTGCTGCTCTGCTCTACGCTGCCACTGAGATATGGTCCCATGTCGTATTTCTACAGTATCAAAATGAGGAGAGAGCACTCTGAGATAGAGGGAGTGCCTCCATGTTGTTTGCCTTAATTAAGTCAGGCTCTGTTTATTGTTTAAAAAGGTGGGGATGCAGTAGCCCATAGAGTAGCCTTCCTTCAGACCACCATGCAGAGAGAGACTGGCATGTGAGTAGCAGAGGGTCACTCCCACATTGGTGAGAACAGGCTTGGATTATAGGTTCCTATATCATTGCAGCTCGCAGAGGACCAGTTCTACAACTACATGTGCTGAAAGGGGGCTGTATTTCATCAGTGACCGATGGTCACTGATAATAGAAAAACCAATGCGCTAACAAAATGTTATTATGAACATCAATGGGAGTTAAAGACTTTTGATGGTGTTTAAAACTCTTGGGAAATCAGTGCTAAGAGCAGAGAGCTTGCTCTCAAAATCCTTTTTCATTTTCGATTGACAAGATCACCACTTTCAGGGGAAAACTGATTACATGCATTAATTAATTATGTGCTCTGTAAAGTGTGGGTTTACAGTATGTAGGCCTAGGTGTAGATGTTTTCCTTTGCCTAGGTGGAGATGGTTTTCATTTTTTCACACTGATAGTGTCATGAACATAAACTGCTGTATTCTTCTCTGCAGTTAGTGGTATGAAAACACATGAACGGTTATTTAAAACACCTAGAAAGCTTTGAATTTTGAAATATGTCTGATCCTCAATAACCATTTCTGATGGATGGTAGCAGTACCTCTCCATATTCTTCCTTGTTGGGTTGGCGTTGGAACTGAAATACAATTTATGTATAATTTGTGTCATTTTATAGGTAAGGTGTCAAACTGCAGTTCTGGACGCCTGCAGTGTCCGCAGAATTTTTAGGATTTTTCTTCAAATCAGCAGCCAATTTACACCTACGAACCAAGATGTTTGGATTTCTTTGTTGAATCAGTGGCTTACCTTAAGCACCCTAATTCACTAAAAAACAGCAAGACACCTCGGCCCTTCCCCTCCTGGGAGTCTGCATGTGCCGCGTTTCTCAGTGTTTCTGCATTCTTTCAGAGCAGGGCTGGAGCCGTCCTCGCATAGGCAGGGCTAGATGCTGAATGTGCTTAAAATAGCTACAAAGGTTGGGGAAGTGTTTTCTCTGGAAAGGGGATAAGGAAACCGGATATGGTCACAACTGCGTGAGTCTGCCAGGTGCTGAAACACAACAGAACGGCTCTGGCCCATTCATCTTTTACGTGGGAAAATAAGGCTGTAATCCACTATGTACTGTGCTACTAATAAAGGTGGTCTTACTGGCTTTTTCTAAGGGGATTGTAATGGTTCCGGTTGACAATTGCCATTTCAGTGTAATTTTGTTGAGGATGTGGCAGTAAAACGGCATGGAATGCACGGTAGAGCTTTCCTTTTTTAATGCTTTTCACTTGTTTTCCTGTCTTTTTTTCTGTGAAAATGAGATCATTTCGTCGTACCGGCCAACATCCTCAGCGCTGAAATGTCGGTAAAAGCCAGTTGACAACAGTGTTATCAGATTGGCAGATTGACAGTTCTTTTGTGTTGAGCTATTTTAGGACGAGTGCCAGTGTTGTGGACAGGCTGGGATTCCCTCCATTTGTTGGAAAAATATTTTTGCGATGAGAAACCATTGTTGATTTGGGTTCATAGAAATGTATTTTTGTCTTGGAACCTTTGTTTTGAAATAAATGCACCTCAATTATAGATCCAGAATATTGTCTGTAAGTGGTGATATGCTCAGTATTAGTATCCCTCAGTAAAATAAAACTATTCTTTGCCCATTCTATGTGTCACTGTGTAGACAATTGTAAGCAACCCTAATGCACTCACAGAATGGTATGTTATAGACCATCCTGCTGTCTTAGGGAGCACACATTGTTGTGTTGTAAAACTGGTGGTACTCCCTGAGAGTCATGCCCAGGCCAGAAGCCTCTCTCTCTTTCTAAACACTGCCTGCCACCCAGTTCTTCAGTCCATTTCCACAGCTGCCACTTTCAGTTGAGTTCCTCCGATGATTATTTATTTTTTTCTTTTTTGGGATGGGGGGTGGGGCGCAAGTCAGCTTTGGGGTCAGTCTTGGGAGCACTTTTTGATTTTTCTGAGGCCCACAGAAGAGCAAAGGTAGTTCATACGAACTGGCATGTCTGTAGGGCTAGGTGCAGTTCCTGTCTGCTGGAAATAGGAACTTCAGACTGCAGCCCCGGTCTTGGAGCGAACAAAGGCAGAGACGTTATCGAGTAATCCCCACAAAATGAGTAACCCGGCAAACCTTTTTTTTTCCCTGGCTGTTCCTAAATCCTCTGTAGTTGGCTGTCTCCCTTAACTAAATAGTAATCATTATCTTGTCATCAACATGCAGGTTATGCGGTATTATATACTGAGATGATTGTGATGTCTTTCAGTTTTATTTTGTTCTGTAATGGAATCTTTGAGCTAGTGATCGGGGAGCAAGGTTTCATGGAACCAGAAATGAGAGGAGCTTCCATGCAGTATCAGTGACAGAAAGATTTTAACCAGTGACTGAACTGGCTTCGATAGAAAATTAGAGTGTTTCCATTTTGTCACAGATATGTGTAATCAAGTTTTTACATTTGGGTTGAGTTGAATAAAATGGAATTAATATGCGAAAACCTGAGCCGGCGGAGGTCACTTAGCACTAATATAACTCAATTTTGTGCCCACCGTCTGCTTTGCTTCTGTTACTTCTGCTCTGTCCTCCTCCAGCATGCTCACTGGAAATCCAGCGTAGGCCTGATGGCCAGGTGCATATCATTCATCTCACCTATGGGACATCAGTAACTTCTCCTGAAACGCGCATCTGCCGCCAACATTCAGTCATTAACGCCTAACCTAAATCCCCAAAATTCAATTCCGATGTCTGGAAATTCAGTACTGCTACAAATAATGGCAAAAAACTGTAAAAAAAAATATATTCAGTGTTTTTTTGTCTTTTGGTCGTTCTGCAGTTTTAAACTTCCATTTTTCCAACATTAATATCATAAAAGGCCTTATTGGTGGTTAGGAACAGTGAATTATGGTTTAGGGCTTTGTTGTCAACACAGGGCGTCTTTCATCACTTTGCTAAATATCCCATTATGTTGCTCTTACAGAAGCTTTTTCAACCGATAGCGAGAAATTGAAAAGAGCAGTAACTGAACAGTAAACTGGCTGTTACAGTCTTATTATCTCTGAATGTGGCTGGCAGTTTTACTGTGCTGTCTCACTTTAATGTCTTCTCAAGGGGGCAATTGTTGATACAGTGGAGGCCTATATTCGGCCTATGTTGTGCTCCGGATCAGTTCCAAGCCCATTCATCCTCTTCTATCATGGTGTAATTTTCCCTTGATTTTTGTCTGTATTATATCATAATGCAAACCTGAAAGATAATAGTTGTTTACCCATTTCAGAAAAAAGGGGAAAAAAAACCCTGTGTTTGCCCTACAACAGTTACCTGTTTCTCACCGTTTTTTCCTCTTACTAAAGCAGTTTTATTGTTTTCAGATAATGTTGTTGGGGGAATGCTTAATTAGGAGTACCTTGATGTAGCTGTCCTATGGGATTCAGCTGGCAGCCTGTCCACCAAACTATTGACTCTTTCACAGCAGTGTCTAATACCTCTAATTCCTGACACTCTTTCACCAGTCGCCCTTCTTATGGAGTCGGGGAACGGGGCCACGCCGTACCATCAGACGGAAGATCAGGGCGAGTCTGATGCTTCTCGAACCAACCTCTCGTCACTAATGAAAAAGTATCGGCTTTTCATATCCGCAGGGGGTCTTATTAGAGCCACAGGGCCCAGAGAGTAGGTCCTCTGCCTGTGATGTTGGCTCTGTGCTCCAAGGAGAATACCGACCTGCCTCTATTATCACTCAGTCTGAGCGGGAGCACCTCATTTCACCTTTAAAAAAGAAACCGAGAAAGAGCGTTTTATAATTGAGCTGAGGTTTGATGTACCACAGGGTCCTGGGTCCAAGTTCCCTCACTTAATTTCAGGTGGTGAGCCAGCGCACAGCCGGAATTGATCCGGCACAAATCCGGCAGTGTTTTGGGTTGAGAGCGTTTCCGAGGCGACCTTTTATTTTGGTGCTGTGTACTCAAAAGCCGCTGCTGGTGTTGGCGTTTAGGAGGCCGGCATCTGACTCAGAAGCCGGTGACCTGAGGCGACGTGTTGCCCTGTCAGCAAAGACTGTGTCATCCCAACAACAGCTGCCAGAGGCCCAACACTTCCCCTCCCTTCACAACCTCACAGACCTGGCTTAAGCCCTGATGTTTTGTACTTAGCCCCCGGGAGAAAAGAATGAAAATCTTCACTCTGCTGACATTAGTAATCACTGCCAAGGTGCTCCTATGGGCTTTCCATATCAGCCGTTTCTGTAGCCTCACATAGTATTCACAGGTCTAAAGCTGCATGCTCTGCTTTTTTTCTTTTCCTCTCAAATGCTCATAAGTAGCCTATTCTCTCTCAATGACCCTTTCCGATGGTACGCTGCCCTTATGGTCAGTTGCTTTGACACCCAGCATACAGAAACACGACATGCAGTCAGTATCAAGGGCTGAACACAATATACTTGAAAAACCCAAGTTCAGCCACATAGCATCAATTAGATGTGGAATGCCAAGAATCCTACAGAGTGTTTTCCCGCATAGCAAGATGACGAGACCTTGTCCTTTCTGTTTAAATATTAGAGCATTCTTTCCACTCTGCCCAGCTTGGGATGACTTGCAGGATTGGGAAGAAAACTGTGGGAAAATTCCCAAAGTTATGTCAGGAGAGGTATTGTATGAATCACAGGATGTGTTGTCATTTTTCCCTTGGGTTTTTCTAGTCTTCCTGTATTGTTTTTTTATTTTTTTTTCATAAAATGGCCATTTGTTTTGTTTTCAGAGGCAAAGGGAGAGGAATTCCAGGAATCACACCATGTTCAAGGCAGTGCTGAAGAAGAACAGGGAGGGGACGAAGGGGAGCAAGAAGGAGCCGGGTATGTGTGCGGTTTGTGTCGGGCGCATGAAGCTGTTGAATAAGAAGTGTGTTTGATGAATTGCGCCAAATGAGGAGGGCCAGGGCATTTCAGCCACTGCAATGCATTTCACACGGTTTCAGTGTTTACTGCGGAGCTCCCCACCCACCCACCGCTGACCAGCATCCTAGCTCCATCCCTGTGCCCATGTGTGAAAGGCAAGATGGTTTCTTGAAGTCCCCCTCCCCTCCTCATACCCCTGTGCTGTTTATTTGTTAAAAAAAAAGTTTTGGATTGCATTCTGACCAAAGTCAACATGCTTTCTGTTAAGTCTGAGTTGTGTATACAGTACTTTCCATGAGGTTATTGGCAACATGGGCAATGTAGACGTGTACAGTAGGATACAGAGGAAACTAGTGGTTTCCTTCTTATAACTTAAAACAAGTATTTGGGTTATTGGGGTAGAATTAATCTCCTGTTCGTTTATTGGTTCAATTTCCCATGGTTACAGTGAGTCATCGCTGGTAAATGATTTGGTAAAGTCGGAAGGTATTCAGGTTGGCTTATATTAGCTTTGCGTAAAAGCTGTAAAGTCAGCCGAATTCTTTCTCTGGCCAGTCCTAACATTGACTGTAACCCTATGTAGCCCAAAGCTAAATTTGACACTGGACCTCTGGCCTCATGGCTATTGAAATATCTCCCAGACATCTATCAGCATTTGCACAGACTCCAGTTCAGTGAGTCATCGCTCTGTGTTCTGAGAAAACGCTGACACGGCAGAAGAGCAAACGTCTCGCCGTGCCGCTTTGCAGCAGCGAAATGGAGGTGTTCTTTTTTTTTTTTTTCCCCGGCTGAATCTGTGTGAATTTGACAGTAGCTGAAATGCAGCATTTTGGCAGACGTTCCCTCGGTGAGTCAAGCTGTTGCTGATAAAATGGCTCGCCCTTCCACTGAACATAGTTTCCCCCTGACAATCTCACTTTCCATAACACAGCAGTGATCTAATATAATCACTCACAATGTGAAGTGTTAGGCAAGATAAACTCGAGTTAAAGTGTGCACAGCAGTGGAGCCTGGGTCCCCCTTCATCCCTCAGTTTGAGACTCAGGAGCAGAACCTATAAAAATAATCCCTGAACCCGTGATTATCATGGTGAGCAGTCATGTGTTATTCGGAGTCGCACGCCTGACTCACACACCTTTTGTGCCTGTGTTGATGAATGGCTCCATGTCTTTCATTTTATTGCTACAGGTCCCGGTCAGGCTGGGACTTGTCCCTGTCAACACTGTTAATAACCAATAAAAGTGCCTGACTTGCCCAGACGCTGGCTACCTTCTGTACCAGGTTACCGTTCCCACTCCCTCTCCGTAACTGGAGATACGTCCTGGAGATACACACACATTTTTATTTCTCTGGGTGCAATTTATTTCAGGCTTACAAGCCACTTTCCAGACATGCTGTAAGTTTCCTTTTAAAATGATCCCTATCGCCTGGGGATTTGATATAGTAAAATACTCAAATAACATTTTTTGCCCAAGGTTTTTTCCTGCGGTGTACAAAATTGATTTCCTATAGAGGGCTTTCCACAGGGTTTTCAGAAATATAGCAAATGAATCATTATTCACTGATTGCTTTGTCCCCCAGAGGATTATTCCAGTCAGAAGGCATATATGCATGCTCCATTGTCAGTACGAACCACAAAACTTCTATTAGGACTTGTCCTTTATACAAACCTCTCCCTTCCAGCTTCAAGTGACACAGTCTTCCTCCTCCTTTTCCCTGCTTGAACAGTGGGACTGGGCCATCTAGTGCTTAAGCCACACCCCTCTGTTGCTTAGCAATGAAATTCATAATGGTGGTTTAGAAGTGCAATAGCTGGTAATGGGGTGGTTGCATGGTCACACCGTCGCCATCGGAGACAGGTCACCATGGCCAACAGGATGATGTTATCTGGTCGGAAAACATTTTTAAGCTCCATTTTAAGCCTAAAGCTCTGGCAATTTCAGAGATGCACCGTGTTTTTCAATGCTTTCGGAATGTATTTTGGCCATTCGAGTAAAACAGTACTGCATTCCCATCCCTTGTTGATGTTCGGAGAGCCAGTCCAATTAGCCTCATTAATAAAAGCGTCATGCCTCTTGCTGAGAGCTCACACACTTAAAGTAAAGTGTGTCACGCCGTACCCATGCCAAGTCTGAATGAGCCCAACAAACATCTTGACCTACAAAATGCTTTGTCGGATCCATCAGGCAATTTTTAGGATAGTCAATTATGCTGAAGTTAATGTCAGGACACGAAACTCTATTCCTGAATTAATATGTGCTTAGTTAGTCCTTATGGCTTTCCCCTTGGAGAACATGTTTGTGAAATCACTGTTCTCTCTTTGGGAAATAAAGGAGGACGGTAAAGCTGAACTCCTCTTGGAAAACTCTGTGTTAATCAAACTGAGTACAGTGTAGAATTTTTAATGCACTGTGTGCCTAGATTGTAACATATTGCACATAAAATATTCAATACACCTTCTGTTTGGGGAATGAAAAAAATGATTTTGCAGTGTTCCCACATGATGGAGGGCAGAAACGATACTTAAGTCCGTCCTCAGATTTGGTGTATGCAAAAACTGCTTTCCCAGCACAAATCATTTCATGTCCTTATGAAGAACAAAACTAAACTAAAGTAACAGGATATTGTTTTTATCTAGTTACCCAGTGCAGCAATTTCTCAAGCAGTGTGAAAGAATTCTGCAGAAATGAATTATGGGTAAGCGCTGAATCCCTGTTCTGTATTGTGGGTGAATATTCATCGCCTTTACAACAGCAACTTCCTTTACTTTTTTCGTATGTTTATAAAGTTGTTTCATCTGCCATTAACCCTGATCTCCCTTCCATTGAGGTGCTGCCATTACCTAATAGGGTGTGCCTGTTTCATTTTCTTTCTCGAAGGCATAAATTGGAGACAAAAGAAAAAAAAATCACGTAACTGTACACCTCCATAAAGAAGAGAATTCCAGTGAATTAAACTCTCAGGAGTGTATAAAAAAGGCACAGTGATATGTAATGGAAAATAGTGGGGAAAAGGCCCTGATCCTGCTATAATTGCGAGATAGCATATGTTCCTCATAAGACCGTGGCTTTTGCCTGGAGGGAAGTTAAAGGAAATCACGGAAACATGGTCCTCGTGCCAGACACCACAGTCATTAGCCTGACTCTGGGCTACCCAGATTGCAAGAACCAAGGAACACACCAATCGCTAATTCCTAATTCACCCTCTCCCACTTTTTTTTATCTTTCTTCCTCCGCTTCCCTCTGCTGTGGTGTGTGTGGAGGCGACCATTTTGATCTCTTTAAAAATAGGCTTTGTTGTCTCTGTTTCACTGTTTGACATTCCAGAAGCCATGTACTGGTTAGCAGTGACCTCCTTGCTTTGATCTGAATGCTTTTATAAACAGCAGGTTTCTGCTGGCCTCCAGCATACCTGGATGAGGTTAATATATTTGGGGCTTAAGCCACGAAGTACTGAGGGAGTAAAGTAGTTCCACAAGATTAAACTGCTGTATCAGTTCAGTACTAATGCTAGGGATGCAGAACTTGCATAGTGGTGTTGATTTTCTGTTGGGAAAGTTCACTAGGGAGAAAGGCATAAAAGAATAGTGGGCCTATTGACCTAAATGGGGGGTGGGGGTAGGGGGAGACTATCTGGTGTGAACTTTGGTTAAGGATCTAACTAAAGCTGCTCTGATGAAATTGAAGATTTTCACATGTAAATGTCACTTCTGACGTTTTCCTTAGATGATAGGTGACAGATCAATTGATCCTCAAGTGCTTTTGAGCCACCGGCAGTGCCTGGGCAAGCCTGGTAAATTTTATGAACATAGTGTTTTTTTAGTAACCCAGGCAAACACAGATACTTTTGCTTATATATTTTACTCTGAAGGGACTATTATCCCTGCTACATTGTAAGGATGTACAGGGAGGTGTGTGTGTGTGTGTGTGTGTGTGTGTGTGTGTGTGTGTGTGTGTGTGTGTGTGTGTGTGTGTGTGTGTGTGTGTGTGTGTTTGTTCACCCCATGGAGAGTTTCAGCTCAGTTTGTGTGGGGTAAGACCCACCCCCCATCGTAAATCCCTGCCCCCCTCTCCCTCAGGGCTGCTTGTCCCACCTTCAGAACTTTTTTTTCTGGATGGAGTTCCATTTATAGCCAAAAGGCCCTGGGTTTTCCATCTTCAACTTCCCCTCAAGGCATCTGATGCAAGAGGGTGCAGCACTCCCTTCATTTTGAGTATGATAGACAGAGTTAAAGGGAAACAGCTGTGGAGAGAGGGATGGGCCCCGTACCCATCAGTGCGTCAACGCCCTCTGGCACAGGAGGCAGAGTGGTAGTGCCTCTGTAACTGGGGTGTCCTGTCACACAGCAGTGTAGTATTATGGTTAGGGGGCTGACCTTGTAACTCAGAGGTTGCAGGTTTGATTCCTGGGTAGAGTTGCTCTGGATAAATGTAAATAGAGCCACTGAGTAAGTGTGCTGATCTAAGATCAGCCACTCCTTGTCTGTATCCTACTCTTATCCAATATGAAATGAAAGGCAAAACAGATCCTGGGTCAGAATTAGGCCTACTCAAGGTATGGCACCATACCTTCCACCATGATTAGGCCACATGGTGGAAAATCAATATGGCCTGCTTCCTTAGACCAAAATCCAAGGATCCAAACATTTTATTATGTGTTACGTGAGATGTAACAGGATTTCTCTCAGGGGAATTACATGTGCAATGGTACTTCCTAAAGCTCTCATTTAAACAGCCTGTATCAAAATGGCTCCTCTGTTTAGTTTACCATTTGTACCTCCTAGCTCTTCCTGCACAAGACGTTGGGATTCATTTCGTTGTTATAGCAACTAGTGTATCACTTGTTGCCAACAACAAGGGACCCGCAGTCCTTTACTTGTCCTGCTCATGGGATGGGAGCATGTCCCGATAAGTATCAAATTACACAAGCTAAGCAGTGCGCTTTAGGATTCATCGTTACACCACAATAAGGTTTTGGTACCACGCAAATGGCAGATGATGACACAAACGTCAAAAGTTACTCTCCAGTGGAATTAATAAAGGGGTATGTGAAAATGTGCTTGCTCTCTCCACTGGGGCTTTGTGGTCCTGGACGCTGGCAGAACACTGCTGACCTCAGCTGGAGCCCAGAGGCCTGCCCCAGGAGCCCTGCCCAAAGAGAGGCCAACGCCCCTGCCCGTTCATGTACAAATCTCCTTCAGCAACACTGCCCCCTGCAGCCCTGGCTGACCACAGTCCTCACTTCTCCACGCACAACCACCATGTTTGTTTGTATCAAACCCCTTCTTTGTGTTTGCTGTCATTTCTCATACTTAGAAATAATTATCTCCATTCTTATGAAAATGTTTCCCCTTGCTTTCTACCCCAGCACAAAGGCTTAACCTTATATTTCATCATACATCTTAAAAGATTATCATGTGCACTGATTTCCGGAAATCCAGATTTCCTTAAAACAAAAATAAGCAGGGTATTGTTAATATGCTATGCAAAGAATGAAGTATGAGCATAAAATAACTGGATCAAATCCTGTGTTTACAGTAGAGATTGTGCATGGCAGTGGGGTGATTTGCTTACGTTTCACAGTATATATTGAGTTTGTGTCTCTGAATCATTAATGGCACAATTGCATTAATGTACTTCACATTTGATATTTGGCACCTCGGCCTTGATAAGCCAGAGAAGAGGGTAATTACCACACTTTTGGCTTAGGAAACCATGGAGACCAAAGGGAGACGTGGCTTTTTTCCTGCTGTTTTTTTAAATTGCTCAGACTACTAAAGCACAGCTGGTATTGCAGTGCACATCAAACCCTTGAGTAATTGGAACGCTGATCATTGAAGTTTCAGTGATCTTATTAAGTCCAGCGTAGCGCCAGCCTCAGACCCATCGCTCGGCTGCGGCCTTTCCTTCAAAGCGGCGGAACCGTGGGGGGCGGCGGGATCTTTACAGCGCAGCCCGAAGCACGTAAACTATCAAGTGCCATTTTTAAAGGAGCTTCAGGAAAACAGTTGTAACAAAAATAATTGGAAACAAGATTGTTTATCTCTTGCTTGCTTTTTTTTTCCTCATGGGTCATTTGTATGAAATGATATATATGAGTATAGCATTTTCTTATGGAAGGGTATGTGGTATGCTTGCGCTGTCGTCATCTCTCTGAGATATTTCTCACAGTCAAGAGGGGAGAAGTTATCAGTAACCAATCAGAAGCTGCAAATCAAGGAGTGATGGATGAATATCAAATGCTGGCGGTGACAGCCCCTCACAGAGATTACACCGTGAGGCTCTCCTCTCACTGTCTTGGTCGGGGGGTTGTGTGTACTCCTCATTGTTGTTTCAGCTGTGTGGGTAGCTGGTACAGGCTGGCTCCGTGGGATCCCTTTATACCTTTGGACAGTGGAGCCGGTTCGTTGGCGGACAGCCAGGCAGCATAGGAAATGGATTATTGGGGGAGAGGCAACCAGGTCCGTATTCTTCCACACACGGCGTCAGAGCCATCCTATCTGCTATTCAGAACAAACCCAGAATCCAAAGCCAGCAGAAAAAAAAAAGAGTACTGACAGGAGCCGAAGATGCTTTTACAAAAGGAGAGGGCAGATTTCATTTGCCTGGCACTGTTATTAAAACAGTCTGTGGCTCTCCTGCTGTGGCTCATGTTTCCCCAAGTCCCCTCTGGGCTAACCACTGTCTGCACAGGTTTATTTCAAAGTCTTTTCTTCCTGTTTCGGTCTTGTATCCAAACAGAGTAATGGCATAAATATGTATTGACTATTCCTCATTAAAAGCAGATTGAACAGTATGTCAGGGGAGACTGTTACACGCACAGAACAAAGCTGCAAGCTGGTAATCAGTGGAGACTAAACAACGCATTAATAAAATCATTAATACCATTTCTCTGTTAAACAGTTTTTCTTAAACAGTTCTCTCTGGGGCATACAACCAAGCACAAACGTAAAAACTTTGTGCAATTGAAATTTGGGGTGAAAGTCAACGGGATGTAGATTTTCTCTGAGCTATTTGACATTTAAATTTAATAATGCCGTAATTACGGGCTGAATGATTTTTATCTAGGTAATTTTTCCAATCTTTTTCAATCAGAAGTATGGGAAGAATGTGAGTCCCCCCTCCATACCGGCTGTGCTGTAAATCTGGCAGCACTCGGTGTGAAAACATAACCTTTGTTGAAATATTAAACAGTCGGGGAAGACTAATCCACCCAGAAGGCCTGTTTTTCTGGATTCTTCCCTCTCTGAACTGTCACCACGGCTTAGTGGGTCAGCAGGATGCCATTTTTTAAACTCTGATTTGTTTTAATGAAGTGTTTGATTACTAACAGCTTGTGGCTCAGGTTGGTTTATTCCTGAGCCGACATGCGGCTGAAAGGCAAGGCTCCTGAACCTCAGTCAGGTGAACCATCAGAGTCGTGTGGCCCATGAGAGAGAGAGAAGGAAAGAGAGGGTGGAGCGGAAGAGAGAGAGGGAGAGATAGAGAAAGAGAGGAGAGAAGGAGAGAGACAGAGGGAGGGAAATGGTTATGAAGTCACAGGGGTCCACAGAGAGCCCTTTCATTCCCTAGACACAGGTGCGGTCGTAGGAATGTCAGGCACGTCACGTTGGTCTACGCAGCAGCTGTGTCGGCACAGCTTCACTCACCCGCCATATGGAGTCCACCTCTGTCCCGTTTCACAGGGAGAATCTACCCAAATCATCACCCCTCACAGAGAGCCGTCTGCGGTGCCCACCTCTGCGGCAGCGTTCAAACACGAATCTCCCCAAATTCTAACCCTATGGAGCCCACCTCTGCCCAGCTTTCTGAGAGAAGCATCCCCCACTATCATTTACATGCAGGCATTTGACTGACACTCTTATGCAGAGTGTCCTATGCAGGTTACTCTTTTCAGATAGTCAATTTAAACAGCTAGATATTTTACTGAAGCAGCTGTTGCGAAGGTCTTTGATGATGATGTTGATGTCCTCTAATGACTGTAACCTGAGCCGTTTGCTGCTTTTATGTTGTGACTCTGGTGTTTTATGTATGTTTCATGTGTGTTTTTATGTTTTTTATGTATTCATTGGTTGCACAAAGAATTTCCCTTTGGGGACCATAAAGTTGATGGTTGGAAGTCGAAAGCTGATCAAGGGCGCACCAGCACTGAAACTGAACCCCTTGAGTTTCAAACTTTGCTCCAGAGTTATTTGGGAACGGCCCAGATCACGGACGCGCTCTGTGGCTTCGTTTCCGTGGCAGTCGCCGAGCGGCCACCGACGGGCCATGTCGCCAGGGTGTTACCGCTGGAGTAAACACAGCCATTGAAGGTATTTGGGCTTGTCCAGGGTTGTTTACACAGTAAAAGCAAAGCAGAGGCCTTAGAAGCTGGAAGAGGAAACCATTTTTTTTCATTGAAGGGAAAATAGTCCCACATTACCAACTTGAAAGAGAAATTCCCACACTGACAAACTGTCAGACAACGAAATTGGCCTGGGACTGTTATTTTGTGCCACAAATTAACGGTTCTTAGATGCAGCACCCCGCTAAACCATGTCTGCGACCCTCTTGGTTGAGAGGTAAGTGAAGTTAAATGGCTCCAGAAAGTTTTTAAGTTGACAGCAGGGGAAAAAAAATGTAAGAGCTCGACCCCCCACCTCGCTCCCCCTCCCCCACTCCCCGTACCCTGCTCTCCACTCCAGAATGTGTTCACTCACATAGAAACATGCATGCTCTGGTACCTGCTTGACACAGCTGAGTGTGATTTCCCATGGTGCACTGGGGCCAGCCATGTGTTCCGAGTCCTCAATGACACACAGGGCGACATGGGGCCCAGGCACTCTGTAAGAGGCAGACAGCTTTACCCCAGGGATGTGTAAATCCACAAACCCAGAGCCACAGGATGTCTAGGACCCAGGCAGATTGATACAGGGTTGTGATTATGGCAGAGAACACTGTCAGTCAGCCAGCAGAATCGCTCAGTAGCCCCATTGCAGACTGGCTGCAGTGAACATCAAGGCTGTCATTTTCCATTCCTGAATGTTCTGCCTGGCCACAATGGACTGACATTGTCATTGGAAGGATATTGTCAATCCATGATAATGTCCCTCTTGTTTCCTTGTCATATTTCTAAAATTCATATTCCTGGGTATAACATTTTACATTCTACTCTGAGTTATTATAATGTGCCCAAAGGCTGCTGTATGTTTTATTTTTTTATTTTTATACTGAAATATTGCCTCGATTTGCTTGCAAGCAAAAATATGTTATAAAGGGGGTATTGTTGTTTGAAAGTCAATACTCTGAGATTTCTGTTTTTGGATTTGACAGGCAACTGCTAGGAACTGACAGCAGGAATTCACTTGCATAAACAACAGTCACTAGCTTTTTACGTCAGAAACTGTGCAGCTGTTGCTAAAGATCGTAGTAGGTAGTCTGACACACAATTTGGTCTCTGTCCCAACTGTCAGGTGTGAATGGATATTTAACTCATTAGCACACCATTAGACTGCACTGCTAAAAGAAGCTACTTGCTCAGATATTAAATCCCAAACCAGTAAAGGCCTCCTGTTTTCTGTGTCATAAGACCTGACATATCTTGCCGTTTGTACAGTAATCTACAAATCATACAGTTTTGATAACCTTTCTCCTACCCCGGGGCTGAAATATAATAAGTTTGGCTCTCCGAAAGCACAAAATCACATCTGTCCCTCAGGATTCACTGCTTTTCAGCACTTGGTAACTAGCACTCCCAGGCCCTGAGGAAAAACTGCATTGACAGATCAGACTTACCTTTTGTATCATGGGAACTTGCATTTTTTTTTTTCAATCCATTTTAAAAATCTGAGTAAAGGGTACACCCTTTCTTGAACGTGTGGAGGAACTGATGCACAGAAACAAAATAGGATAAAGCAGTGTAAAGCACAGGAGATGTCAGATTTCGCCGCTACCAGCGTGCTTAATGTTGGTTTAATGGAGAGGCTGACACGGTGAAACAATCTTCAGATACGACATGCAGTTGAACCACAGTACTGGCAGCGTCACGAACTGCGTGTAACTCTCAAACAGGCGGGGATATTGCTGTACTTATTTAGCGCGCGTCCTCGGTGAGACCGGGGGCTGTGCGGCAGCGGTGGTGTAGTGATGGTGTGATTAGAGTGGCTGAAGGCTCAGAACCCCACTGTCAGATTTCGAGAGGCCCTGAGACACTCATGCCTCGCTGTCTGTGAACACTGCTTGCTCTAGCAGCAATTGGCACACTGTGGACTTGGCAGCTTAGACATCAGACGGATTCAGAGAACGGTTGGAGGAAGTGTGGCATATTTGACACACGCCTCCTTGCTGAATAGTTTATGTGTGAATCACGGGTTTAAATTGCCACCTTCTAGCCAGACCCGTCTTGTCTGAGTTGCTTGGTCAAAAAATAATGTTCATGATCCAAAAAACTGTGAGGTTTCATCGCACTGAACTGCACTGATTTCACCAGGCATTGGTGGAGAGGCAGACCTGTCATTACTGTTCAATGAATGAATTATACAGCAGCTGATTGCTTTAAACGAGCAGGTTCATGTTTTCAACTGCGTTCACTACCTTCGATGTTTGAATCATATTTGACACGTTTCTTACACTGTACCTTTCAAAACAGTACTCCAGTGATTGGTTTAGACTGAAATCCCTAAGGCTGCTCTCTACACACATAAAGTTGAACACAGAGAGCCTCTGGGGGCATTTTTCTCAATGAGATTATAATAATAGCATGCAGTAGTTATAATGTTGTGATCTCTCAGATAGTATTGATAAGATAGGGACAGGGATGAAGACTTTAATTTTGTCCACCTGAGCACTGCAGGAAATGGAATAAGGACAGAATTGGATTGACCCAGCACCACGCTTGCTGTACCGATTGCTTTGGTTTCATTTGTAACACTGAACCTTCAAGAACAGTGCATATCTTGGCATTTCTTGCAGTCCCATCATATAGTTTGTCCAGAGCTCATTTTTTTAAAGCCAGTTCATTTTCAGTCTAACCTAATTTATTTAATCTCTTTCAGCAGTTGGATATTTCTTGCCAGGCCTGCATACTGTAAATGGGGTCATGCCATCACAAACGTATTATGGAAGCGTAATTCAATAGCATCGATGACAGAGGAAATTGGAAATGATATGAGATTACGTCCCACGTCTTACACGCTGAGCACATATTACTCCTTTCCCTGGTCAATGCTCGGCCTTAACTGCCAAGGCCCTTAAAGGCCCTGCTACAGAACAGAACAGTTATCTAACAGGCACCTGGGGGAGATGTATACCGGTCTGCATCACTTTGAATGTTGTGATGTTAATGTCCTGGCCTTAGGCAGAAAAATATCTATTCTCGGGCCCAGCATTGGCTTTGACTCAGCTGTATGTTATGTTTAAATACCATCTAAATGCACATTTGTGCCTGCTTTACAAACAGAAGCAGGGGTCATCAGTCTTATCTGAGAAGGGCCAATATGGTTGCAGACTTTTGTTCCAGCCCAGTCTTATCGGCCAATTAAGTCTTCAGAGCTGCACTGAAAGGTAGAGCACAAGACCTAGTAAGTGACGATGGGCAAATGACTCAACATGTCAGCATAAATGGGTGGAGCTACCATATGTGACCATTACCTGACTGCGTTCAACCATTCCGTCATTGTGTTCTGTTTTTAAGAGCAAAATTTAATAGGTTCAAAAAAAAGTTTGATTGGCAGCTCATTGTTGCTTCACCCAATGAAGGGTTCATGAAACCTAGCTGCAGGTAGCTTTCCGTGGTGGAGCTTCACTTTCCCATAAAAAAAAGAAAAAAAAAATATTAAAAGTGGTTTTTCATTTCCTGTCTCCAGTTCTCTGGTGCCGTGCCCTGGTGTCTGGAGCCTCGAAGGTGTTTGTGTTGTGAGAGAACAAATCCCTCCAAATCAGCTGGGAAAAGAGTGATGTCACACTGAACCCCTGAGTGCAGATGTGTGCGTATCGATTAGCTGCTTTTGCGTGCCACGCGGTGATGAAATTTCTCCCTGAGTCTCGGCGCCGGGGAGTGAAATGAGATTGTACATTTTATCATTGAGGAATGTTGTTTATTTCAAAGGCTTACTGAGGCTTGCTGTGACAACCTGTCATCTCTAGAGGTCACGGGGCACATACATTTATGATTACAGTTTACATGAGTGTGTGTGTTTGTGTGTGTGTATGTGTGTTTGTAACATTGTGGAAATGGCAACCAGTTTTCCACTCTTTTTCTTCTTTTATGTATGTAATCTTCATCATTGTCATTCAGTGAAGCACTGATTGTCTATTTATTTAAATGGGCTATATTTAAGACCTATCTACAGTTCAGCGGAATGAGCTGAAGTAAGCTGTCATTCTAAAGTACATCCTGGTTTCACAACCAAATATTTTCAACCCACCAATTTTTAAAGATTACCAATGACATAATTCATTGTGATGCACATGCAAATGAATGGCAACCAAAACAACAGACTACAAACGTCAGAAACATGATGTTCTGATGATCGAGTAAGCTTGAGTGTTTTTCTCCGCAGACGTTCTAGGTTATATTGAGTGGGAGTGTTTGTTGTCAGCAGTATTTTGTAGAAGCATAACAGAGCCATGTTGCTATGAACGGCAGGCCTGGCGGGTTTTTTTTTATCCCTGTAGAGACTCGGGCAGTGTCGAGAGGGCTGCTGTGGTCAGATTCCCACCAGGGGCCGGGGGCCACAGGTTCATCCAGCTATCCTCGCAGTGAATGGGAAAGTTAGCCTTTGTGGCTGTATCCTCTTGATGAATGGACAAGCTAAGGGCTGGTCAAACTGAATGACAGAATAACCTCACGACCCTTTTGTGCGCACCCTCAAAGGGAGCAGAGAAGATGCCGTCTGAAACAAGCACTAATTTCCCCTGCAGATTTACCTCATACACATAACTCATACAAAAAGAAAGCCCTTTTTTTTTTTTTTTTTTTTAACCCAGTAACACTTATGCGGCCACGCTTAAACTGCAGCACAGAATGCATTTGTAGGCAGTGAGAGGAGAATGCTAAATAGGAATGCAGTGTAGTGCACAATTCAGTAGTAGAGGAAAAGTGAAGCCATGCCAAGAATACATGCAGGGTCACAGATCAATCTGTCATAGCTGCTGAATTGACCCACTACCCTTACGAGATGCCTCAACCTGATAGACCATCAATTGTAATTACAACTAGCAGCGGCTGGTGAGCATGTCATTAAGGCCTGTGCTCCCAACAAGAGGTGAAGTGTGGTACTACAGAGACAGAGGTTTGCATATGGAACACGCAGGGTTTTGATGTGGACCCCACCTTTCTGTGTGCCCCTGAACCCAAAGGCCGCATCCAGGCCAGGCTTTTGCTTGTGGGATTAAGCTGTGTGAAAGGGGGCAGAGGGACAGGCTTTGTGACGCAGTCACGTCCGTTTACCCCCTTTCACCGGGCCTGTACCCCACTTCCAGTTGCCCCAGAGATGGTGTTATTCTCATGACCCAGGCTATCCCGAGAGGAAGGACTGCTTAATGATCTGTGTTAATGGCAATCAAACTCTGTCGTTAACCTCTGACCCCTGCGGCCTCTCGGCGGGCTCTCTGCGAGGGGAAGTGAATTCGTTGAGACAGAAGCCTTTCTGTGAGGGCCGGCGAAACCAAGAGGCTGTGGATCACGGATGCTGAGCTGTCATAACGAGCTCGAGGCCCGCTTGAAAGTAAAGCACGGAGACAGCTCAGCTCTCCGGTCTGCAGCCTGCCTGCCGTTCGCCGCATTTCCAGCTGCATTACTATGAACAGGGCGAGAGAGACGAGTCTCTGATGGCCAGTCATCACCCGTCTCATCACCATCAGGGCTGTGCTTGTCAAAGGCTTGTGGGTATCCATGCTGATTTGAAATGTAGCACTGCATTCTGGGAGCTTTGAGGAACTGGTATTTTGTGGCAGTGAGACATAGCTGCATAAAGACTGGGGAGATACAGTAAACATCACAAGTAGAGTCACAAGCGGCATAATTGCTCACTCTCTATGTGACAGACGTGCATGGTTGAGACTGCCAATGTGATTATTATCTGCCAGTACAGACCATTTCCACCCCGTACAGGGCAGGTTATTTCCCCCAGCAACAGATAATCTCACCCCTGTGAAGCGCAGTGCCCCTGCTGGAACTGGCCCTGTCTTGCCAGTCCCCGCTGATCCCTGGTTCGGGTGGCCCAGTAGGGGTCTGGATGAACCAGACAAGAGGGGAAGACAGGGCACAAAGCGTGGGAGTGTGTCTGAGAGCGTCTGCAGCCCAGACACAGCATGCAGTGAGGCCTGTCAGACAGTCCGTCAAATACACAATGCCCCCAATCGATATTCATATTAGTAACGCTGTCTTCTCCACTCAGTCCAGTCATCAGCGAGTCCTTTGGAACAACTTTCCAGCTCAAGAATTAGGAACCTCACATTTCTAAGCCTTTCAATGGATGGGGTCGTTAACGTGGGCTTTTAATGTGCGCGCTGTTGTTTTTGTTAATTCCTGTGTATAATCCACCCACTTATGTCTGACCTCTCTGTGGGCGTTTGTGTGGCTGTACGTCAGGAGGGGGAAGGAAAGCACATGGAGGGTATAATCATTTTTGGCTCCTCCACTGTGGTCATTTCCTGGTCAGAACTTTAGCGGTCTTGACATTTAAGCGAGCCTCTCTCGTGTGTTGCCCTTCTAATTGTGATTAAAACGCTCTTTCTTTGAAACTGCGAACCCACAAAGTCTGTGCAGAAGATTAGTTCTGTTTCCCTGGCTCAGAGCTATGGGGAGTGGAGGGGCAGGGCTGGGGGGGGGGCAGTGGGGGGAATGTTCCCTTGCGGTACTTTTAAAGCGCTGAGATAATCTCCTTGATCATGGCCAAACCCCACATAGGTCTGAGTCAAAATGGTTTCACCTTTTTGGTCTTCTGTTCGTACCCTCAGCCCCTATCCCAGCACTATGCCATACCAAACACAAGGATACCTGCATCAGCTTCGTGTGTGGTCCTTGACGCTGCCGGTGTTCACAACACACCTGTGCTCCTCCATCAAGGAGCCCTGCGTTTTGGCGTAGGCGTCTGATTAAAATTCACATCTTCATATGCAGAGACGTCTTAATTAATATTCCCCACTGCTCTTTGGGCTGCCTCACTCTTTCCTGGAACGACAGCAGGTACGTCAATCCCCCCCATCTGCCGCCCAATAAAACGCGTCTGGTGATGTCAGTGAAGGTCTGCCTCTCCTGATCGAAAAGAGGACATATGGTAAAGTTGTCTCATGCCAGGCGAAATTGACCATTTATATGAAGGAAGGGAAAAGGTCAGGCATCTGCACCTTCTGCTCCCTGAGCTCCCTGGGGTTGTGTGTTGAGGACACCTTTGGGCACTCCCCCTTGACAACCGCAGAGCATCTGAAACAATGCTGCCATTATGGCAACGAAGTACATTTCAATATGCCCGCATAAAATATGTCATCAAGATCAGAATGTTGTGACATTTAAAATATATACTAGCAAATATATAAAATAACTGTGTATTCCTGATTATTGAAACATACCCTCCACCCCAAGAATTGCTGTGAAATATATTTATTGCTTTGTAAAAAAAAAAAAAAACAAAAAACAAAAAAAAACAAAAGTCCATATCGTTGTAGTATCTGCAGTGAATTGCAGTAAATAAATCTCTGAAAGGGTACTTGTGATTCCCCCATGTGTCTGCAGCAGGGCCCTTGTGTTCACCCGCCAGTTTGTTGAGATTAGCAGTTATATATGAGAAGAATTCAGTGCTCTAGGGGCTTTTTTAATAACGCATTGGCTAAGATCTCTAGTGTAACAGGTTTGTGTCTGAATATCATGACATAGAACAGGGTGGGCTCAGAAAACTGAAGTAGATTTGAGTTTCCAGAATCTTTATGCATACAATGCCTTTTTTCATTTAATAACTTAAATCAGGGCCAATCTTCAAAACAAATTAAGTTTCAAATTAGACAACAAATGCCTACAAGGGAAACCTTAATAATTGTAAATTACTCTATTGCAAAACATGAAATACTTTCTCCTTTGAGATCAAGAAAAATAAGACGAATCTTGGCAGTATAATTATGCAGTGCTGTTATTTTGACAGGCAGTCTTTTCATCTTAGAGTTATGCAGTTATTTTATCTTTGTTACCCATCATTGCTGGTAGAGCTGTCTTTGATTCGATGCTGATTGCATCTGATTACCTGTCCATACAGGAGAAGCTAAGTGTTTTTTGTATGGAGTTTGATTGTTTGTCGTGGCTGAGGTGGCAGTGTTTGATTTGTGGTTTGAACCTCTGTCCTTGTTGTATAAGATTGAAGTATGCTTATTATGGGGTTAGAATGACTGTAGTAGCAGAGATAGGTGTGTATGACATGGAGTTTCATTACCTGTCCCTGTCCTTGTTGAATTAGGTGTTTGATCTGGGGTTTGATTGCTCATCCTTGTTTAATGTTTGATGTGGGATCAGCCAACCAAGGACTGAGCGATATCCATGGTATTGTGACTGTTGCCATGACAACAGCTGGTCGATAAGAGTGATGGGGAGGGGGCCTTGTGAAAATGTGCGATCTTTTCAGAAATCTGTGATTGGCTATCGGCATTGTTTTTTTTCCCCATCCAGGACAACAAAACCAGTGGGGAAAAAGGGTGTTGAAAGCATGCTGAATTTACAGTGTGCCCACCTGCCTCTGTGAATCCAGCAGTGTGATACCAATATGAAGCTCATCCCTGTGAGACACCATCTTTTGGACCATCTCTTCCTCCACCCCTTTGTCTCCCCGGGCTGTGAATTAACCCTGAGGGCCTTTGTGCTGCTGTCACCCAGGTCTCGGAAGTACACAGGAAAACTTCATTGGCACTCAGTCTAGCGGGAGAAATTCCCACTGCAAGAATGTCCGAGGGTCTTGCGGCTTTGTGCGTTGACAGAAAGGCTCTGCATTAATTATAGCTACTAGAGTCTTTCATCAAAAGCCCGGGCTTGTTCATATTTACTGGCCAGAAGCTAATGGAGGTTTGAAACGCACAAACCAGCTCACACACACACACAGAGTCAGGGACGTGTAATCGCGTGTATTAGAACATCAAAACAGTATGTATGCATCTATGTTGTATATATGTCTGTGATAATATATAACATATATACATCTGTGTTATGTATATGTAACATACATATATGTGTATAAACCACACGTATATATGCTATGTAGTATATGTGAGTGTGAATGGGTGCATTCATTTGTAAACTGTTCTAATATTAAAACACCGATCACAGTGGAGAGGGTGAGCAGGAGTAGATATTTGAGAAAAGTCATGGGAATCCAGTTCCCCCCACATAAATGAATGAGTCTTTGCACAAGGCAAGGATACCACTGCCGGTCTCTCCCTCCGCGGCGAGCCTATCAAGTGACACAGTTTGAATGCTAAACATCTTTTTGTGTGGCTCAAGCTCATCCTCAGTCAAGGTTGAGTCCCCTTTGTTCTGCTGTGAATGCTGGTGGAGGGCTTTCTGTAGTCACATAGATTGCATCCTAGATTTATTCCACAGTCAGACGCTAAAAGAATTTCCCTCCGTTTTGAATAATTCAGCCATGCTTAAGTCAGCCCCAAAAGCAAAGAAGACAATTTCCATCCCGAAACATGCAGAACCATAATCAATTTAAATTAAACGGTGGAGAAGGTAGTTTCATGTTGGTTGGCCCTGCACTTTAAGTGTTACTGGAAATCAGTTTTGTGGCTTTGAAATCAATTAAAAGTGACTTTTAGTACAAAGCAATTCCCGGTGTAATTAGTGTGTTTGATTCTCACTTCCGCCATACTGAAGGCCACAGGAACAGCGTGTGTTTCCTTTGCAGAAAAGGGCATGTGAAAACCCACACCACCGTGGCTGAAGAATTTATTGGAATTTCTGCTTGAAACTCTGCTTTTATCTGTCTGTGTTTGAAATGCATCGATTGAAAAATGAAAGTTGTTTTTTTTTTTTTAACCCCCATCGATCACCTTGCTAAAATGAAGCACACTTCCGTTATAGCTGTACCCTGCTTCACAGAGCTTGAATGTGACCCAAAGCCCTCTCAGCTGAATAATTGATTTTTTTGCTTAAATATTTAATCAATGATTTAAAATATCATTGCACTTCATTAAGACAGGGCCCGTCCTCTTTGGCCACTGCCCCAGCCCTTTGAAGATGAAAAAAGCTTGTATGTAAGACTGTAATCATTTTTATATAGTTTTGCTGCAGCGCAGTATAAATAGAAAGGGCTGGTTTCCGTGGCCACAGCAGGCGCTGAAATTGTTGGCCAGGCCTCAGCCGGGACTTAAAGAAAGTAACTGAAATAACCGTGGGGAGTTTGCCTTTCTGCTTCGCTCTCGGAGAAGGCCTGGGTCAGGATGGCTGTGTCATCACTCAAGTGCACGAGAGGAGGACCCGCCCACTTTTAGTGCCACCTTTCATGTGGCCTTTTTCCCCTACCCCCAAAAACCGTCACCATCACCCAAAATGACAACATCGCCCATCGCCCTCAAAACAGCTGCAAGTCTCCTCCTCTCTGTAGCATCACTGCGCACACAGTGGCAGGCCTATCCTGGCAAATCTCTCTACAGTTGCTTTTTTTTTTTTTTTTTTTTAAATGAAAAGACATTTGTGGCCCAGCCAAAAGGGGTAGTTCATTGTTACATTCAGGATGTCAGAACCCACTTGTGTCATTAACAGGTATGTTTGGAACACAAGGGGTTAATTCATCATGTGGCAAAGGAATTAAGTGGAAGAAGGGGACCCCCTAAATAGACATCCCAATACACACACACAGACACACACACACACACTCTTAGTTAGGGTTTTATTGCTGAAACACGCCTCCAATAGGTGAATGCATCAGGGCCCTACTGGCAGTACTGAAGCTGTGTTTCTTGAAAATTGCTGTGGAAGTGCTTAACGCTCGTTAGTTATGTGTGAAAGGACCAGCGCCCCTTTTCTCCCTGTCTTTCGGCTTGTCGGCCTCCCTTCTTTATTTTCACACATTCCTTATTTTCACACACTTGTACAACGCTGGCTGTGTTTGGCCACAGCAGCTGTGGCCTGTGTCAGAGAGGGGTCCACTGTGAAAGTTAGCTCTCATAATTAAGGAAAACAGCTTGCCTGTTCTGTCACCTCACTCATTCAGGCTGACCTCCAAACTCTTTAGCCTCTACATTCCTAACTCTGAGGAAAAGGGCTTCCAACTGGATTGCAGTTTAAAGAACATTTTGATGGGAGCCTAAAACCATACAGATTATTTTAAAATCATGCCCTCCAAATGGATTAGAGCCCCTCTTAACTCGCGGGCAAATGTTTTACGTCAATAACTCCAAAAATATTGACCTTTCAGCCTGTAATTCATTGCTCACTTATGGAGAGGAAACATCTGAACTCATAACGTGTGTCATTGGTCATGACCCGCGTAACAACCTTTGGTCTGATGATCCACTTTGATAAGATCATAACCGATATAGAATTTTATGAAGATTATACATTTGGAGCATACTTTTTCTTCTTGGCTTTGGGTGGGCTGGTTTGTGGCAGTTGTACCTCACTGTCAAAGAGCTGTTGACACCAAGGCTTCATTTTTCAGTCTAGGGTTGACCATTCTGTTCCATTCTTCTGTGTCCTGTTGCAAATCTTGAGATAATGTCTAGTGTAGCTACTGGTATTAGTTCTGTATTTGGGGCATTTGCACTGGAAAGCTGTCATAAACAATAAAAATGAACACAAATGAATTTAAGTGTGTCAGTGGGTATTTCTGTGGAGTCAGCCTCTTGGACGTTTGAGCACATTACCTCATGTTTCAGAACTCCTCTGTGATGCTCTTATGAGAAGTGTATGGAAAAAGTTATTTTATTTCTTAGACTCTGGGTATTTGGCAGCTCTTCCTTATCATCTGCTCTCACTGCAGCGACATCAGTAAATAAAAACTGCTGCCATTTCTCATATCACTTTTAATAAGATATCTGGATTAAAACATCATGATTCAGCTGAGGAACTGTGGAAGTCCAGCTGGAAACAGTGTATAGGAAATGTGTTCTGATTTAATGGATTCCTTTTCTTTTAAGTCAGCCAGCTGAAATTGAAGTGATTTTGTGGGTGGAGAATAATGATATGTGACAGTTCCAATGGCAGGATAAACATTTTCCCTTTTTGTCGTTGTTTTAATGTTGGTAGTCAAGCATCTAAAAGTAGATTCTGACCCATTCAGGTTGCTGGGCTCAGCTTCCCTTCATTCTGACCACAAAAGTCTTGCTCAGATACTTGAGAAGTGCTGGAAAGTGTCTGGAAGCCTGCAGAGGTGTCGCCGAGCCAGGGCCTGTTGCTGTTTTCTTCTTTGTTGAAGAGGCTGTTAGACAGAGAACGGCTTTGTTTCTTCTGCGGACAGAGAAAAAGAGAGTGAGGGGAAGGAGAGAGAGAGAAAGAGAAACACAACTTTCTGTTTCTCATTACTCCATCCAGCCCACACTCATTTCCCCCCTGGCAGCAGAGAGCTGCGTAGTAACAGAGCACAGCGACGTGGTCGTGAGTCTCAGCCCTGCCTGATTGGCCCAGAGAGTCTACCAGTAATAGCTTTGCTGAGAAGGCTGGCTCCGCAAACAATCAGCGAATGGGTCTTAATCCAAGTAGCCACATTACGCCACATAAAATACTCAGAACCCACCAAATCGAATTAACAGTACTGCATGCTCACCGCGTCTGTGTCTGCCCTTTGTATCAGTCACAGGAGGAAGGATAAAAAATTGTGTCTTATGCGGGAAGGGGGCCGGTGAAAAGTGGGTGCTATGGGGATAATCAGGACCATCCTTAATGATGGGTCACCTGAGATTTAAATTCAATTGCAGTGCTTTTTTTTATTTTTCTTACTTCACTTTTCCTCCTGCTATCTTTTTTTCTTCGGTTTGTCTTGCAGCGCTGCGCTTGCCTGGTATCTCCATTACGGGCCTAGGGATTCAGAGCGGTTCGGTCGTTACCGAGACAACTCTCAAAGAGCGAGATCCACCCTGTGCTTCGCAGCGCTGTTTCCGAAGTAAACAGTCACGACTGCATCCGCGAGGGCAGGAAGGGTTACACGATAGGAGAGAACAGACCGCAGTCCCTGCAGCTGGGCCGGGCCCCCACCTCAGCAAACAGTCTTTTTGCAGAACAGCTTATTTTACTCGCATGTCCAAGGCCAGAGTTGCAGTCAAGCCTATTTACATTTCAAAGGCCTAGTTTAAACTAGAAATAGAAAATAAGACGAGCAAGTAAATAGAGGCATGCGATGGCATTAACTGGGCATTAATTGGATGCTTTGTTTCATGTGGCTATGAAAAGGGTAAAAAAAAATAATTAGTAAGCTTTTTGTCTGAATCAGCGCTTGATGTTGCTGTTTTCACTGCTGCATTGTTGATATGTTGTTGCTTTTGCAGCACAATAGAGCATAATTGTCATCTGAATAGAGCAGATACAGTACACAAAAGCACCATGTGACACTAATTCAGTGGAAATAGAGTAACCATTAGTGACAACTGGAAATGTAAAATAACTGAAAGGCTCTATGGTACCCACAGTATTGTGCAGTCTGTTTGTAAAGAGGAGCGCACAGAAGAGAAGCAGAGGCTTATATGTCAGAAAACCTGACAGGTATTGCAAAATTTATCTCACTACCTATGTTGGTGAAGGACTTTGTTTTTCTTCTGGGACATGAAGTCCAGTCTGTGCTCATGTTTGTTTCCCATGTCCCAAAAATCCCAAGATTTGAGAGCCCATTTCCACAGGTTATCAGCTGTAAGCTGCTGCCTGTCAGAGCCATGCTATATGCAGGGGCTGACAACATATTTGGAGTATGACATCAAACAAGATTAGGGGTAGGTTATCACCCTCACCAAATATGCCCCAGCCCACCTCTTCAAAAACTTTTGTCCAGGATTTTCTTAAAGATCTGCCTCATCCATTACCATTGTGATTACCATTACCATTAGGCATATGTTAAGCTTAATTCTACACCTCTTTATATTGCTTTAGCTTTTATATACATAAAAAAAGACTATGGAAAGCTCTGCTACCAGGCTGAATCCCAGGTTGGAGGGACAATCTCCAGCACAGCTGGGAGGCTGCATGGAATGACAGAGATTCACAGGGTTAAGATGTCCTCAGCCGAAGCACTCTAGACGGGAGGGCCCTTCCGTTTAACGAGTCTGCCCTCTCTCTCTCTCCCTCTCAGATGGGCGGCGGATGGGCGCACACCGAGAGGCCCTGACCCTCAGTGCGGAGGCTGGGCTGCAGAGCACGTGGGCAGGTGGGCACCTGACCGTACAGGCCCTGCTGTGGGGGACTCAGAGTGGCTTATCTTTGGTCCGATGGCAAAGAATAATAAACTGTCTGGCAGATATTGAATATGTAAGCCTGTTAGACCGATCTTTAAGGTGATTGGCATGGAACCCTGGAAGAGCATATAAGAACAAAGAGGGTGCATCATTTTGCCTGTTTAATTTTAAGCAGTTCATACTAAAGTTGATGCTAACAATGTTTGAAATGTTTAGCAGTTAGCATTTTGTGCACAACTTCCTCAAGGGTTTTCCTGACATGTTCATACCCTGTGGGCAAGCGTCAGAGCGTGTAAACACTGCCTTCCCGTCTGTAATTCCCAAGAAGTATGAAACATCCGTGCATATTAGGACAGGTCTATGGCAAACATTTCATATTTGTTTTTCCAGTAGGAATAGAGATGTTTTACACACTCAAAAGGTTCACACACACAAAACATTGTATGCCTTTACAAACATGCACACACGAGTGTTTATACATGACCTCGTATAAACATACATATACACACAATGCACAGGCACAATCTCTATTGCAGTATGCTGCATTTTCATGTCACAGAACTTGTTTGTTGCTAATGTATTACAAAACAAAAATATTGCGCAAGCATATACTCCAGAGAAACTGTTGCATGTGATGATACTTTCTCTCTGCTATGACTGCACTTACAGTGTACTGCATCCTGTTTTAAATGTGACATCACAGCTCAGTGCAGCAGAATACAGCTTTCGGCTGATCCTCCAGCTGAATTCAGCAAGGCAAGGAATACAGAATAACAGGCAAATAAAAGTGAATTGCTCATTGATTGAAGGCTGTGAAACAGGATCACTCATAGCCTGTAGCTCCTGACATTAATCTTCTCATGTTTCCTCTGTCTCACCGGGCCGTTTAACGCTCATAGCATTGTGTCGTTTGTCTTTTTTTAATAAGATGTATTTCTATATTTTGCAAAAAAAAAAAAAAAAAAAAAAACTGGCAGTAGCTTCAGGAGTAGGACTGTGTGAATCTCAGGGTTTTGATGAAGATCAGGGCAACGCATTAAAATGAGATACATTCTTCATTAAGGAATAAGACCCCACGTGGAGGAGAAAACTGCAAGCTTTTTCAGTAATAGTTACTAAAGTTCTTAAAAGCTTTGTCAGCTCTTTTAACATAACCTGTTTGCAAAAAAAGAAAAGGCAAACCTTTGTCAGTTCAGCAGATATGATTTAAATCATAGCCAGAAGGTGGTTTGTTATTATATTCCAGACCATGCAGGGCCTTTATCATGCATTCATTTTATACCTGAGAGAATCTGAATGAATCATGGCCATCAGAAATTACACGGTGCTTTTCTATACAGTCCACCCCTCACCCTACCCAACATGATTTTTTTTTTTTGTGTAGTGCAAGACTTGACTGTAATCATTGAGTGCATAGTGCAGCTTAATTAAGCTGTCATTTTTTATAATTTCCCTTGCATTTCTTTCTCATTTGGAGCTTTTAACAGAAATTGCAATTGAATTAAATAACCCTGCTGTACACAGAACATGAAGGTGTACGCCATTCTGTAATTCAAGGCTCAATATTGAATGCATTGTCATGTTATTGCTTTGGTTTTAATATCTCAGATGAGCAAGTAATCCATTTTTCCACACACTTGCAATTATTATGAAAGGAGTACAGTAAGCTAATTTAAGCATGATGAGGAAAAATTCAAGGTGTTTGTTTTAGTTGATGAGCTTTTTATGAAGTTCAGAAAGTTACCCAAGAGACTCATAATATTATGTTTCATTTGAATCAATTTTGTAGTTATGTTTTAGCTATTTATTTGTGTTACTGATGTTATTTAAAAAAGTAATAGAACTGTATAGGTTAGCTGCACATTTTGTGTGTGTGGTTGTGCATGTGTGTGTCTGCAAGTCTGTACGTGCCTGTTTGTGTCTGTGTACGGGCAGGTGTGCACATACGTGTGTGAATAACTGTGGGAAATTGGTTCAGTACAATGGTCATTGACACAATCTTTATCTGTGATGTTTGCAGTTCACAGGAGATTTGGTCACTGTGAGATCATTTTGTAAATAGTCACAAGGGAGAAGCACTGTATCTGACCTTGGCTCGTATCGGGTGCCGTTCAGCTCTCCACTGCCATGCTGTGACCTTTAACAGCCAGTGGCTGTTTTTCCCAGGCCGGAGGTTTTTTGGGCACATCCAAGATGCTTTGAAATGTTTCCGTCTGATTCAGCGAAGGCCCGTAGCCAAAGCAGTGTTCCTCAAAGCTCGGCTCTCCTCGTGAAGCACCAAATTAATTGAAACTCTGAAGAAGGAGTACTCTTTTGTTGTCTAAACGCATTGTCCGTGATTGGACATTCAAGAGGCCAAAATGTCAGGCACAATCTCATCAAGAAGCTAGGAAACCTGTGGCTCTGACATGCCCGAAGTTTTGAGTGGAAATGTTATTGCAGGGATATTCAGGTGGGCGGAGGGGTAACTGTCTGTCTTGTCCCTCCACAGCAGGCGAGCTCTACACCCACAGCGCCCAGCACCGGTGTGTGGCAGGAGGGGCCCCCAACCCGGAGCTGGGGGGCCCCCACCACTATGGTCACGAGGACATGTTCCGTCTCAGCCTGGCCAAGGGCGTGTCCATGTCCCTGCCCTCCTCCCCCCTGCTGCCCCGCCAGTCCTACATGATGCCCTCACGCTCCTGTAAGAGGTCCCCAGGTATGGCGCTCTCACTTACTGTCTGTCTCTATTCCACCATTGCGCTCGCTCTCTCTCTCCCCGTCTCTCTCGCTCTCTGCCGCTCTGTCTGTCATATCTTTCTCACATTCTCCTCCTCTTTCCTCACTTTCCCCCTCTCTCAGGTTTGTGTAAATGACAATAATATGTGATTATTATTTTTATTTCATTATTAATTCAGTTGTGTCCCATTGAGATAGAAATCCTTTTTTAAAGGGAGCCCCATGCCCTTCAGAGAGGAGACAGCACAAACAGGCACACAGCATAAAATACAGAACAAGCCTGAAACCAGAAGAGTCATTATGATGTGCATGTCATTGTGATTCAAATGCATAGCTTGTGGGGCTAAGGGTCAGTATGTGTGATATCTGGCTACCCTAAACCTAGTGTCCGGGACAAGGAAATTCACTCTGGCCATATGTTTATTCACTAAAAATTGCTCCATTTTCCTCTTTGTGGGACCTTTTGAATCTGTGCTTAGCATTCTGTTAAGGCAGTACATTCTGGCATTTGGTGCAATGTAATGCAATGCGCTTTGGTTGTGGCAGAAGTGCCCCATTCCTTTGCAGTAAAGCACTTTGAAGGTCCATGAAAGGTGCTGTAAAAAGCTTGCCCGTTATGCAATTATAAGAGGGTGCTAGTCCTCCTCTTCTTATGCTGTTTGCAGAACATGATATTCTCAGATGTTCACAAATATTTTCAAATAAATGTCCTCCCATGTTTTTTTGTTCTTTATTTTATTACCCTTGAAGTGCAAAATATTATGATGCTGTGCTCCAACATGGAGAGTTTCAAAGCAGAGCGATGGCGCAGTTTGCTTTGAACAGGCTGTCCCAGCAGTGCACCAGCATAAGTCCACATGTGACCTCAGTGTGCAGGGGTTGCATGGTGCTGCACCCTGGAAGAGGGAGGCCCGTTTGTTTTACTCCAGGCCTCCGTGTTTGATCAGCTTCCGTCCGAGTCACCGCTGCCCGCCAGCTCAGACAGAGGCTTGTGTCCGCGCTGACCGTTGACCGTCGGCCATCTCGTTTATGCTCAGGGTGGCGCGCTTTGCCTCCGACAGCCACGCCTGCAGACAGCATCTGGCTCCCAAACAGTCGCTGCACTCTTTGTTTTTCCTCCCTGTGTGTCGAGAACAAGACTGACAGCAGCTGTGCTCTCTTCAAAGCGTGGAGACTGGTGTATCTGGGCTTGTCTGAAGCAGATCCTTTGTTTCCTGAAGACTTGGCGATGAGGAATGGAGTTAATGATGTAGTTACACATGCCCGGCCTAAAAACTCACATCTGGGACACGTCTGCGTAGTGCTGTTTGTACATGATGCATGCCCCCATGAATGACCCTTCGCAACATTTTGTCACTAAGTATGGTAAGAAATGAAAAGAATCAGAGACGAATGAAGTCGCCTCCTGGTTGTTTTTGTTGGAACAGTTGGGAGTTTTTTGGTTGCCATGGTTCTCTACAGTGTATGAGGTTACTGCTTTATATTATATCTCTTTGTGCTGCACTTGCTAAATTTAACATCAGCGCAGACTTATTTTGTGATGAGATTTTGAAGCATTGCATTTAACAGGCACACAACATCATTTACATATGGTAATTAAAACACAATAAGCTCAATGTTTCTCAATGCCCTGTAGTGTAGTATTGTGTCCAGGTAAAAAGACTCATGGTACAAATATAACTGTGTAAATCTTGAAACTGAACAGATTTGGTAATAGCTCTGTGCCAGTCACAGGCCTGAACACACTGCACAAACATGTGCAACAACACCACCTCACACTCCGTCAGGGAAACACCATTTCTTTGATACCGCCGTCATTGTTTGCTCTATAAAGGAGGGACTGGCTGAATGGGGCAGAGGTGGGACAGTACTCTCAGAGGTGAGACACACTCAGGGGAGATAAAGGCCTGTATCCATTACATGCACACACTGTCTCTTGTAAAGACATCAGAGGTAAACAGGAAGTGAGGGGGGAGGGGTCCGTGCCGGAGAAGGTCAGTGTGTAAGTAAGGGGTGAGGGATGGGGTGGGGGTGAATGCAGTAGGCTGTCTCTTATCACAGAGAGGTGCTAAAATCAGAAGGGGGTGGGGGAGGCAGTCTCATGATGATGCCAAAGGAAGCACACCATCTTTTACAAAGGAACCACCAGCCTGAGGGAGAGAACTAAAGAGTTGTGTACTGGTGGTCAAATAGCAGGGGAGTGGAAACAACGTAAACCCACCACTATGGGACCATGTGGTTGGTATTGTTTCGCTAGAGTAGTTCTGAAAAGGGGACCCACCAGCTTATGGGCAGTGGAAGCTTTGTGAAAGTCACACAAGGGCTCTTAAGTAAATTCCAGATGCGGTGAATTATGTAGACGGCTGAGCAACAACCCAACAACCGTCTGAGGTGGAGAGAGAGAAGGTAAAGGGGTCATCCGTCCCCCTTTGGCTGAAGGGGTCACCCATGAACCCTAAGGCAGCAGCCTGTCTGCCCTAACCAGAGGGGTGACCCATTTCAGCGAGGACACCAGCCACTTCCAGTTCATGCCCTGCTTTATTTTTTATGAGATCTCAATCACTTCCGTGCTTTGGCCTCTGCCTGCGTTGAGGATCTTTTTCAGGGGATCACACGAGAAACGCTGAACTAATTAAAAGCACGCCTGGCGGCCTGGAACACGCCAGCCGCACTGGGTCTTTGATCAGTTGGGGGGGGGCCGGGGGAGCTGACTCAAAGCGGCACAGGCTTGTGATTAAAAGGCCGCTCTGTTTACACTCTCAGATCTAAGGCGGCCACAAATGACGTCACCGCCGTCCCAGAGTGACGTAGGGTCTGGCGCCAGCTCCACGGCGACCTCCTCTGGCCGCCAGCGGTCACTGCGGCACGCACACGTCGGACACGGTCGTGCTCTTCTCAAGGTCGGGCCGGCCTCGCGTCTTCCTGCAGTCTCCCAGGGGGCGCCTTTGCATCGGAGCAGTTCAAGGAGCAGATCTGTTTTTCAGAAATGCTGAGATTTGAATGCCTGTCACACACCCCCCTCTACCTCTGAGGGAGAGCAGAGGCAGAACGGCACAGATAATATGGCTGAAGCAGTTAGCTCAGCTGAATTTAAACTGGGAAGAAAGGGATGGGGGTGGGAGGGCCAGAGAATATTTACTTGCAAGTCCTGATTTGTAAGTCACCTCTTGCAAATTAAACTGTTTTGGAAGTGGCAAAGCCATGCAAGCCCAGCAGTACACGATCGGGCTCAGCACTTACCATTAAAACTGCACTCATGGGATTCATAAAACAGTGAGTCATATCACATTTATGGTCGCCACAGCCAGCTCATCATTTTAATCTGCACATCTGCAGTCCAGGGTCTTGGAAAAGCAGGGTCCACGGTGGCCTTTTTGCTTGGAGGTTGTTTAATGCTTGCATGGTGACTGTCAAAGACGGCCAGTGATTCTCCTGACTCAGGGAAGACAGTGTGGTCTGTGAGCAGATATGCACAGATCTTGACAGTTGTTTTTTGTTAGTGTTCTCCAGATGCACCCCAAGAAAGCATTGAAAACGACAATGATCTTGTCCTGTCTCTGTATTACTGGATACTCTGTTACCATGGTCACATCCCCTTTGTGGAGAATACAGTTAATTCATTTTTTAATGTGTTTTTCAGTAAATGTATTCACCCTAAACAAAATGTGATAACCTATGCCCCCAGTATCCCTGTTACCCCCAAATAAAAAAAAAAATGATTACATGCTCTGATTGTGGTTGTCCTAGATCACTAAATTGCTGGCATAAACATTTCCTGTAAAAACAAATTTGATTAAACCTTGCTCAGTTTCTCACTGTCACTCCTCAGCTCTTTTAGGTCCCAAATTTGTGAAGGGGAGTAGGAAGCGGTCTGGTCCGAGCAGGGGTTTCGAGTGAAGAGCTCGAGAGATCACAAGAATCCCATTCCACTGCCACCGTTATCTCTAGTCTCCCATTTGTATCTGTCTGAAGCAAAGGCTTCAGTTCACTCAGAGTTCAAGGAAAGGCGATCGCGAGTGATGGAGCGGTCGTGCTGTTACGAGGCATGGGAACTGGGCACTTGGGGCCCGTTGCTGCCACTCTGTAATATGAATTTGGGCCACGGTCCTCTCCCAGTGGTCCAAGAGGACCACAACCGCGGTTCCTAAGAGGCAGGAACACCTAGAGCACCTCCCTGCTTCAGCTATTAACCTGTCGAAATGACCTGACATTTATTACAGCCTCGTTCCTGTTTCAGGGAATACACCCAACTCTTACACCGGCCAGCATGATGGACATTCATTTTGGTACTGTTCACAGGAAGGAAGGCACCCCACCCCGCCCCTTCCCCTCGACACCCAGCAGTAAAAGTGCAGTGTCACTTATGATTGGTGAATCAGCGCCGTCTGTATAGACAGGTGCGTTAGTGTGCCATGGCACTGCAAAAGGGGGCTATTGATTTAAAGAGTTCTGCAGGATTCTGTGTACAACCAAGCTTGGCAGTCAGACAAGCAGGAAGCCTGAAGACAGCAGGGTGTTGATTTGACTCCATCTGCAGTGGCAGGATTAGACCCATGTCAACAAATAAACTCCTGCAAGAAATGCTGGAGCCAGCTTGATTAATTATTGAAGGGTTTGCTCTGGCCTTGTATGCTTTCTTGTGCATTTGATTATTAAATCAAGTACATCGATGTAATGTAATTTAAAACATAATGGATTTTATGCATAAAAATTGAATGTGACGCTAAATATGTTCAGTAGTGCATAAAAAGCATGTTACGGGAGCTTTTCTGGCTGCTTCAGCATTTGGCCAGCAGCAGAGAGACGGGTGATGCAGAGGAGAAACCCATGTTTCCGTATTTGCATGGTAACTGAGAGTGGCTGTGCCATTGGGCCACTGCCCCGTCTTTTATGAGCACCCCACTTCCTTATTTTCATATTCTCCAAACCAACTGGTTTGTGAGTGCTAATAAAAAACAAAACAAAATATATTTGCAAAAAGGAAATATATGTATTTATTGAAATATTTGTCACATGGTTTTTTTTAGAATCTGAAACAGCAATGCTGAACAGCTTTTTGTCCTCCCTGCAAAATGTGTGGACCTTTTGATAGAATTTCTTCCATTCCCTTTTTTAAAATAAAACACCCGTGATGTCAACTTTTTAAAATGCAGATGTGATTAAATTGTCCGGTGTGTCTGAGATTCCTTTAGCAGTGTCTGTTTCACTTCAAAGCCTCAGACGTTTGGCAAGCAGGAGGCTTATGCCAGATCTACTGCTGTAGTGTTAGCAGCTAAACTATGGCATCTGACAGGTTTGTTTACTGTTTTGCTGTGGCAAGTTTCTCTGTCAGTCCTGCACCTCTGGCAGATTTGCTCAGAGCGCTTCAGTAAGTTATGTTTGTAAAGTGAAACGGCCCACCTGCATTCCACTCTATCCATTACCTCATCACTGTTACGGTAGATTTTACCCTCAGAAAATAGGGATGGAAACCTTCCCTCTCATGATCAAACCTTTTGTTCTTGTAATAAATGTGATTGTTTACCCAGGTTAAAAACTATATTTATATCTGCATCACTAAGAGACTGTCTCTCTCTGGCTCATTATTGAGGTTATTGGAGTTCTTGTCTTTTGTCTTGTCTTCTATCTCTCTCTCTTTCTATCCCGCTGTCTGTCACACACACACACACACACACACACACACACACACACACACACACACACACACACACACACACACACAAACACACCCAAGTACCTAAATAGATCACCTTCCCTTTGGATCAGAGAAATACAATATGGCCTTTTATGACTGTCAACTATATATGCCCCCTCCCTCACACATACGCACACAAATCCACTACCACACACAATCCTATACACATAAACTCTTAGCCCCTACAAGAGAGATGGCCCTCAGCTTTCACTGTAATGCTCCTTTGACGTCAGCTTATTCAGCAGGGACCGCGTCTTGTGGGGAATCTGTGGGAGATGTATAGTGCAGGTCCCATAGATTGAGAAACTATGGCCTCCAGCAACAAATCTGATTTCTGTAAGGGGCATGAGGCATCATTATGTGACGATGGCTCTGCTCTACTTTCCAAACGTCACATATCCAGCAATAGACTGTGAGTTTCATTTATTTATTATTTATTTATTTATTGTTTCACATTTAAATTTAGCAGCTAATTTTAAAAACAGCCTTTCTGTTCTACCAGGCCAAGATGAACTGAAGATCTGTGTGTAATACATGAGTCTCATTAACCCAGGACAGGAGGGTGGGAATGCCAGACATGACCATGAAACATGCATGAAGCATTAGGGCCAATTTGCAATTCCCCCACATCCGTTTGCATCAGATCCACATTACTAAAGAAAGAAAAATGTTGACTATGAATAAAATGAATACAATATTGAGTTTCTTGCCATGCACGTAATGCATACATCTGTGTATCTCATCTGATGGAATATAAGCATGTATTGAACTGTGATATGGATAGAACGAATGCTGTAGGGTTTCTGGGGTCTCCGCTTTCACAGGCCTCTGTTTTGCCCTCCGCTTTTCAGGGCATGGAGTGCGGTGAGGGGTTAATTGGATTTTGGAGAAGAATTTGGCTGGGTGGTAAAGGGGATCTGTGTAACTCTCTCTGTATCTACTGCGTGGGCAGCGTGCACCCGTCTTCAGTGCCATTTACTTTTAACAGCATCTCCTCTGTTCCAAAAACCGAATAATAGAAGCAAGTCCTCAGAACAGAAAGAAGCACATTGTCGCGCTCCTCTCTCTCTCTGCCCGCACAGAGGATGTCGTACATGGAGAAAGAAAAGAAAGTGCCAAGAAGTCCATCTGAAGGAATGCTGTGAAACTTTTTGATGGCTGTAATAAAAAAAGCTTTTGAAACCATCCCCTGTTCGTTACCTTCGCCTTCGTTCTCAAACCCGGACACTCACACTGAATCTCGCCATTCAGCATAGTACAACACATTCCATTTTGTTCCTTGATTAGACTTTTTTTTTTTTTTTTTGGCTTGTATTTTTTGAATTGCTCATTGTGTCTTAAGTTCTACAATTTCTACCATTATGCCAAATGTTTGAGCACTCCAAAATGGAAGCCTACATGCAAAATAACTATACAAGGGATAATTTTATTATGTGGACGCAAATTTTAACAATTCTTTTAACAGTGTGTTCTTGTGCGTATGCATGGAAAACTGTATGATGATCTGAAGTGGGCAAAACACTGAATGACAGTACCACAAAATATATGATAAACAGACATTATTTTAGATCATGCTATCTTTGGCGAATTGTGAAACCATTTCATGGGATCAGTGTCAGTGGCCGGTGTGTGCTCGAGTGTTAGCATGCTGGGGGAGGCTGTCCACACCAGTGGGCTTGCCTCTCTCAGCTGGAGCAGCGATCCATTATGGGACAGCTCCCCAAGCCATCCGTCATACCAAGACTCTCCACAGAGAGGCTCCCGCTCTCCTGTCACACCAAGAGTGAGCCCGGTCTCTCCGACGCGGCTGGAAGGAATTCCACAAAGTAGGACAAGGATGCGTCAGGCTTCTCCCGAGGGGATTCTGCAATGGAGCCATTGTATCAGTGCTGAAGAGTGAGGTCCTTAAATTACCACTCAGGTCAGCTGTACTCAGATCAGCTGTATTCCAAAAGTGGGATACAGAGGCCTTGTCTAAAACAGTCTGTTGCATACTCTTGGCAGGCAGAACGATCATTTTGTCATTTTATTTGTTCTTCTCTTAAGATGTCCGCTCAGTAGCCAGGTACCTAAGCCCTGTGCGGTATGTAGTATCTTTATGACTGCAATCAAAAAGCTCTCATGGTGAGGTTATGTTTTTGGTAATTTGTTTTATTTATTCATTTTCTTATGGATGCCCCCTCTGCAGTCACTTTGCTCTATCTTTGTGATATTTTATGACTGCTACCCGGGGTGAGCGCCGGCCCACACGGGCACCCCGGGCCCTTTGCTGGCCCTGCATTTGCTGAAATGCGTATCATCTGTAAAAGGTGTGTCAGCTTTGAAAAAGGAGCATATTGGATATCTGGTCTCAGGCGCACGGAGGAGGTAAATCGGTCTGGCTGCATGCGGGGTGTTCCCCATCGCTCATATTTCAGTTCAGTGCTGCTCTCTGTTCACTCACTCCACTGCTGAGCAAAACAAAAATTCAGAGAATTTCAAAATACCTCACTAATTCATTATTTTCTGTTTGTGCCGCCGCCACCTTTTACTGAATAAATACTAGTTTACTAAAATATAAATGCCAGATGTGCATTAGTGCTGAATGGTAATTCATATTGTTTTTAAGGTATTTCTGTTTTAGCCTTACTATTGTTAAAACACAGCAGGCTATGATGGCAGCTGTTGTTTGTCATTACTGCTGACTGTAAATAAAATTCTCCCACATCTCCCAGCCCTCCTCCCCTCCCCTCCCCTCCTGTCCCCCAAACATTTCTTCCAGTGACATTTTAAAATTTCCTAAATTTCTATCACCTATACTTTAAGTGAATATTTTTGTTGAGCGTTGCAGTCTTGAGGGTCGGCCTGGTGCTCTGCATCACAGACACACTTAATTGGCTCAGTGTGACTCTTCAGAAAATGGCCTGGCCTCACCATGTGACTTCCCTGCTGCTCAGCGACAGATGTAATAGAATACGATGTTTACCGTTTGCTGAAATGAAAGTGTGGCACACAGATAGCTGGACTCATGAGTTTATGGCCAGCAGTTGGCAAGCATGACCATGTATGGTTTCTGACTGCCCTAAACTCCACCCATGCGGGTGTGCGTGGCACACAGGTGGCACCACACCTCTGAATGGTATCGTGTATACAGACGCAGATGTCACCAGCGGTAGTGAGGTTGTTTGTTGGGCTTGCTGCTTTGTTGATATGTTAACTACACTGTTGTGTCTGTGTCTGTATTTGTGCTGTTGTGTCTGTATTTTAAAGTGAGGTACTCTTTTAATGTAGGTAATTTTTTTTGTATATAAGCACACATGGTGTCTTTATGTATTTATTATATGTATATTTATATAAATATTGTAAGTGTAAAAAAAGAAAGTGTGACGTTGGCAAGATCAGACATTGTGTTGTTTGTATGACTTTGGGGTTATTATCTTGTCTTTGCATTTCATACTTAGGGGCCATAGATGGCAGCATAAATCTAGCTGTTGCTTAATGCTGAGCATGTTAATGTGGCTTAACATGGAGGCTAGAATAACATCATCGCTGCCATATCAGGACGTGATCGCAGACTGGTGGGACTGCTGCATTTCTCATTTTCGGCTGGAGCTCAAGTTGCAGCTGAATCAATAGTGTGTGTGGAAATGAGATGTATGAACAGTAACAGTGTTCACCATCTAATCTTTCTTGTTATGGCTAGGGTTACCCATGTAGTCATTTGATTACAGAGTAATGTAAGAGCATAGAACTGGGTTAGGTCAATGTGAGAGAGAAAGGGGAAGTCATACTTGGCTCATGTTTTTAAATCTTTGTTTTTGCAGCAGAGTGGCCTAGTTGTTAAGACACTTGACTTTTTAACAGAAGGTTACGGGTTCAAATCTCAAATGGGCCATTGCTGTTACACCCTCAGGCAGACATACTTAACCTGAATTTCTCCATTTCTATAAATACCCGGCTGAGTAGATGGATAGTGCTTAAAATATGATCTATGTAAATCACCCCGAATAAAGTATAACTGCTAAGCAAACAAATGTGTGTGACAAGAATGTAGCCGCCTTGTACACATTGCTTATTTTACCCGGCTAAGTCTCAAGCTGGTCCAACACTTGGCTGTTTTCTGTGATGTTTGTAAAGAACTCCGCACCATTTAAATGGGGGAGGTTAAACAGTTGATTTTTGCCTTCAGGGGTGCAGATAAAATGTGAGGTGGGAACTATTTATAGTGCAAATAGGCAAACCTCTCAGTCAGGCCCGGCTTCTCTATAAACGCAACAAAATAGAAAGCATCGTCATATTTTAAAGCAAATGATTTCAGCGGGCCGCTTTAAACGTGAGCGTGTTGGTGACGGTCGCGCTCATTTTCATGATGAATCCGTCCGTAGCTTTGGAGGACAAACGGCCTTTTCAGCACCCTGGGAGACGGTGAAATGTGTGAATGGGGAGGGCTTCAGAGCTGTCCATTCAGATCCCCGCGCCGTCAGTGAGAGAAAGGGGCATGGCAGGCGGGCCCTTTGAGCGGCCCTGGGGCCTGTGTTCTGACCCAGGGACAGCAGTGTGAAGGGCCAACGGGGGGGTGTGGGGGTTATATGCAGCAGCCTTGTGTGTATGGGCACGGTTGCTATGGAGAAATACAGTGTCCTCATACTGGAGAGTGCGTCATCTGTGGGAATAAATGTCCAGTGAGAGGGGGAGGAAGGAGAGGAGCTGCGTGTCTCTCTGTGTGTCTTCTCATCAACTCAGCAAGGGGAGAGTTTTCAGGGGAGAGATGGGGTTATGATATATGTTTCATATTTATGAAGCCAGGGTAGGACATGTCCTAACTAACTGTCCTTGGAAACACCACTTTAAAAACTGTTTTTCTCTCCCTAAACCATACACACACACACACACACACACACAAACTCACACACAAGCATGCATGCACGTGCACACTCTTAAGCACTTCATTCATGTTCAAACAAAAGGTGCACGTGTATGGGCACACTCACAAAACACAAGGCAAACAAACACGCACTCACTTATGTAAAGTTGTAAAGAACTAATTGTGGTGGCATCCCGTTGTGGTGTCTATTCCTGAGGCATGGCAGTGTTGTAAGTGGGTTGTCTGTGGTTGTACAGTCTGTACCCAGAGCTGTGGCTGTCAAAGAGAGCAGCTGAAGCAGCAGCAGTGGCAGAACGGCGGTCTGCCTCCCAGTCCCGCCAGGATATACTAATTCCTCATCTCAAATCCCATCTGGAAAAAGTTAATCCAGCAAGAATTTTCTCTCTCTCTCTGTCTATATCCCACTCTCTGTTCTGCTCTCTCTCTGTCTCTCTCATACCTCTCTCTCTCTCTCTCTCTCTCTCTCTCCCTCTCCCTCCCTCTCTCTGCCTGCAGGTCCAGTCAGGAAGCCAAAGTATGTGGAGAGCCCTCGCGTTCCCGGAGACAGCGGCATTGTCTCAGCATTGAGGAAGGCAGCAGAGAGCAAGGAACTGTCCCACAATGGTGAGTGTGTGCTTTTGAGAGAACTGATCTGAGTACAGTTCTGTACAGCTAAGGGAATGTGTTCTCCCTCAAGGAAACTGATCTGAGAACACTTCATTTCTGCCAAGCGAGAGTGTGTTTGTTTATGGAGCTGGTCTGAGTACAGTTTAGAACAGCAAGAGGAGTGTGTGTCTATGTTGGGGGCTGGTCTGAGTACAGGGAGAAGAGTGTGTGATCATTTAGGGAGCTGCTCTGAGCTCTACAGTTTAGTAGCGCCTAGGGTAGTGTGTGAAAACTGATAACTGATCTGCGTACAGTACTATGAGGAGAGTGTGTGAGGAGAGAAGAAACATAGTGAGCAGGAATATGGTCTTAGCTCAGTAAGTTACAGGGTGCAGAGTATGTGAAATAGAGTAATGCAGTGAGCTTCAACTGCTGAACCGCTGTAGAGATAACTGTTTATCCCATCCAGGCATACATCTCCCCTCAAATTCTGCGTCTGCTTCTGCTGTGTGTGTGTGTGTGTGTGTGTGTGTGTGTGTGTGTGTGTGTGTATATTTGTGCTGTAGGGGTGTGGGGTGGGTGTTGCCTCTGTGCATGTGCTTGTGTGTCGCTGTATGTCTGTGTGTTTGTGCATTTATACGTGTCTGTGTCCTGCGTGTCTGTGTGTTTCAGAGAGTTTACATTCATTCTCACAGTTGTGTTCCTGATACATATTTTGCCACTTAAAAACTAAAATAGGTTTGCCCTTTTAAATGGTTTGGATAATTTTCCATGCGTTGGCTATTCTTTCTGTAAGTTCACCTTTGTGTTTTTTTGGGCTGTGGTGAACTGCTGATTGATTAAACTGCTGATTTGGCTATTTGATTGGTTAATTGATGGGTTAAGTGGTGGATGATTGGGTAATTGATCGATTGGCTATGATGGTCTGTACGTGTGTGGATGTATTTTTGCTTCTCACAAACATCTCTAATTCATCTGAACTTCCATGACACATCAGGGCGGGACTGCGTAGCAACATATAAAGCTAGCTTTTGATGGTGGGAAAGAGAGATAGATCCTTATCTAGGGCTACTAGGAAACAGGAAGTTCAGAGGCTGAAAAATACATGGGGCATTATTGTGCCTCTGTATGTATGTGTGTGTGTCTGTGTGTCTGTGTGTGTTTGTCCCGCTGGCTGTACGGTTGGGCCTCCATGTTCCTGTGTGAGTGTGTGTTATCATTCCTAGACCAGGGTGGATCTGCATTCCTCTCAGAGGGTTAAACGCAGTGTAGTCTGTGTTATCAGTGGCAGAGTGGCAGAAAAATGCCTCCTTGTGGCTGATGTAAGATTTTGGATGGAGTCCAGCTGGGAGCAGAGCGCTGCCCTGCAGACTCCTCCAGTCTGTGGGACAGAGAGGGGCTGTGAGGAGGGGGGCACAGTGACCCTGGCAGGGTGCTCCAGGCTGAGGACTTGGACTGGGACTGGGACGGTAGGGGTACAGTGATCCCTGCAGGCTCCTCTTGGCTGTGGGCTGGGACAGATAGAGGCAGGGAGGGGGACAGTGAGAGGCTTCTCTTGGCTGTGGATTGGGACAGATGGAGTGGGTGGAGGGGGCTGCACAGTGGACCCTGGCTGGGTGCTCCAGGCTGTGGACTGGGACTGGGACGTGGGAGAGGGGCACAGTGACCCCTGGCAGGGTGCTCCAGGCTGTGGGCTGGGACAGAGAGGGGCAGTGATGGAGGCATAGTGATCTCTGCAGACTCCTCCAGGACTGGGACAAAGGGGGGAGGGCAGTGATTGCTGGCAGGATGCTCCAGGCTGTGGGCTGGGACAGAGAGGAGCAGTGAAGATTACAGTGGACCCAAGCAGGCTGCTCCAGGCTGGACTGAGACACACAGTGTGGGATACAGGAGACCCTGACTGGCTGCTCCAGGCTGTGATAGGACAGTGAGGAGTTTAGGGTGCTCATTGTGTGTGAGAGCAATCGGAAACAGCCCTGTTCAGTGCCACTGTATGCCACCCTGGATGCCACCAGGATGATGCAAGAGCACAGCAAGCCAAAGCTGGCGTCACATCAGCTCGACACAGTGCGCATGTCTGTGTGCCACTGTGCGTGAGAATTAGTCTGTGCCTGTGTGCACGTGTGAACATGTATCTGTGTGTTTGTGCGTGTGTATGTGTCTGTGAATGTAGTGTGTGGGTGTTTGTGTGTGTATGCATATGTGTTTTAGGTGTCCATTTTTATGTGTGTGTCTGTGTGTATTGGAATGGGTCAGGAGTACAGTCTGGAGGTGCACCACCTTATTCCAGCTTGTTGCTGGAATTGCAAGTAAATTATGAAGTGCGTAAACCTTCATCCCCTGCTCCACACACACACACACACACAGCGGGCTGTGAAAGCTGCAGACTTCTGGAATGTTCTTCCTATCCAGCACCGGGTCAGATTCAGGTGCCGGGCCTTACAACAAAGCTAAAAATATCCTCCCCTCCATCTGCACTGCCCTCTCCTCTCTCCGGCATTAAACTCCCACCCCCTGGTCTAACCCCCACCCTCCCACCATTCCCTCAGCTCAGCCCTGTTCACAGCACGTCTATTGAACTCGGCACACTGCCACCATTGCTTGTTTACAGTGGAGGGCCGCCAAGTGTTGCCTTAACCCCATGTTAGTTACAGTTTGTTTGTACAGTACATGGCACATTCTTAGCACAGAGACCCCCCAGGTTAGGATTTCAGTAACAGACCACAAATGAAAACAGCGTTTAACAGAATTAATACATTACGTATTCGCAGTGGATCTGTAACACCTAACTGGAGCAGCTATTGTTGTATCTCCGGCGTGTTGAAGCCGCAGCCATCTGACTGCTCTGGTTTAGTCCTGCACGGAGCAGCAGGGAAACATTGCAAGTGGCAGAGGATTTGAAACCCCAGCGTTCCTGGGAATTTGGCGGCTCTGTATGTTCTGTGTCAGAAGGGCTGCTAATGCATGCAGCGTGCATCTCTGCCAGCTTCCCATATTTCTCACGCTTCATTTAGTACGCCTGCCATAAAAGGAGGAATTTTCACCGTGGTGTAATTACACCACCACCAGGAATCATCTGGAATGTTTTGGTAATTGCAAAATTAATGTGCATTTAGTCACCTTTTAAGAGCCGTGTAGCATTATCAGATCAGTGTGACTTGGCTGAGCACACTAGTAACTTCCCTCATGCGTGTATGCATACACCATGGCTGAGCTGCTCGTGCCCAGTTCTGTCTTCACTCATCCCCATTGAGTGATAACATGACTGTTGATGTTGAATACTTGGTGTGCTGAACTCCGTTCCCTTATGCTAAGAAAACAAGTCGATTTTGTAGCAACTCACAGAAAAGAAAAATCTTTTGAATTTATGGATTAATCTGAAACAATTTTGTAAAGTGTCAACTGAGTCTTTCATCATGATTTCTGATGAGTTGTACTTTTAAGCTGATTTTAAGGTGGTCAGATGAAGAGCAGAGATGCAGAGGCCAGCTGTGTTTATTCTACTGTTCGTGCTACACATTTTTGTGTGGCCTAGACTGAAAGGTCAAGCCTGGTCAGGTGATTCAAGGGGGGTCAATCGAGGGGCTCTGGAGCAAGGACAGTGTCACTGAAGAATGTTCTCGGGCAAGAGAGGGAACACTGGGAGAAATTAGGGGGAATATCTGTTTGGACATGAACAACGAGCGAGGAGAACCTTACTGTTTACATGTGCATTCCATTTATTCACGTCACTTATTTGCTCAGCAAACAGCCTTTTCCATGGCAACCAGCATTTCGCATGTTACTCATTTATACAGACGGATATTAAGTGAAGTGCAGCTCAGGTTAAGGACTTTGCTCTTGGGTACTGCAGAAGCTCTAATCTTAATGCTGCAAGACCACCCCCACTTCACCACGCTGCCGCCTTGGACATGCGCATCTACATGAAGACGAAGGGCTGGAGCAGGCTCCACTCCTACTAATGACCAAGTTTGTTTTTCTCATAACAAACAACAGCTTTAACCCTCACCTGAGACAATATATAGAGTCTGCAGTGAAGTACATGGGCTTGGAACACAGGTCAGTGGTTCAAGTCTTTCAGGTAGGGTATTGCCCTTGAGCAAAGCTACCTGAATTGCTTCAGTAATATCCAGGTGTGTAGAGTTTTGGTTAAGGGTTGGTACGTTTTATTGACGATCAGAGATGAGGGATTGACATACACTCATGGTTGAGAAATGTACTCTGGAAGTCTAATATTATACCAGAGCTGAAAACATCCCCTCACCTTCCCCTGCCCTCTGTGAGTATGAAGGCTATTTGTGAGACGGGCTTGATGAGGGTCAGGTTTCGGAGGGTGAGAGGTTGAAAAACATGGGGGAGGCTGGGCAAGGGGTCACAGATGGTTCTGGAAGTGTCCATCAAGAAAGGAAAAATCTTCGGAGCTCTGACTTTGAAGAGGGATAGCATTACCTACCCGCTACGCGCGTGTGTCTGAGTCACACGCACCGTGTGTCAGAATGTCTTCTCTCTGCCCTCTTCTCCGCGCTCATCGCACGGATTCATGGCCTGGTGGGAAGGGGGCCGTAACACCCCCCTTCTCTGCTTGAGGCCCTCCCTGACTTCACCACGGCTCAGCCGAGTGTGGACGCCAGTGTGAGAGCCTGGCTCTAATCGACTGAAACACACAGGCATTGGTGTGACTGACATTTAGATGAAGATTTAGCAGAGGAGTTTTCTGACGGCCCCTACGCAATTACATGTAATCAAGCTTTGCCGAGATGATTTTTCCAAAAAAAAAAAAATCCCTCAATGTGCCCTCCCTTCGTGAGTCAGCTCGTTCCAGCCTCTTCCCGCTCCTCTGATCCAAACTTTTTCTGTTGTGATGGCTGCAGAGGGATGAGACAGCCACATTCTGATTATCAGTTGCGATCCCTTCAACTGACTGCAAAGCCAAGACAATGAAATCCACTCTGCTTGGCGGTGGCATATACCCCCTTTGTATAGCTACTGTCAATCAATAGCATAAACAGTTTTCGTTTGGAGGATGTGTACTTTTGTTCTTTGTGCTCACGAGGCTCATGAGAGAGAGCGTCTGTCACCACTCTGATTTTCCCTCTCTGCTCTGAGGAAATGAGGGCAGGCTGGGGATTGAGTGTGGAGCAGACTCAGTGATTGTTTTTGCGCACAAAGTACAACAGTGTTATAAAAGGAACTAGCCACCTATTGTCAAAGAACATCAACAGTACATAGTGATAACAAAATCTTAGAGTAAAATAGCAGATGCACATGAAATAATTACAGATGCAAAGTGAAGTCAAAGCAATGATAAGGAAAAATATTTCCTGCACTCCACCCATGCGGTTGAATGTAACATTTTATTGCGCAATCACAGATGCGGCAAAGACGTGTGTGGTCAGAACGCTGCCTTCATGATCGTGCAGTAAATCATTACATCCAGGGGTAACCACAAGTGTATGAGTTCCGTTTTTCCCTATCAAGAAAAAACAACAAGAGCAGTGTTAGATCTCTGCCTTATCTTTTTGGCTTCACTATATTTTATTTTTATACAGTACCCCATCCAGAGATTACTAGTTTCCTCAGAAGGAAGGGTGTGATTATGCCTGTGTGTGTCCATTCAGGGGAATGGGGAGATGGAAGTGGTCCCACTGCTCATTGTGCCCACTGCCCTCTGAGGTCTCATGGCTGGAGCCCTAGCTCCTCAGCAGGCAGACATCACAGATCAGAACCAGGACTTCACTGCCATGCTGGAGTTGTGATTGGCTACAGTTTGAGAAGCAAGGGAAGCCATGACATTGTCAGGAGTCTCCAAGCAGGGCAGTGTTGTTATTGGCTACAGGTTCAGAGCAAGGGCAAAGCTATGACATCATCACAAGGTTCTAATTGGACCATCACTCTGATTTGCTGCAAGTTAGGAACCAGTGGAAAGCTACCCAATTCTCACAAGTGTTCTTTTAAGGCAAGTCTTCTGATTGGCTAACAAGTTAAACTGGCATGACCAATAAAACAGGACAAGAAACTTGGTGGTGAATATTGAGAACAGCATTAGGTTCCAGTGGCATTCAAGCATTCAAACAAATGACAGTGCATTGCTCTCAACTTTTCTTCACATATTTTTAAGTTTTTATACCTGCACAATATACTTTTAGTGACTATTGAACTCATGTTAGTCTGTTGGAAAACTGTTTTTGTGTGTAATGTTTATATGCGTATTCCCGTTTGTTAGCCTATATCATTGTAGCTCATTGAAATAAAATTGTATGCCTCTCTCTCAAACATTATTGTATTGTACGGTACTTTAGAAACAGTATTGTCTGTTAAATAAAGAAAAATGAAGAATGTTGGATGTGACATTAGCAGTTGGTATCCATCCAGCAGAGAACAGTCATTTGCCATTTTCTTCCATAGAGGTGCATGGATATTGTGCATGACTATGCTCACCACCTGCTGAGCAGTGCAAGTGTCCAGCAATGGTACAGGGTATGGAGTGGCGTGAATGCAGATTTCACACAAAACCATTAGCAATGGGTTATTTGTAAGCGGACATGCAATTCAGCCCTCTGAAAGAGCTCTAATGGCAGTGCCCTTTTGTAGATATTGCCCTACAACGGTGGCTTTGAACAGGTCTGGGGTGAGGGACAGCATTAAATCAGATGCCTGTTTTCAAGGCAAAAAGGGGCCCATGTGACAGTGCTGATGGATGAGCTCTAATTAAGCCAAACGATACCATTAATATTTTAATCCTTTTTGCGGCATCCCAACCCCTTTGCGCCGTTTGCTTTAATTATAAGAGAAAGCCAATCTCTTTGTGTCCGTATTTGTGTGTCCCCAGCCGCCGTGTTCAGAGATGACTCCTCATCAATCTTTCAGCCGAGCCCCCCCACCCCGGTTCCTAACACCTCCCCTCCACTGTTCTCGCTGAGTAATTCATGCATCTTTTCAGAAGCAAACTCAGGCCGCTGCCAGCATTACAAACACACAGTCACTAACACGCCTCCCCTCAACAAAATCAAACGCACCGGAATGCATTGAAACTAATGCGCCTTCCTTTAAAAAATTAAATGTACTGCGATGCATTGAAAACAACATACTTTATTAGGATATTGTCCTTTCCACTCTATGGGGAAATGTAATACAAATAGCAGCAGTTTTCAGAGATTGAAATATACTTTTTATAATATACAATAGCATTGCTGTGAAATAGATTTGTTATCACATTTTCCAAAAAGTCCTTTTATTTGCATTGCAGCATTTTACTCCTCTAAGGTCTGTGCTTCCGCTCCCCCTCCACTGTTGGTATAAGCACAGCAGAATTGCATTGCCTTGGCCCAGATTTCACAATTCACGTTACTGAAAGAGTAATCAGGCCATCCCTTTGGTGAATGACTCTTCCAGGTGTACAGCCACAATTAATTTAATAGACACTGAAAGGCGTTCCCTCCTCCTTTAAAGAGTGGCCAGACCATAATGAGGCAAGGTGGAGAGAGAGAGAGAGGTGAGAGAGTGCGTGATCTCCTGTAGCATGGCAAATGGCAGGTGCAGGGGGCAGCCATGACATGCCCACGTCTCAGCCGGGGGGGAGACAACCCTGGCAGAGAGGAGCTCCAGCAGTAAACCCTGTTTGTTGATAACAGTGTGACGTTAATGGTGATTGGTGGATACTCTATGCCTCTGGGTATCATGTCATCATCAGTGTCGATACTGTGATTGGTGGAGCTGCTCTCTCTTAAGGAGGTGGTCGTGGTAGGCCTAGAATAAAAAAAACCCCAAAAAAACCTAGAAAAAAAGATCTGAAATCCCACCCCGTATAGCAGTGAAGTCCCCTTTCAGAGATTCTCCTGGTATACATGTACATTCTGCAGTTATACCATGTGTTTTTTCTGTCATTTCTGCAAGCCACTTCTGTTAAAGACAGCGCAGTCACAAAATCCAGGCTGCACACCAACGACCGCATTGTAGCCTTGGTGGAAAGCCACTTCGACCAGACCCAAGACCACTATTGCGTCATTGCGTCTCGAACTACAAGCAGGTCTCTCATCGCGGTGAGCGGCGGGACGTTCTGGAGTCTGGAACGCGCTCGCAAAGCCGTCATGGGGAACGCGTCGCGTCAGCCCCCGCCGTAACAGGTCGGAGAGGGGAAGGTCGCGCATTCATCAAGTGCTCATTAGGCGAGCCAAACTGTTTGGTAATGCAAGGCCGGCCTCTAATGAGGGCCTGCTGTATCATTTTCACGGCAGGGAAAGGGCACTGACAGCACCGCTGGGCCAGACCGTTCAAAGCCTTCCCCTCCTCTCCAGACCTCTTTACAGGGAGGGGGCCGCAGTCTAACAGCTCATAAACCTTCAAGGTAGAGGATAATGATGTTGTTTTTGTTTTGTTTTTCCTCCCCTCTCCTTCCATTTATTTGAATTGATAAGTTGTTCCAGCTTCTCTTCTCGTTTCTCGGGGCTAGAGTTTTAGATATCAGATTGTAATTGCTCATAGCTAAAGTGGCTCGTTTTCTTCCTTGAATTCTAAGCATGTCAATAGAATTAACGTGCACAAAGCCCTGGGTTTGGAGAGCCATTTTAAAAAGCGTTTTAATATTGTAATTGTACACTACCGTTGTTTTTTTCCCAGGCTTGTCGGAGGCCTTTTTTCTGCTCAGTAACTTTGTGTTGTTTGGATGGTAAGCAGGAGGCTTTGCAGGGGTCAGTCCTAATTAAGATAACCATCACAGCTGCAATGATGGGATTACAAAAAAATGCTCTGCAGTAAAAACAATTATGACAATTACCATTCTAAAAGTACCACAAGCACCTACACACTCATCTGTTTGTTGATCATATTCTTTAACATCCAAATAGTCTGCCTGTATCCTGTATTAGCATCCCTCTCTCAGTTTCTATACCCATGGGTAATGAGTGAGCTTTGCGCTACCTGCCGTGCATTAACGACTCAAGATAAGCTGTCATTGTCTTTAGATCAGGGGTTTCCCACTCATACCTGAGAAGGGCCTAGCACTATAAAACACCTGATTCACAAGAGCATACAATCAGGTGTTAATTCACAGGAGTTAATGTTTGGCTAGAACAACTTCCTGCATCCACCCTTCTCTGATAAGGTTAGGGACCTCAGCTTTAGACACCTGTGTTTTGAGTACTCTACCTGTTGTTCTGTACCACCCCAGCTCTCTTCTCTTAAAGGAAAAAGAGCAGGAGTACTGATCTAGGATAAGGATTTCCCAGCTTTACCCACTATCAGCTGAAAGCCAAAATTGATCCTAGATCAGCGCTCTTATCCTGAGACATTTTGTGAATGCAGCCCCTGATCTCCCCTGGGCTGTAGCTAAACTTCTCTCCCTCCACCCTGCCTAAGATAAGGAAAATTTTGGCAAAGGGGGGAGCTGGCTGCGCCTTGCAGCCCCAGCGCTGCAATGGCACTGAAATCAAATCTCCGGTTCAACTAGAATTACCCCCTCCTGTTAGGAAAACATGTCCCATTGTGAATGCTGATACGGCACTGCGGTCAATCCTACACCACAGGCAGGTTTTTTATTGAGCGCGGAGTTGGAATGCGTTATGAGCTGCTGGTGTTTTTGGGTGCCTAGTGCAGCCATCTGTCTGCAGAGTCGCCTTCCTGCGTTAATGAGTGAGATTACGCTCCGTGCTGCACACGAGAGGAAAAAGGGGTGTGTGTGTGTGTGTGTGTGAGTGAGTGTGTGTGTGTTCATCACAAACCTTTATCATTAGAGAGGGAACTTAATTAGCCAGGGATGTGGTGGCCAGGTTAGGAGGTTAGGTAAGGGAGGCACAGGGCATCACTGCTTACAGTGTGTCACCTGATTTTAATTATTACAGTTTGCATAATATTTTAATGAAGACATACTGGGAAAAGTTGATGGAGAGGTGTAGTGCTTAGCTTTTGCCTTTAGGGGTGCATCCTACTCAGTTCCGTCCAAAAAGCACACCTCATGTTGCTGGCATTTATACAGTGTCTCGGCGTAGTAGTGCCAATCTAGAATCAGCTCTGGATTTGTGCTCAAAATGGATGACGGGGATTAGCATATGGACGGGGAAACATGATCCTTGGTCAGCACTTCTAACCTGAGATGCTTCATCAGTATGGGCCCCAGTGAATTTTGCAAGATGTTTGAAGACATTTCCACTTGCTTGCTATTGTTGTTAGTTCACACAGGAAGTTTTGCTTTTTTTGAACAGTTTGCACTCTGTGTGCATCGGTGTACAGTGTCAGTGTTGTATGCATTGGCAGGTGACAACACTGACACCAGCATGCCGTTCCCCTCTGTAGAGCCAATCTGTGAGGGGCAAAGGACTGAGGGCACTCTAGTTACTTTACAAAATAGATAGGATCCAGCCAAGCCATCCTTCTTTATGTATTGCTTTTTCTTAATTCAGACAGTGGGAAGGCTGAGAGGGTTACAGGGTGGAGGAGGCATGGGTAGAGGGGTCAGAGCCGGGACTTGAACCTCAGTTTTGTAGCGCTCAACATGTGGATGAGATGGCTGCTCAGCGAACTGGGGTATCCGGGTCTCCTGGTAAGATATATTTTAAATGATGCAGGGACTGGCTATACACAGAAGCCATGGCAAAGGGGTTGATCCCAGTCACTACTGTCTCTGTAGAGCTCTGGCCCATTGTGCAGTGGTCCATATTCCCCCTGGATCCTTCACAGGGTAGTTGGTTGGGTGCAAGGAGATTTGTTTTTTCTTTTGTGGGGGTTGGGGGTGCACTTGGAGGGGTTGAGCCAGTTCTGCCTCACTGGTATCTGACCCCATTTTACTTGGAGTCATAGGGTATCTGAAATACGTTTTCCCACCAAAGTGAATTTCAGCTCTGAGTATACTCTGCATTATGCCTCAAGTGGAAATTGGTTTCTCCACTCAGAAAGTAAGCCTGTGAAGGTAGACATGCTGCCCCTCAATCCAGCAGTGTGTGTGTGTGTGTGTATATATATATATATATTGTTCAGGGAAAGGTTATCCAAAGATTGTTTACCAGATGTATCTTCATTTCGCTCGCCTTATATGGGCAGCCAGTGCTGGCCTGTGTTATTTCAGAAATGTTTACATGGTCCCACCCCTGCTATATGAACGCCTCTGCCCCTCCCTGCTGTCATCAACCTCCACCTTCTGCTTCTGCCTTTCTACACCAGCAATTCATGGCCATCTTTCAGTTTATGGCATTTATGGCTTCGCCAACACTATTTTACTCAGAGCACACATTTGTGCTAATGTGGTGATTAATTAGATTGTGCACAGAATAATATGTGTGTATGCGTGGGTATCAATTAGTGTGTGTTTGAGTGTGGATGTTTGTACACTGTCTGCTAATGGTATTGCTAGAAGGCAAAGCTAGCTAACAACGTACATTCCCAGGTTTTTGTTGGAAGCAACTGTGTGAAGTTAGTGGTATATAATGTAAGACCCTGCAGTAAGATCTCTACTTTCAGAGTTGCTTATGAAAAGATGAAAATCTGTGTACATCTGATTATTTTACATCTATTATTTATGTTGACGGCTATAAATAGCAACGTTTTCAATGCAATTTGAAAAATGTTTCTCAGCTGCATTGCAAACTGTCACAGTCCTTGTGTAACAAAAGTGTCTCTGAGGACATGGATTTATCTGGGGTTTTAGGCCCAGTATAAAAGGGCGCACTTTTATTTGACAGTTACAAGATCAAAACATTTTCATCACAACTCTCTTTTATCTGGAACATTCCCCGGTTTCTCACCAGCCGTCCCATTGATGGTGCCAAACAATGTCACGAAGACAAAGAGGCGAATTTGTGTCCCAGATGGTGCATTGCGTTCCATATGAGGAGAACATTCTATGTGACGTTTTCAGAATTTAGCCTACACTTTGATGCATGACGACTTGCATGGCTTATGTTTTTATTCACTCTATTTATTTTATTCCACTAAGGATTTCACTCAAGCAATTCAAGAGAAGTGCCTTGTTCAGTGATACAACAGCATTGTTTTTACCTGATAATTGAACCTGCAACCTCAAAGTTACAAACATAGTTTCCTAACTGTTATGCTGCTGTGCTGAGATCAGCCCTACACGTGCCTCACATGTGACTAGCCCTGTGTGTGCTGGTGGATAGAACACTGGAACCACAGGCTCAAGGGCGGAATCTGGAATGGGCTTACTTCTGTTGTTCCCTCGAGTAAAGTTTACTTTAATTGTTGCTTTAAAAATCCAGCCGTATAAATGTTACTGAATGCACAGAATGTACAGCTGTACGCTTTTTTTGTGTCAGTCTGTGTGAAGGTATCTGCTGCACAGATAAATAATATAATTCTATGTAAATGAGTGCTTTAGAGGGGGACTGGGGTTTTGATCAGGGAGCTATCCACAGGGAAGCAGAGAAGAATGAGACAGCTTTTGCCGTGACCTTCATTAAATCAAGGTTATTGGAAAATAGGAGGATTGTTTTCATTCGGGAACTACATCTTTTATTTTGGGAAAAATTAGATTATCACATTCTTCACTGTGTAGAATGCATGGAAGGGACCATAAGTGAACAGAATATTGAATTCCAGAACTTTTTGTTTTGTCCTGATTTCTTGGATGAGGGTTTGAAGTAAGAAATATTTTGCTTGGCATCTTAGCCAGGAAGAATATATTCATCTGTTTAGGTGAAGAGAAATTTGAGTCAAAAAATACAAGAGTGTTATTTTGGATATGGTTTATGAATTTTCATTATGAGTGTGTTTCCTATAAGAACTTCTGCAGCCCTCAGCCCAGCTAAACAGATGCATTGGTAGGGGGGAATTCATAGTTCCCAGTGCTATGACCTCAATTTTCCACCAAACATACTGAGTGTCAATTATCTCAGTTATTTCCTAACTGCCTTTGAAATGATACAGGATGCCATTTCGATTCGTTACTTGTCTTTTTCTGCTCCATTAGGTCATACTGTATTTCTCATCCATCTACTCCTAATATGAACATTCCTTCTTGGCTTTGAACTGTTTTTCATAATTCACAACATATGATTTCCACATTATAGATGGAAATAAGCTTTTTAAAACTAGAGAAGGGCATAATTAAGACATTATTACAATCTGGCAGCAAAAACCTGTTTAAACAGTCCAAATTTCTGTGGCTGGGAGAAAAAGACGATTTCAACAAGCTTCTGATAAATATTTGTATTACCTTTTGTGCGTTTTGGATTTAGATTAACTCTTTTTAGGTCTGTTCAATGCTGTGTTGTCTGGAGAGGCCTTCTGGGAGCGAAGTCTCCATTTGATCCAGGGCCAGCCTGCCACTTCACAGTGAGGTGGATGTGTTTGTGTGGGTGCACTGACTGAACCAACATGAGGGCTTATAGAGATTACTATCTATCCAGAGGACTGCCCTGCAGGACCTCTGCAGCGCTAATGGAGAGGGACAGGATGACACGCTAACGAAATGTTTTTAATGGCGCTCTGATTAAGCCAACAGTGGAGGTGACTGGTGAGCTGGCCTGTCACCCACTGCCTTGGCACCTGTTACAGCTAAATAACCCCCACACCCCCACCCCCCCAACCCCCAGGTAAAATGACAAAAGCAGATTTAACAAAGGGGCCAAAGATGACAGAATACACCCAAGAACAACACTATCTTACGGCACTGGAGGTTATTTCAGGAAGCAGAATAAATGGAATCATCCTTTCACAGCAGGTTAAAGATGAAATGATTATACACTCTGAGTCCCTCCCCCAACCCCCCATACATCAAAATTGTATTTATGCTGGACTGTGAATATGTGCATGAGTGTTTGTGTGTGTGTTTGTGTGTATGCTGGACTGGACATATGTGCGTGCGTGTATGCCTTTGTCTGTGTGTGTTTTTGTGTATGTGTGTGAGATTACATATGAAACTATGATTATGTATATGTATGTGTAATTATATATACATGACCACATAATGTATATAAATGCATAATATGTTATATGTGGTCATATACATATGGTTGAATATAAATCTGCATCTGTGTTCAGGTAATGAAGTTAACACGAAAGTCGCAGGTGTTGCTTGTGTCCTGTCCCAGTGCACATGTGGCCCAGCTCTCAAATGCATCCTATGCAGTGCGTGACACATCAACTTCACATGGACGCAGACACAGAAAAACACTGCTGAGCCACGCACACAGCCGTTCGCTAATCCCACCCAAACCCTCTTTATTTTCCCCATGTCGCCACGCCAGCTTCTTGTGTACTTATTTTTCCAGTGCTGGACGCAGATGATGGTATTAATGCATCCATATGATGCAATGAAGACTTTGTTTTTCAGTTCAGTGGCTGTTCTCAGTTTATAAATGCAAAAAAAGAGATGGGGGGGGTTGACATGCAGGTGGACTCGGGCAATCTCTGTCCTATTGTGGACCACCTTTTCCTTTGCCCTCATCATTTCTGTTTGCCTTCAACTTTTCTGTGTAATTCAACTCCTGTATAATTCACTGGTGGAGAGGGGAAGCAACATGGAAATAAGATATAGTAGTTTATGTGAAGTCACCCTAAGCAACCAAAGAGACAGGCAGGCAGTGTATGGTGTCCATGCAGGGACAAATCTATAGTGGGGGATGTCGCTGTGGAGGCTCGGTGGTTGAGATGGCACATGCACAGTCCTGGGGATCCTTAGTGCTGATGATTGGAGATTTAAGACTCTCAGGCTAAGCCAATCAGTTGACTTCATAGCCATGCCTAGCAAAGGAGAACCAGCAGGCAGTTACATAACCCTGAGTCTCTGATCCTTCATTCTGATCCTATGTATGTAAAACTGCAATTAACAACTTCAAGCAGAATGATGTAGAAAGACATTTTTAAGACATCTCATTTTGTTTTTGTAATGTGTGTTTCTCTAAATTCACTTCTTGTTCTCCAGAAAGCTACTCTTTTTGTCAAAGTAAAATTTTCATTTCATGATTTAGAGGGATAAAGCCATGATTCACTGTTAATGGCATCGTTTGATTAAGCATGTGTTAGCATAAAAATCTCATCCAATCAAAGACTCATTAGATAGAATGTCCAGATGCTATATAGGCCCCTGTGGGTCATTGAAACAGACACACTTGATTAAACTCAAACATGACGCTTAGAGAATATGCATTCGTGGAGGTGCTATGGGTTAAGTTTTGCAAGCATTGCAGTCTGAATGGACAGCATTCTCCACAGCGACAAACATTTGAGAGGATTCGCAGATCACGAGCAGCGTCACATGAAGCAAATGATAAGAGTGCTGAAGAAATTGAATTTGCCATTTGAAAGAGTGCCTTGTACCAAGGACAGCACCATCATACATGGGACAAAATTACATTGCGCTGTTTATTTGCTTAGCAAACACCCTTACACAGGCTGACTTAGAGACTTGCACCTTTTTTTACATGGTTTTTGTTATGCACTGCAGGATATTGTTTCACCATTGCAGTTATGATAGCACAGGGGTAAAATAAATGTGGGTTATAATTTTTCTCCAAGTGAATTTTCACTTAAAAGAGCAGTAATAACAAGTAATTGATGCATGAATCTGTAGCAGGTCTACACTGATGTCTAGGGCCTTCTCCTCTAACAAGCGTTTACCAGAGGCATTTATCCAAAACAAATTACACAGTTCACATTCACACTCCATTTATACAACTGGATATTTTCTGAAGCATTCAGGTAAGCTTGCTCAAGGGCAGACTGGCAGCACTGCTCATGGGAATCAAACCTGCAGCCCCTGAATCAGAGGGCCAGTTCCCTACCCATTATATGATACTTTACATGCCTTAGTAAGGACTCCACCAGGACCCTGGATAATGATGATGTAGTGCAGGTCTCCTGTCGTGGAATGGCTGTTGTTAGCTCCTCACTGTGCCCTACTAACGCAGATGACCAGTGCCAACAGGGGACATGGGAGTTGAGGATTTAAATATCTGAACGGATGGAGGTAAAGGAGCGGGGCATCAAGTCTTTATAATGAAACAGCCCCTTCCCTGTTAGACGATGCCCACCCCACAACCTCCCCCCGACATGATTACCGTGCTTTGTGGGTGCAGTTTCCGGATCTAGAAGGAACCGCCTGAAACCTGGTTCTCTCACCCACGGCACTTAATTAATTCCCAGAACACTCTGTCCAATTATGCAGCCCCTGAAAGAGTGTAAAAGGTACCCGCACATATACTCTTTACAGACAAAAGAGAAAAATGGTGAGGAATCAGGGCAGGAGGGAGAAATTTTCTCCGTCGTGACATTCATAAGCTTTGTACTGCCATTAAGATGAACAATACAGAGTGCTGCTGAAAGACTAGGGGCCTTGATGTGCATGAATTTTAGGCATTGATTAGATGGAGCTCTGAGACAGTGAAAGTGCAGTGTGTTCTGTTCTCTCTCCCACAGCTAATGTTTTATCTCTATATTTAAATAACTTCTCCAAGGTTTGAGGGCTTAGTAGTGTTTTTTTTTCCTGTTTATTATTTCTGAAAATAAACTAATTTATGCCAGCCTGTACTTTTTTTTTTTTGTTATGCCTGCATTGAATGAGACCAATTGTGTTTGGAAATGTATTTTTAGTTTTTGCTTGCAGACATTCATATTCACCACAAATTAGAATAGAAATATAATTTAGTATGGTTTGGCCTAGCAGTTTGGCTGTATGCGACATATTGATGTGTTTGCACCCACTTAAAGAACTATTCATAATCAAACAAACCAAAAATTGTGATTCCAGCACATTCTGGCACCATTCTTAATGCTTTATGTGAGCTGTAGCCATGACTGAGCACCTGCTAGCAGATTATTGGTTTGGCCACAGAGTTTTAAAAACGTCCCTCAACGCCTGCTGACTCCAGGATACTGCAGATTGCTTGATTATGATTCTCTGCATGCAATTACAAATTTCTGACTTTTCCAACATCTCTCCAGGCCAGTGGGTAACACCAGCAGTATTCAGTAATAAGGGTGTGGGTATGTGCGGTTTGGAACCCTTTTTAGCGTAATAAAGTAGAATGTGGCCCTCCAGAGGAAAAAAAATAGCCTAAGAGTGACACGAAGGCAGAGAAATGAGAAAAAGGAAAATGGACAGAAATGAGGTGGAGTGTAAAAGAGTAGAGGGATGTGAGGAAGGTGAGCTGTGGTGAAGAGAGAGAGAGAAAGAGAGAGAGACCTTATTAATTCCAAAGGGGGGTTGAGTAATGAGGTGCTCCATGATTTCTCCCCCTCCCTGACTTTCTCTGCACCGTCCCTCATCGATCTGCTTCAGGGCTCTTTGTTCAGTCGAGGCTTTTCTGTCGGGGTGTAAAGGTTACCTGCGCATGTACCTGAAGTGCAATGTCACCCATCTGTTACATAAACACATGTGATGATAATAACAAGGGAACACTTTGTTGCAGCTGTAATTACCGTTTTCTTTGGGGGTGCTCTTTCATGCCAGTCATCAGTCCACTCTAGACTGCGTTTCACAGTCTGTTTGCTGTTGTGATACATTGAAGCCTTGTGTGTTTTTGTGCTTGTCAGGGAATGAGTGAGTATGTATGCATACATGTGGATATTGTTTTAGTGCATGTATGTCTTTTTCCTGATATTTTGTGTGTGTGTGTGTGTGTGTGTGTGTGTGTGTGTGTGTGTTTGTTTGTGTGAGTTAGAGAGAGAAAGAGTGTGTGTGTGTGTGAGAGAGAGAGAGAGAGAGAGAGATCAACAAAGAGATTGTGTGAGAATAGGAGAAGGAGAGCGCATGAGAGAGTATGATAAGTTACAGTACTGTACCCCCCTGCCTGACTCTGCCCTCAGGGAGATCCAAAGCATTCAGTCATACTCTACAGCGCTGCATTTGCATACTGTAATAGTGTAAAATACATAATGTCACTCCGTGTGTGTTTTTTTTATACTAAGGCTGCTTACAAATCACAGTGCATTCAGCCACTGTGAAGAGCTGGAGGAGAAAGCCATTCTGTGGTAAAACATTGGGCATGCCAGTGATTGATATGCAGGCTGTGACTCTGTAGACAAACAATGGACACTTTTCAATATGTTGTTCAGTCCAAAAAGAGGAGAAGAAATAATATTGTTAGAGCTCAAAACACACTGCTCAATCTGTCAAAAATATTGGAAAGTGGAAGCCGCTTCCTTGACAGTAAAAATCTTGTTCTCGGATAGTTTAAAATCCGAGCCCAACCAGCCGTGAGCCTTAACAAGCATCTAGCCCCTTGAATGTGTTATGAGAGACAAAAAAAAAAAATCCAACGAGACCCTGCTTGACCCACACAGACCTTTCGCAGTCTGCGCACGCTCACTCTGGCCGCCAGTCCAACTGCGCAGATCCTGCAGCTGAGACGCTGGCCCTTGGACAACAGCACGCCTGATTTTTTCTCTCTCTCTCTCTCTCTCTCTCTCAGAGCGGCACGCTGAGAAAGAGCCATGCTCCTCCCCCGCCACTCAAGAGCTGATGACCAGGCTGGGCTTCTTGCTTGGAGAAGGGGTCCCAGGATCAGCTCGCATATCTATGGAAGACAAGAATGAAAAGAAGGTATTCTGTTTTCCCCCCTCCCTCTCTCCTTCTCTCCCTCTCCACAGCTGCCGCAGCGCTTGAGCGAGGGAGAGAGAAAAGGGGCGTGTGAGAGAATAAAGGATGCTTTCTGCCGCCGCCCGCCTGTTCTCTCTCCTCACCGCCTCTCTCCTTCAGACGAGGACTCAAGTCCCGTTGCCGCGGGAATCGAGCTAATTGCGTGTCGGAGGGGGTAACCTTTTTCAGACTTTGAACCCTTTTTCAGACTTTTTCTGTTTTTTTTTAATGCATTTATGTTTGTAGAGTGAAGGATTTCTGTTTGCTTCAGACTTTTTCTGTTTTTTTTTTTTTTTTTGACTATGCATGTCCTATTTGAGTCGCAGAAACTTGTCTGCTGTTACAGCGCAACCATTCTAGATTGTAATTTGAGTGTATCAGCGTCAGTCCAGAAATAGACAAGAGTTATGTTAAGTCTCCACTCAGTTTGTTTGGCGTTCATAATTAGTCTGGTGGTTTGAACAAAGCAGACGACTCTTGGATTTTGGCTGCACAGATGCAAGGCTTTGCCATACTGGATTGTGGGATATCTGTGAATTGAGTTGCTCATAACAAGTGTAAGTGTTTAGGGTGCAAATGCAGGTATATGTGTCATTTTGATCATTTTTAATATGAGGTGTCCAAGGGTTAACTGAACTAGAGTTACAGTTGTTATATTGCATAGTTTTCTATATTAATATCTTTCCTGTGAAAGTTAAATAACAGATAAAAGTTTTTTTTTTTATAGCTGAGGCAAACAAGCTTCTAGTCTAGATCTGCCAGTTACATTGACATTATGTCACCTGCTGTTCATATTGAAAGATACCCGTTCATCTTATTTTTCAATAAAGTGGTTTGAATGTTGGCTTAGCATTTTCTGTCCTTTGAACCACACAGTATAATCTATACCATGAATCAATGCTACATTATAGTATTGCTGTGTAAGTAGTATCCAAAATGCAAGTAAGAGCAGGTTGGAGCAGGGCTTGGGAGTTTAACCAGGCTATTCTGGGTTCAATTCCCAGATCAAAGGTCGTCAGCTGGACCACAATCCAGACATGTAAATGATGATTGTGTAGACTGTTAACAGTCAGCTAAGATAGTGCCAGGTGTGGTGAATGCTGCAGTGCTGGAATGCAGGTGGCTCCTGAGCACTTCACCTGTGTCTGGGTCATGTTAGCATTAGCGGCAAGCCGCCCCTGCAGACAGGTGAGTCAGGCAGCCTTGAGGAGGAGGAAGGTCAGGAGCTTCCGGAATCTGATGAAGGCTTTCAGCCTCAGGGTCTTTGGTCACAATCTGTTGGCAGACTGTGGCGCTCTTTCTCAGGGGACATTGCATCTGGTACACCACTACCCCTAGTTACACCACACTCTCTCCCTGACCTATATAGCACATAGCAGAGAACAACAGGACATAGGACTGCAGAGTATAGCACAGGGACAATAGCACTTAGAGTGCTGTTCAGGAAGTCAGCAGGGGTCAAGGGTCATTTTGGTCCTTTCTGGACTTACAGATATTCGGCAATGTATTGTGAATGTTTTTTTTTAATCTGATGGAAAATATATTTCATAGGAGCATTTTTAAAATTATATTGCAACACATGAATTGACCTCAGTTGTTATATGTACAGTTGCATATTTACTCATATGGGTTGTTGCAGTAGCTATTCTGATCTTGATAATATATTTTATTTCATATGTACTTAATTGCAGAAATGACATTTGATGTCTGAATCTGTGGAGGGCATTGGGTTTTAAACCAAAGGGTAGGATGTCAGGGATAGCATTAAGGGGTATATCTTGGTTTTGATTCGTTGCAGTGAATCGGCTGTTTCTAAAACACAAGTCTGTTTACCAAGTACATTCTCACAGCTGGTCTCTGACTCACGGAAATGTGAAATGCAGATTAATTTGCCTAAGTACATGTTTTGCGTTATTAGGTTTGGTAAGTACTTTTCCAGCCGGACTGAAGTTGTAATTTAGATTCCTTCTCCTTCTTGAGTTCAATAAAAAAGCTATCATTTTACAAAATAAAGAGAATATTTAACAGGGATATTTTGTTTTTTTAATTTTTTATTTTAGATTTTTTTCTATAATTTATCATATTTGGAGGGGAAGGAGAACAGATTTTAATCAAAAAGATGTAAGGCTGGCCTTATTGCACAGGAAGTCTTTGAAGTCAGACAAGGGAAAATGTATTTAAAAAAAATAACCAAGTTAATTAGATGCGGCTCTTTGTGAGACAGTATTGTGATGAATGGTTCAAGAACGGAATGCTGTTTAGGTATTCTCAAAAGATGTCTAATTTTAGAACGTCCCTGTCTTTTGTAACCCCCCCCCTCCCCTCCCGCCCTTCGCAGTGTACTGTAACCAGCCAAGGCATCAGCCCATGCTCCACACTGACCAGCAGCACCGCCTCCCCCAGCACAGACAGCCCCTGCTCCACCCTCAACAGCAGCTGCGCCGGCCGGCCGCCGCCCAGCCACTCCAGCCCCTGTGGGACCATCACCAGTCCTAGCTCCACGCTCGAGAGCAAGGACAGCGGGATCATAGGTGAGACTGATGCCCCGTCTTCAAACGCACATGTGCTCTCTTTTACCTCATCCTCTCCACTGTACCTTCAGTATCATACCATTCACCCTGCCCTCCACTCTGTTGCCTTAGCAATATACCATTCACCCTATATGTCCTATATGCTGTATGCTCAGTGTTACAGCCATTGATACTTTATCTCTGGTATATCACCCTCTCCTCCTGTACATTTAGTACTATACCATTTACCCTTTTCTCTACGTTGCACCTTCAATATTATACCATTCACCCTTTCATAAATTGCAGTATTCCATTTCCTCAGTGCCTACACTAAAATCTATTCACCTTATCCTCAATACTCATTCTATGCTCAAAACCTCCACCATTGAACCATTCAACCTATCATTACTACATCCTATGATCTATTCACCCTGTCATTGATGTTTTCAGTGATATTATTCAACATGCCCTACTCTCGGTTCATTCTATTCTCTACACCTCCAGTGTTCCCCAGTTTACCCTAGCCCCATAGATCCAATACCCTACATTTGTGCTTGTATCGCACCATTCACTCAGTGCACAATAGAGGCGCTCTACTGTCCATTATCTTGCCATAAATCCCTCCTGTATCCTGCATTCACTTTGTTAGCCATAGCTCTAGTATCCTCCATTCCATGTGTCCTCAGAACATTTAGTATTGCACCCATTTGCCATTTCCTCAGAGCCTACAGTATTTTACCTTTAATCCTATGTACAGCATACTTTTCACTATACCCTTATCTTTCCATCCTGTCTTCAGTGCCTTCAGTGCCGTTTCTGAACTTCTCATTCTTCAGCACCTTCCATGTCCTATCATTAACCCTGTCCTCAATACTTCCAGTATTTCAGAGTAAAACCTCTCTAAAGTACATGCTGTACACACAGCGTACCCTGAGCCTGAAATAGATGTACAGTGGTTTTTCTATGTTTATTGTCTCCTCATTCCTCTGCAGCTTTACGCAGCTCTGCGTTTCCTCTGAGCATTGTGCACAAGTAGTCGTTTTTTCAGGGGGTCCATAGTCTTGGCTGGTCTGGAAGTGTGCTGCCTGCTTCTCAAAGCCAGCCCTAAGTGGTATTTGTTAGCATGGAACGGTGGTGAGTGCGCAGCAGTTGTGACAGTACAGCTGCTGGTATAACAGGGCTTTGGGAGATTTGGGGATTTATAGATTCTGACAGAAAGAAGAGTTAATGCAGTGTTAATCCCTGTGTTCTTAGCCAAAAAGTTCCAGTCAGTGTAAAAACATGAAAGTAATTTCAGCTCTGCTGTAACACTAACAATTTAAAATAGGTGTTTTTATAAATCAGATCATGTTGTTTTGTCTAGTAATCAGTCTTTGTTTAGGACTATCTGTCTAAGTCAATGTTCAACACTATTTTTTCCCCACTAAACCATAATGATGCTGTATTCATTTTAGCTCCTTCCTGATTACATTTTGTTCTGACTGAATAGATTTCTGCAAGTAAAATAAAAAAAAATGCATCTTTTGACTGTGAACTGCCTGGCCTCATCAGTGTATTCTCTCTGTCTGCAGTCTGAATACATACTCTCATGGTGATTGTAGGTGTGTTGATAGAATCTCAGGAAGCAGCTTCAAGAAAGCCCTTCCATCAAGCTTTGCTTTTCCAGCATCGAAACCCTGCGCTGTTGACATAATTAATAATTGTGACTCATATTCCTGCCCGCCAGAGCTGTATTAGAGCTGCTCAATAATTCATGGCGGCTCAGATATTTTATCCACGATAGTAAACCAACACGGTTTTTGTTTTATTTTTTTTATTTTTCCTAAATCTGCTCACTGACCAGGATCAGTAGAGGGGGATGTCCTATTTCAGGTCAGGGGACCCACTCTTTTCCCATAGAAATCAATACTCTGTCTCCCATTGCACTCCTTACATTCAGCATCCAAACTGCAAACATTCTTTTTGCAAGCGTAAGCCTTGCTCTGAAATGGTCAGGAACATTTCCCTTGTGGAAATTGCTCCAATTTTGGGGTTATTTAAAGGGAGAGAGCAGTGCTGCTTTGAGTGAGACTGATTGGAGCAATGATTAATGTTGTCATGATTTTAAAGTCAAAGAAATCAAGAGAGGTTTTTTTATTTTTTTTTACATAAATTGTACTTAGTCTGTTATATAGACTGAAGGTAGCACTACCTTTTGAGTTATCTTAAATGCAGTCCTAGGTACAGTAAGTATCAATTTGCCTACCTTACAATAACTGCCTATAAATATTATATATAAAATATTGTATGTGTATGTAAAGATATACAACAACACAGCTCACTATATGTATGCAATATATATAGTAGTTTGTTGTTTTCTAGGGGAAGTGGACCTGCTATTGACACATTGATGTTTTTGGAAATATTAGATATTAGAGATAATGCAATACATTACTATTGTTACAAAACAAAGATTGTCTGTTTAACATGTCTAGGAAGCAAAATGGTAGTAAGCGTGATTTTCCATGGGATTTTATGTTGTGTTTTTGTCACTAACAGCATGTCTGTGTAGTGGCTTTTGCCTTTTTTGTTAGCTTTGGCATTGTGGCCACAGGAGTCAGAATGCAAGTGGAAGGGATTAAAGGATTTGCTTTCATGTAAGCGAACACCTGTCCCAATTCTAAAAATGGAGATAGGATTTTTTGTACCCCTTTACCCCGATTTTACTCTCTAACCTCATGTTTAATATTTTTTTAATCTAAATATGTGGGATTTCTTGCTTTCACAGCCATAGATCGTTAGATTTAATCCCATTTGAAATTCTGTTTCTGTCTCGCCCCTTTGATGTTCTCGCTGGTAGACACTGAGTTTAATGCAGCAAATCAAAGCCGTCAATTAGCGATAGCCAATAGAATGGTGTTTCATGACCAAAGCCAGTCTATGCTGAATCACAGCGCTTAGGCGGAGGAAACGGATAGGTACAGTATTGAGTATTGCCTGATCCAGCGATCCCTATACTGTGGGCCTGAAGCTATGAGTTGAAAGAACTTGAGCTGTTTTATTCCTATGCTCATAAAAACATGCCTACTATATGCTCAGGTATTTTAATAGGATAAACACTACTCATTTTCCATGTTTGAACATGTATCAGGCTACATTTTAATAAGGTCACAGAGGAGGTCCTCACTCAGTAGGTGGACATAGGGCTTAGAAGGTTTGAGAATGATTGGTTTAATCTGCAGTTGTTTCACAGATTTTTTTTGTCTAAATAATACAAAAACAAATTCAAGACTAATCCTGTAAATTTGGTTTTTCTTGTTTTTATAGTGGTAGGTAGTTAAAGAGGTCAGAAAGAAAATAGGTAGGTTTTGCATCTAAGAAAAATAGCTAGCCTTCAGGATCACCCTGATAACTGGCCTCTTGGGGAATTATATTGTATTGGGCTAGGAGAGTTTCCAATCAATCACTAAATCAATCAAATAATCAATCAATCAGACTTTTTTTAATAGTGCTGTTTATGATCAGGCTGTTCACTCAGCCCAGTGACGACAGCAGATCTTAACATCAGTTTGGGCTGTTCAGGACAGGCTGTTTACAGAGAGCATATAGCAAAATCTGTAACTGTACACTACATCATTATAATACAGCTACAGTATCTGTGTAACTGTATTGTAAATTATTAGTATGTGGGTATAGAACTATGTAATAAGGCAGTAATACAGTAGTAGTTAATAATGCTAAGCTGAGAGCTATGTGTTTCTGGTCTGGCTGCAGCCACGATCACCAGCTCCTCGGAGAACGATGATCGCAGCGGCTCCAGCCTGGAGTGGAGTAAAGATGGGAGCCTGAGGGACAGCGGGCACCATGGCCTGGCGCACGTCGCGCGGACAGACGCCTGCTCTCCCGTGGCCGAGGAAGACCCGGCAGGGCCCGTCGAGGCCCACACCCCAGCCGGAGCGGCAGCGGCAGCCCCCCCTGCGGAAGGACCCCTCCCTTACCCAGCGCAAAGCTCCTCCAGCCTCATGATGCCACGCCCCAACTCCGTCGCAGGTGAGTACGCCAGCCTCGTTCTGGCTTCCTCCTCCCCTCACTCTGTGCAGACTGTTGGCGTGGGGCAGCAGCGCTGTAGATGGGTTAAGGACGGGTTAGAAGAGTTAAGGAACTTAGCTCTCAATGTGTATTCTTTCAGGGTTGAATCCCAGGTACGGCAATGCTAGTGTACCCTTGTGCTAAAATACCTAACCTGGCTTCAGTAAATTTTTAGCTCTAATTTATTATGATGGATGCAGCAGAGTGGTATGATAATGTGATAACATTACTCCTGAGAGTACATGTTTGAACCCAAGGTGGGGCATTGTTATTATGGAAGTAAATTACTTGATCTGAACAGCTTCAGTAAGTACCAAAGTCTTATAAATGGATAGTGTGCTAACTCTGCAAGTCTCCTCAAATAATTGATTTGGCTAAGCAAATATAATATAACATGTATTGAAACTTGCGGTGTGCTCTTGCAGTATTTATTTTTCACAGGTGTGTGTGTGTGTGTGTGTGTGTGTATTAGTGTCTGCACATCTCTTAATGAAATTTGCCTGATGGGTTACACCGCTTTTCATAAGTATCTGTGTGTGCTGTAGTATGCCATTAAAAGATGCAGGTCGACCCCCGATTCTGAGAATAATAACAGAGGCAATACGTCTGCATGCATGAGATGCAGAATCCCCCTGATCCGGGAATTGGGGAGGCGAGACTTAAGCATGCTCTATTTCGCACTGGTGGAGGCAGTGTTGTTGTTCTCAAACAAGGGAGATACTGAACAAACTCTCACAGGGCACACTGCCTATTTACATGTGCTGAGAGAGAAGGAGATGGTTATCTGGGGGCCAGACGCTGGTGCCTGTTTTCCTGGTCGGGGAAAGCGATATCGAAGGCAGCTGTTTCGGAGTCGTGCGTGCAGGGCTGGGGCTGGTCGCCGCCTCGGCGATCAGTTCCACATTCCTCAGGACCCAACTGGTGGGCTGCAGCTGGGTCGTCCTGACAGCTGTTTCGGAAGATCCCTCTCGCTCCATCGGCTCCTGACCTTGTCTCTGCTCTATTTTCCCTCTCATGCTTCCCAGCAGCCCTGCACACTGCCTGAGAAGATCCAGGCCCCCAAGTGCATAGTTTTAGCTGAGAGCTACAGAGCTATTTTAACACGTGGCCTCAGTGAGGCTGATGTTTTCAGGGGTTTTTTTTTGTGTCGAGAGACAGTTTTGAGAGAGTCGTCTGCTTAGTCACCAAGGATGAAGCCGTAACCATGCAGTCGCTATGGCATGGTTCAGAGAAAAGATTAATTTTGATTATAAAGGTGAAGCAGCAGTCAGTCTGGGAAGTGAAAGGCTTCTATTAACAGCAGTGCTCTTTCGTCATTTGTTTTTCTCTTGAGAATTCCAAACCCATGATGAAGGGACACAATCCTACGTGTAATTGGGTTTGTGAAAAAAATGTTTTTTTGTGATGGTGTGCCTCTATGTTAAGGCAGAGAGAGTTGAAGCACACGTATTTCATTGTATTTTTAATACACATGACAATAAAGTTGAACTGAACTGAACTGAATTCATCAAATATCATAAGAAAACAATGAGGACAACTCCCCAAACACCAAACTAGAAACCTCTTTTTTTTCTAGTCATGTGAAATTAATTTTTCACATACCTCTTGCTGTTAATTATGGCCTTCCTGCCTGGCATCTGTAAATATAGAAACAGGCAGTGACACAAAAGCCTGGGTTTTACATTTGACAGGATTTGGCACTGTTTAACCTTTTTAAAGGTTAGATGAAATGTTTCAGAGGAATCCTGGGTAGGTGCAAAAATGGGAAAAGATAACTATTTCCATTACCCATTATCTTTTTTATTCCATACCCATTATTTGTACCTCAAATAATCTATTTAAGATTATTTGAGGTACAAATATGAATTTTTTTATCATTTGTTATCTGTAAAATGTATTTGTCACCTTTAAGAAATATTCCGACTCATTGTCATTTTGAAAATACACTGTGTGTTTGTCTGTGTGTGCTTGTGTAGGTGCTGGGGGGTCTAGATTGGCTGTGTATGTTTGTGTTTGTGCATTTCATTATCATTAACATTGCATTCACATGTTAATTGACAGGGCACAAACTGTTTAGGTTTTGTTGTTAATAAATTAGCAAAGCACAACGCAGAAACAATTCAGGGCTGTAGCTCACTGAGCTCAGCAACCGTGTGAAGTGATTGTGTGGCCTCGTTTTGTGGGGAAGTTGGCATGATGATGTCATTGTTATGCAGTTTTGGTCCTGAGGACTTGGAGTGTCACACCTCTAATTTTATGGTTGGGTACAATGCCCTCTAAGCAAGATGGCCGCTTGCGTCAGCAGTCACGTTTCTAACCGGTATGGCTCGGAGGTAAAATGGATTTTATTATGCATGAAATTTGAAAAATGCTAGTTTGGACACTGGATTTCTGGCTCTTGCAACAGTGATATAAGGCTAACATTTTTATGTTGCTCTCCGGGGATATACACAGCAGAGATCAGAGTGTAGCCAAATTTTAAAGCGGAGAAACTTTAGTTGAAATGTTTTAAACTTGTCCTTTGGTTGGTGCATGGAGTTAAGGCTTCATGATGCAGCTGTGCGTTTGGCAGCTGGGAGCTGGAATTCCCGCTTTGCTATGTCCAGCTATGTCCAGAGGTCCTCATTTGCGGGGCAACAATTGGCTCTGCCTTGCCGTGGTAAGCAGGCAGTAAATACGCCAAACTAATCAGTCTTATTACTCTCTAGAAGCCTCCCCTGACTGGCTGTGAACCAAACATGTTTTGACTGCATATTCCTCTACCAGCATAGGCAACATGTGTTTGGTGTCGCACCTGCTGTGTGAAAAACAGCAGTGGCATAGGCACCACATGAGTCTTACAAAACTACCCCTTTAAATGTGTTTGAGCATTTTCTGTAATGATAGATTTCATCCAGCGTTCGGCAAACCTGTTCTTGATGAAAGGCATGGGGTAACATTAATTGAAATCATGCATCTTATTGAGTTATTAAAAGTTTGGTTTAGAGGAAACAAAACAATGCTCACCCCACCAGCTGTAATATGTATTATTTGTAACCTGTATGCCAGTATGTCGCTGTGCTGTCATGCGGCTCTACAGTTGCTTCAGGGCTAAGTGTCTGTATGCCACAGCAACAACCACTGAGTGTTCCATTGCCTCCCTAGTGCCATTGGCCTGTCTTTCTTTCAGTTGCGCATCTGATTGGCTGCAGGTGAGACAGGCAGTAGGCCAGGCCCCACCTAAGAGCAATCGCTTGACTGACACATGTCAGAGAACTAAATGTCATCGTTGCACTATAGCAGAACCTTGCTTTTGTGGTCTTTTGTGAGCGGTTCTTCAAGTCCTTTGTTACGCAGCTTGGCAGGTTCATATCTGGGGTAAACCCAAAAGCCATGAATAAAACCTTTTACCTTTAAACCGGGACTGTTGAACTCCAGTGATGGAGGGTCTCTGTGTCTGCAGGGTTTTGTAGTTGATTTTCTGTCAGTCACCAGTTTCAGCCTTGACAATTAGGTGTGTGGACTCATTAGCCAATCAGTGACCGAAAATAAGCATGTAAGTGTTGAAAGACACCAAAAACCAGAAGGCATTGTAGCCCTCCAGTACCACAGCCTGACATCCCTGATTAAAAATGAAACTGTGCTTTTTGCAGTATAGGCCTGTGATGTGTATAGAATACCACTAAATAGTCTTTGATCCTTTCCTGTCACTGATTCCGTCCAGTTTTCTGACCCCAAACCTGACAGATGCATATTTCTGCTATAAACCTCTCAGGATTTTGTTTTCTTTATTTTTTTTTCCTTTTGATCATTTCAATCAAAATGACGCTGGACAAAAAAAAAAGAAGTCTTGTGAGAATATGATGAGAACCAGTTTGGCACTGAGCTGCCGATGAGACAAAAGCAGCAGCCCGAGCAGAAGCCGTGACCCCTGTAAGTGATATTGTGTGGAATAGACTTGTGCTGACTTTTTATATCCCTCTGCACATATTTGTGAAAAACAAAGGGTTCTTTTCTCATTGGCTGAGCGGCTGTGGATCTTGCACCTGCCTCATGCCACTCAACCAGCAGGGCCGGCGTCACCATAGCCCGCTCAGGAAACCGTCACGTGAAACGGGGGGTTGAGAGCGTAACCACGCTGTTCACAAGTGTGCTTTTTCGGAATGGCGCTGATTACAGGAGGCGCCGTAACTAGACTACCGCCGAGTCACTGGGAGAAATCCACGCAGGGTTTCTGCAAAAAAAAAAAAAAAAACCTGAAAATAAAAATCTGCGTGACGACATCCGTATGATTACACCTCCAGCCCCCATAGAGGAAATGACAAAAAGCCTTCTAATTACACAGGGCGAAAACCTCCTGTTTGCCAAAATCGGAGACAATTTGCCGTAGCGGACAGAGCTGCCCTGCTGTACGCGTGGGGCATGTCAGGAGCGTCTGGGCTCCAGCTCAAAGCCCCAGCCAGCAGCCATGGGGGTGTAACAGGCCCCGGACAGATGCCGTACATCCCTGCTTGTGTTTTCAGCTCCGACTATCTCCTGTTAAACCTGTTAGAAAAGAGAAAAAAAAATCGAGAAATTCATTATCTCTCTGTAGGAAATTTGGTTGCGGCTGTTTTGTGTACCGCTTTTCATGGCTGTTGGCTTTCAGTCTCGTGTGCAGTGTTTCCCCTGGAACTGTGCGTTTGAGCAGCTAAGGCTGTGAAGCTGGCATTAGGCCACACAGATGGGTATTTCTCAGATTTGCGCCCGCAAAGCCCCAATGCCATGGGAAATGCAGCCTCGGATAGGCTATTACTGAATTAAACATTGTAAGCGGTATACATAACCATGGCGCTGTCCCCAGCCAACCCCTGAGCTCACTCTTTGTCTGACAGTGCTAACGCTTCCCGCTCCTGTCAGTCGTGATTCTCAAGGCAAACGTGAAGGAAAAGCGATTTGACCCAGTTGTTTTCCCCCTTCCGAATAGATTTGTATCTGTAAAGCCACGAGGGCTGGGAGACTGAAACGGATCTGTTTGAATGCATGAGATAAGCAAATAAATGTCATTGTCAGGTTTGGGCTTTGAAGAAAGATACTCGTAAGTACTTGTGAAAATGTGATGTATGACCCATTTCACCCCAGACGCTCGCTGTGTGGCAGTTTCACGGTCCGACACGGCTGTTAATCTCTGTCTGACAAAGCAAAGGTTTGCCAGAATATGAGACATCACCAACACTGCGTATCACCTCATGTACTCCACTTTAAGTGGATGTTTTTTTTTTTTTTTTTTGAAACGCTTCATTTGTTTATACTTCATAATCAAACGAGAATGGATATTCTTTTTCGGCCACGAAATGAGGGTCCTGCAGACAAGAGGATTGACTTTTGTACCTTTTTAATTACCTCATTATTCACACAGCACTGCAATTCTCCCTCCTAAAAACCTTCCTAAACAGCATATCCGAACTGTTGGGGGGTAACCCCACACAGGATTACCCCCCACTCTGCACTGTGCAGCACCCCTGAGACCTTATCCTCCAGATAGCTTAACGTAATCTGACCCCCTACCCCAAAAGAGGATAAAATAGAAATATTTGATTAAAAAAAAAAATCCTTACACCAATGTTCTTGATTCTTTTATTGCACCAGGCCCGGTACCATTCAAAAAGAACTGCACAGCTGCCTAATGGCAGGAGGATGGAAATGTATCAAATGAAATGTGTGCAGCAGGAAGATGCGCGCCATGCCCGTTGAAGCGTTGGTAGTAGTTACCAGGATTGTGCCTTCCAAATGTGATCCACATCACCTGTGCCATCCGACTCCAAACAGAAGTACCTGCGACGCCCACTCCCAAATGGAAATATGTAAATGTGATTGCTGTATGCAAAGTGCTGACAGCAGAGAGAGCAGAACTGACAAAGTGAGACAGTTTTTTGAGTCCTGAGTGAGCTCTATCCATCTCTCCCACCTTGTACAGCAGTGCTTTTATGCATTACAGAGTGCAGAGAAATGTTCACCATTGAGCCCAAATTATCCTGGGTTCACCTGAAGAGTTGGTTAGTTTCAGTGCAGAAAATATGGCCTCAGCTGCCCCAGTGTTGTACTGTAGAACCGAGATCGCGCATAGTGACAGTGCTAATAGTCGATATCTCATATTCCAGCACAGAAAAGCTATAGGTGGTTTTGACTGCAGATGTTCAGTCTCTGATAGAGACGTTTGAAAGGCCTCATGAACATTTTTGACTGTCTGAAATTTGATTAGTGCCAGCAAAAGTATGGTGATGTATGTGGTTGGCCGGGGCAGTTTATTTCAACTTAAATAGTAAGAAACCATTCACTGCCACAGGCTGAGAAACTACGCATGCTCTCGTTAGCTCTTGCTAACGTGACGTTGGCTGCAGAGGGCAAGACCGACCGCTGCAAGGTATTGATGGAGGAAACGGTGGGCATCGGATGCCCTGCTGAGCTGCTCAGTCATGCGCACCGGCCAGTCAGGTGTTCTCTGTTATGGTCACATGTTCCACCCTGAAATACATCTCTTTGCTGGCATTGCCGGGTGGTAATTGGTTGCTGTCTATTTTTGTCCCAAACACTCCCTCCACCCCGCTGGCATAATGTCTGAAGTTGTGCAGCACGTGTGCTCAGTCTGGTATGGACTGCTGCTGTTGGGATTTGTTCAGAGCTGAGCTCCTCCCGCACAGTCACAGACCCTGGGGGCTACAAGCCTTGAGCAGCCAATGGGGCCTTCTCCCTGCTGAGCTGCCTACTAACAAAGTTTCCAGTTCCAGATTGGGTATATTGCAATGTATTGGAAACATATGAACTTTTGAAAAATATATGCCAAATATATTTCATTTTAATTTAACTTTGAAATCAATATGTGTACACTGTAACACATTGTAATATACTGAAATGTAATTTATCTGTACATGCATCTAGATATTGCAATGTTCTGCTGAATTTCTGTAAGGGTTGTATAAGGGAATCCCTCGTCTGCTCATGTCATGCACTTTACAAATACCTGGGCCATTTAGAGCACTTAGCATAAACTTTGTTTAAATGAACGATACAGTGGAGCCATTTTGTGTGCCAGAGGCAATTAAACAACAGTCTAAGAAAGTATTCGCATTCTGACTGTTTACCCTGAATTGCGGTCTTGTGCAGAGCTCCAGGAATGCTGCCTTCCTTTCATCTGTTTTAATGAGTCAGACTCCTGGTTGTCTCTTGGAGATTTAAAGAATCCCATCGCCGCTTCACTGGTCCCTCCTCATCATGTGGACCCCGGTTTTCCCTCGAGTCAGGCTCCCGCCACAGTCCATGTAGTCATATTCTGCACAGTCCCATTCCATAGACCTTAAAGATCAGCGAAACACAATGGAATAGGACATAACAGAATGGCTTTATCTTTCACCTAAAAGTATTTGACAGCATACATTGACCAGCATACATTGACTTTAATAGAAACAATGTCCCATGTCTTTGAACTGCACATGCATACTGTGCCCAGATATTGAAGACCCAAGTAACACTGTCTCAGTCTGCCCATATTGCACCTTGCTGCTGAAGGCTTGGTAAATAGCCACACAGTGAATGGCTGCCAATACACCTATTCATTCTCAGAGCGTTCCCAAAGGTTACAATGAAGCGAGCTGAAGAGCCCTTTCTCCACAAAGTTTCATATAGTTGAAGGTTACGGCAGGCTTGAGATAAAGAGTTCTGTGGAGATCGATGTGGTCCAATTTGGAAGTGCCAATTAGAATTCAACTCAGTGCTGCTCAGTGACAAATACCGACCTGGAGAGACGTGGCTAACAGCACAACATTCAAGCCACATTCTGCCGTGTTTAGCCAGCTAGCCATTTAATTTTGTTCGCAGTGGAATCCGTGTGTACAAGTTATGTAAAGCAGAGATCAGAAAGGTCAACACGACACTAAGAGAAACCAATGCAAAGTACACTGGAATCAGTTGCAGAAGTTGCAGTAGTTGTAGCTGGGTAGAATGGCAGAAAATGTGTTGGTTTGAATGCCAGCTATGACGTTGATGTAGTAATTATTTGCGCTCTGACGGGAACAGGGTGTGTTTGCCATGCAGGACATACTCTGAGGGCATTTCGGGGAAGGTTTGATGATGGTTCTACGTAATGAAAGTCAGCTTAAGTGATGGATTCCTGGGGTTCGGTGAGATGGTGTAATTTTTTTTCCATTGCATCACCCTGCATTTAATTTCATGGCAGTGAACATATTTTGAATGGGAAGCAACATATTTCTCCCCTGTTGCTTGCATCCATCCTGGCAGAGAGTGGTTGGAACCCATTCCGAATAGATGGAATTGATTTCTGGAATTTAATTATTCATTTAAATCTCAGAACTGGAAATAAAACTTGAAATACTGAGTGAGGATTTGAAGAGATCTGAGCTCAGACCCCTTCCCTATTCACTGTCTATAGACTGCAGTTTTCTGCAGATGTAGAATTGCGGACAGGGGACTGTGTGCGATGGGCTAGGAGTCTTCACAGACTGTATGCGCAGTTACAGCTGCAGCAGCCTCAAATGCGAGATTTACACCTCCCACTGATAAGCCTGCAGAAAGCAAGGCAGTACAGCCCAATAAACCCAAACCACCTTCGGGATGCAGCTGTTATTTTCTAATCAATCACACCAACTCCGAACAGGAAACTCAAACTAAACAAACTGTACAGGGAGAAGGCATGTATCAGATAGGTTTCACTTCTGAAAGCTGCCAGCTGGAAATGAGACCAGTGCGCTTGGATACAATTTCCTCAGCATGGTGATCTCTGCTCCATGACAGTGTCAGAGATCTGAGATCCCTGGAGATCAGACCGTCTGTGTTCTGAGGCTGTGCTGCTGCTTGCTCTGAGGACACTCTGCAGGTTTATGATGCGGTCGTGCACCCCGGCATCACAGGCCAAGCTAGGAGTCTGCATAACCTCTGCACAGTCCTCACCTGCAGCCGTAGCCTTGGTGACCTGCAGCAGGGTGCTCAGGTGAGCACCTTTTTTCAGAGGCTTGTCTGTGGAGTGCAGCGCTAGCTGCGCTCTGCTCTACTCAATGATCCCAGTCTAAGCCTGCTGCTTACGTAATCCAGACCCAGTGCTGCTTAGTGCAATCATCAGATTACTGAAAGCAACTGCTTTCAAGATTATACATAACAAAATGAGACCTTTATACAAACTGTGTGACATTGCATTTATGTAGAGAGTTGAGTTGCATTGCGCATTGGTATCAGCTGCATGTTATCAAGTCGGTGTCCATATGTGTGTGTTTCTGTATAAGATATAGGCAATATATGGTACAGCAGAGAAATGTACAGCATTGTTGGGGTTAGATGTATTATGTACAGTGACCAGTCACACAGATTGCCCTTGGAGGGGGTGCTGAGGTGTTTTATTTAATCAGCTGGTATCAGGTCACCCTTAAGGTTTTTTGCTTTTTACTCAGTTGAGATTGAGAGGCCTTTGGCTGACAGGACAGTGGGTGGCTGGAGGTTCCATTCTCCCAGTCCTGTGGGTAGCTGGAGCCCTCTGTCCCAGGACCACTGCAGGTGGAGCTGTGCACATCCCTTCTGCTCCATCAGCCAAGCCAAAGAACAGAGGGATTCAAAGGGGCTCAGGAAAAAAAAAAAAACATTTTCATCAAAATGGAAGTTGACACATCTGTGTGGCTTCAAAGCACTTGCAAATGCACTGACTTCAAGGTATCATGTATGCATGCACTATCAAATGAGCTCCACAGGAAGTGGGGGGAGAGCGAGGGAGGGAGGGAGAGAGGTAGAGAGAGGAGAGAATGAGAGGAAAGAGAGAGGGAGAAAGTGAGGGAGAGGAAAAGGGGGGAGCAGATGAGAGAGGGGAATAAAGAGAGAGAGAGAGAGAGAAAACACACTTGCTGGAACCCTGGGGAAAATTTGGAGCTTTAAAGAAATTTGAAAAACAAGAAAGATGACTTGAGAGCAAAAAAGTCAGTTTTTTCGCAAGCATTTGAGGATATCCGTTTTTCATGTTGGAAAACGTTCTGGCCCCCTAAAAGGAGCTCGCTTGGCAGAAATGAAAGCGTGTCTAATCGCTATGTGCATCTCTGGGTTATGAAATGGATGTATGGCACAAACACAAGTTAGAAGGGGTTTCAAGCAGTTTGTCGCTGGACCCCGTCCCTCAGCCTCAGCGATGTGAAGAGAAAGACGTGTATTATAGATGTGTATTATAATGGTTTGAGGTGATTCGTTGGGGATACTATTTTCATTGAGTCCTCAGAGCTAGAGGAGAGAGAGAGGGAGAGAGAGAGCAATTTCAATGCAGCTCTGGGCACGACTGATGTGCATGAGCAGGATTAAAGCACGCACTTTCAACTTTATCCCTCTGCCTCCCCTCTCACTCGCTCTCTCCCTCCGTCCCTCCATCGCTCTCTCTCTTTTTCTCCCCTTGTCTTTATCCCTACCTCCCAATCTCATCCCCTCTCACTCCATCTCTCCCTCCTGTTCCATCATTCTCTCTTGCCCTCCCTTTTGCCTTTCACCCTCTCCCTCTCTATTCCTCTCTCCCTTACTCTCTTGCTCTCGCTCTCTCTCTTCCTCGCTCCCTCGCTCTCTCTCTTTCTGTTGGAAGAGGGAGTGTGACAGTGCCGGGAGAGCCATTGATTAATTCCTCTTCGGCTTGCCCACCGCGAACTGCAATCAGCCACGTTTGGAGGAGCGTTCTCTCTCTCCACAGCCCCGCTTTTCATTCTGCTCGCCTGTCTCTGTTCCTCTTCTCTTCTTTATTCTTCCTCTTCCTCTTCTTTCTGAAACGGAGGAGTGCTTTCCCACTATCTCCCCTTTCTCTCTCTCCCTCTCCCTCTCTCTCTCTCTCTCTCTCTCTCTGTGTCTGGGAAAGGAATGAAAAGCAGTCTTCTGCAATTAATTTGCTGAATGTTGTGGACGCTGTGACATCCGCGCCTGGTAACTGCCAAGTCCAATTACAAGTTGAATATTGTCAGCGGTCATGGATCGAAGCAGCGGTGCAGAAGATTCATTTAGGTATCTTGATGAGCTTTTACTAGGGGGGAATTCTCTGGGGGTTTACAAAGTGCCGTCTGCCCTGCTGGTCCCTGTAATGAAGGCTGTTTTTAAATGCCCGTGTCCTTACACACCTCTCCGGCTCTCCTGCGGACTGTAAGTAGCTCCTCGTCTTGTGTTTTCTCATGGCTGGAGGTAACTTGTGCAAACAGGTTGGCGGTACGCGGGGAGACGGGCGATGGCTAATTAGTGATTTTGGGCTCATTGTACGATCTCCCATTAAGAAAGCTGACTGCAGGGGCTGGCCACTCACAGGAGGAATACATGTCCGTCTCAGAGCTTTCGTTCTTTTTTTTTTCTTCTTTCATTTCAAACCCAATTTTTTTTTTACATCCACTGCTGGCGGAAAAAATAACAGGCATTCATCAAAAGCGAGCCGTCTCATTTGAAAAGGGGAGCGTTATGCAGATGCGGGCAGACTAGCTGCTTCTGCTTGTCTCCCGAGAAGCATCGCTTAATTTACGCAACCTTCCCCCGAATAAGTGGGAATGAGTAAGCGGACCCCAGCCTCTCCAGCGAAGATCGATAGAGTCGAGAGCTGGGCATTGCACTCCTTTTTATTTCCTAGAGATGACGTGTCTCCGTGGTGATTCGGCTGTTCCTAGGACCACCTCAGACTTTGTGTGTTTGGAGACAAAGAGCCGGCACCTCTTTGGATGTGGTCCTTGAAGCTTACTCCCCTTGATTTCCTCTTTTTCCCTCTCTGGCTGTATGATGTTACATTTCCCAGATGTGTGTGTGTGTGTGTGTGTGTGTGTGTGTGTGTGTGTGTTTGTTTGTGTGTGAGTGTGAGTGCATGCTTGTCAGCTAGCTCTCCTGGTCTACCAGGACCACACCTGTGTGTGTATGTGTGTGTGTGTGCCTCTCTCTTGCTGTAGTTTGACGTCCTGTGGTGAATGTATACCTGTTAGGAGGAAGAGGTATCTGTTGCTCTCAACTACCTCCAGAGTTGTCAGTTTGCATGGGGACTGGAGAAGAGTGATGGGTGATAGAGGAGGCTGTGTGTGTGTGTGTGTGTGTGTGTGTGTGTGTCCATGTGCAAATGTGTGTGTGTTTGCACGTACATGTGTGTACGTATGTGTGTTTTTGGACACTGCTCTCCTTATCTTTGCTGGAGAGTGGAGTGTATGTATATGGGGAGTTCCTTTATGTAGTGGATCATTGGAAGTGTGTGTGTGTGTGTGTGTGTGTGTGTGTGTGTGTGTGTGTGTGTGTGTGTGTGTTTTTGGAAAGTTCCTTCATGAAGTGGGAGCACACTATACCGTTACCTGTCTGCTCTTCCTCTAGGGAACTGAAAATGCCTGAGTCCTGTCCACATGCAGGACTCCTTTTCACTTTCGTCAGCCAGAATTCCCACAAGAGGGATGTCACACTGTATCTAATTTTCTGTCATGCTGCCTCTCTCTCTCTCTCTCTCTCTGTTTCTCTCTCTCACTCATGCTCTCTGTCTCTCCTCCCTTTTTCTTTCACTCCGTTCTGCCCCAAAGCAACAAGTTCCACCAAGCTGGAAGATCTGAGCTACCTTGATGAGCAACGTAACACGCCCCTGCGGACCTCCATTCGTCTGCCCTGGCACAATACAGGGGGAAGGGTGCCGCAGGACAAAGGTAAGGCCAATACACCTTACAACAGTGCATGGGTCCTTGTGACTTCTCCTAAAATTATTATTATTACTGTTATAATTATTATAATTTATAATAAGATTTAAAAAAAACATGAAAGCTTATATTGGACTTTTTTTTCAGATATAGATTTTTATATGTGATTATTGCGCTCAGTTATAAAGATAAATTTAGAGCGAATTACTGACTACACAGTTTAAGATAATTAAGTCATTATCCACTTGAAGCTGCAGGTATGTTCTAAATATTTTAGGATAACAGTAGGACTTTCCCAGCAGACAGGTGAATCTGAGGAAGTTGTATGAGACTCTCCTCAGGCAGATATGAGACTTTTGGGGCGAGGTGTGGTTACTGTACAGCAGGAAAGCCCCTGTGTGGGCAAAACATACAGCACGGGCGCCCATCCATGGTGCTTGGAGGGCCACTGTGTATGATTGTTTTGGCTTTAACATTAGAATCAGCAACGGATTTATACCTAAGAGGCCAGGCGAGGCGAGTCAACTATGTAATCGACCGCTTTAATTGATTAATTAATCATTGAGTAACAACAGAAACAGTGTTCTCTGAGGCCCTTCCAGCACCAGGGTTGAGTGACCCTGCCATACCGTGTCATGGATGGGAATAGCTGGCTGCAGCTGAGGAACCCAGAGAGCTCGGTGTACCCCGTACTCAGGGTCAGAGTTCATACCCCATATCCCCATGCTGAGAGTACAGGCTCCGTTCTCCCCATAAGCAGCCCTGACACGAGGCCTGGTCTGAAGCAGGTGTTCCTCACCACCCTGACAGTCTGCACTCACCACAGAGCTGTGTTAACAGTGATGTCATGTTCTGATTCACAGTCTTTGCGAGCACTGTGGATATTTAAACTCCACATAATGTGACAGACTCACCACGATCAACACCTAACAACTTGGACATGGAATGGGCTTGGTGGGATTTTTTTTTTTTTTTGTAGAGAAACTCAAAGGCAGGAGAGATATTTTTGAATTTATATTTGAATGTTTTTCTTGGATTATGATGAAAAAGTCAGTGTGAAACAGAATTGGCACTTTATGAAAAAAGCGATCAGACCACCATTCGAATACCCAACAATCTTTTGGAACTTGAGTGTCACCTACGCGTACATACCTGTTACTTGAGGGGAGGATATACTGTATGTGTTACTTTTTGGTGTCTTTTTTACTTGTCTTTTAGTCTTGTCCTGTCATTTAATGTGCTAATTAGCTACAAAGGTCTGTATGTAAGGGCATCAGAACCTTATATAGAACCCAACATGTATTTTGTCCCCCTGCTTCTGTTTATATTGGAAATATTTTTTTTTTTTTTTAAATAACTAAAATCACTAACCCCCAGATCCATTAAAGACTGCTCCCCCCATGCTTCCTGCCCCCTTCTCTGTGTGCATCAGCTTTTCTTATTCTTCAGCTTAGCCTTATTTTTTATTTACCCAAGTAAAGATTGTTTTTATATATCAGGTTATCAGTTTTATTTTTGTACTGTGCTTTTCATTCTGAGGTGTCCCAGGGGGGCTTAACAGTTAAAAACAATTTGCAAAACAAAAAACAAATGCAGGCTACAGCTCATTCGGATTACATAAATATTATGTAAAAGCACAATAGAAAATACATGTGTAGAAGTAGGCATCAGAGTGTGAGATCTTATTTATATGTATCATGAGTGTCACCTGCTCATAAACATGCATTCATTTTTTGGCATAGGCTGTTTTGCAGGCTTACTGGTGCCCTCAGATTTCTGATAATGGATTTGGTCGACCCAGGAAAGGTTACTTACATTAAATATTTTTCACCACTAGAAGAAGCATCAGATTTGCCGGAGGTAGAAACTCAGCTCTGGTTTAATAGCGAAGACCATTCCAAACTTTGGGTAACATCCTGCTGCAATGGTCTTCAGGCTTAGGTTTTGAGCCTGATATGTGAGGCTGGTGTAGATGCAGACAAGGCTGTGAGTGAGACGTGTGTGTTTTGTGTTCTCTCCATTCAGCTCGGTTCGCCCCGTACAAGCCGGCCGACATCATGCTGAAGCCGCTGCTGTTCGAGGTGCCCAGCATCACCACGGACTCTGTCTTCGTGGGCCGCGACTGGCTGTTCCTGCTGATGGAAGACATCCTGCAGGGGAAGGACTCTGCCGAGAGCCGCGGCGTCATCGTGGCGGGAAACGTGGGCTTCGGCAAGACGGCCGTCATCTCCCGGCTGGTGGCCCTCAGCTGCCACGGCGGACGCATGCGGCAGATCGCGTCCAGCAGCCCCAGCGCCTCCCCAAAAAGTAAGGCCGCAATCCCCACGCGCGCTCGGGATTAGAGCATTTAGCGCCACGCGGACAATAGGATTACAGGCCTCGTCATCCTGGCACTCCACCAGCCCCTCCATTAATCCGGCCTGGCCGTATGTGACCTGCTGTAATTGTCTTCACCGTCGTTCTTTTTGCAAATTGTGAAGTGTTGTGTGGGGGTTGGGGGTGTTGGGGGGGTCCATAGTGTGGCCTGTGACAGGTATGATCTGAACATGCTCAGAAGGGCTGTGGCTTACATTGAAGGTAATTGGGATAATGGGCGGCTGTGCACGTGGAAAAGTTCAGAGCAGTTCTGGGTAATGTTATTTATTGGGGAGCAGTTTAATTTAAATGTCAGCACTTTATGGCTGTGCCATTAAGCCATCAAACCTTTCAGGTTTTTTTAACAGCTGTGCCATTGAATGTCTGGTGTGTTTGGCTCGCACAATGTAGATCTGAGCAAGGAAAGAAAATGGCCTTGGTTCTCTTACATTAGCACAGAAAACTGAAAGATGTGTGGTTGTGACTGCTTTCAAGCATGCTTAAAGCCTCTATGCCTTGATACACTCAAAACAGATTAATCAAGTATCAATAGTGCTGCGTTCAATGGAGACGGCTCATGCTTTATAGAATACTACTGACTCAGCCACTGCACACGAGGTTACCAGGCAGCAACAGTTTGAAATGGGAAATTGCATGTTGTTTTTCAAGCAGGGCTTATTTTATCCTAGTCTTAATGGGAAAGGGATGATGGTAAACACAGTAAGTGAGCTTTTGTGGATATGGCTGTTTTAGGTGCATGTCACAAGGGTCAGCGGTGCTTTTGAGCCTCTAAAGATGGCGACATGTGACATCAGCGTCGGACACCAGCTGCTGAACCATCACACTAGTGTGGATTAGTGAGCTGTATCCATGAAAAGACAATGCAGTGATAGCATGGGGCATGATAGCAATACTGTTCAAAAAATTATGTTTCACCCAAAACTGAGTTTTGGGTGTTCAATACAACACATTGTATTGAAACTCTTTTCCTTTCAGTACAGTGTGTTGCCATCATGATACTTGTAGTCATTTTTAGTCAACTGAAGAGTTGAGGTCAGTTCATTCTGTATTAGAAATGAGTTTGAATTCAATTCATTAACTGAAAAATCCTTATAAGACAGCAAGGACATTTTTTTTGTTCATGAACTGAATTTCCATTAATTTCCTGAATGGACTGAATTGAAATGGAGCTTATCCCAACCCTGGTGAACCGCCATTTCAGGACAGGGTCGTAGAGAGTTCAGGGGGGCAGTAGTGTGGATGTGTGAGCATGGTTTCCCCCTTTACCCCCTCCCAGGTGGGGATGGGAGCAGGGATCTGCCCCTCAGCCAGCCCCCTCAGCCCGCTCCGCAGCCCAGCGCCACCAACACGGTGCGCCACAGCAGCTGTCCCGGGACGCCCGAAGTGCAGCGACGCAAGGAGGAGGCCGTCAAACGTCTGGCTGCCAAGGTAGGCCTTCCGCTCTGCC